>JAWWLV010000100.1:54667095-54686123 GCA_035041135.1 Platyrinchus mystaceus | reverse complement strand
GGGGACCCGGGATTCGAACCTGCGGCCTTGGCGCTGAGAGACCAGTGTCTTAACCGCTAGGCCACCAGGGGTCCCCATCAAAAGATATAAACCTCTCACATTGCCACTGCAACACCACACCACCTGAAACCCACTGCTCCTTTTTAAACAGAACACATATCTCCTCCAAAACACGGAGCTCCCAAAAACCATATAAACTAGAAGTCTTATTATGCCAGGAGAGCCATGAGGGGCTCAGATACTCTCCAAAAAGAAGTTAGAACAAGATTTCATTTAGCACAATTGCCTTTTCCCACATGAAAGTACTCTAGCGTTTCCTAACCTTTATGTACAGAATTCCATATGCTCCTGCACCTCTGCTCTGTTTGTTCCCCTGGGCTCACTCAGACCTTTATTATCCTTCCTTTGCTGGCAGAGAAAAGAGAGATTGTTTAGCCCCTTGCTCACATACAGGTAGGCTCAGATGGCTTTCGAGACAGCAGCAAAGCACTATCATTAAAAACTTTTTTTGGCTGAAGTCAATCCCAACAAAAATACTTTGTATACAACAGTGCCATCTTCAGTTTCTTCAGGAAAACTGCTTTACTGAAATACGATGTGGGATGTAGAGGGAAAAAAACACATAAACAAGATCCATGAGGTGGTACAGGGCTACTCCTTCATAAAAAATTGCAGAGCTGGTGCCTTCAGCTAGTATCAGAAAGGCAGTTCCCACTTCGACCTCAATTTTGGTTCCAGGACCAGCCCACAGAAATTTTAACTGCAGCAGAGGAAGTCTCCCACTCCAACGTCCTTTGGGAAATAGAGCTGTTAAAACTCTTAACTAAAATGCAAAATAATCACTCAGCTTGATAGGTATTGTTTCTGAAGGCACAGCAGTAAGGCTAGACTGCTGAACTTTTCATATTTGTTCAATCTCAAAAAGGACTACATATTTTTTCCTTGAAAGGCAGTAAAGGTCACTCAGTTCCCTTAGTACTCACAAATTATGTGTTTTTCCAGCATCACCTGCAGAACGCACACAGCACTATCTACAAATACTGACAGCCATTTATCTACACCATCTGGCAAGCTTTCTTGCATGATCTCTACAGTTCAGTTGCTTGTTCTAAAAAAAAAACCATGCACCATTATACACAAATGATATTCCATGCTTGAAGAGCACTTTAAAGCCACATGCAAAGTTCTTATTGCAGAACTCTCTCTGAAGTGGTGGTAATAGAAAAGTCTTACCCTTACAAACAAAACATAGTAATACCACTTGTTCACCCAGTGCCCGGAAATAGAACAGTATCATATACAGATAAAGTAGGAACTGTTTGCATTCAGATCCTGGTTTCCAAATATTAGTCTTTTGTCTTTGTAGGATTCTGTTGTTAAAAGGAAAGATTAAACTACTCCTTGCTATATAATAATTCTGTAGGTTCAGCCTTCCTCATACCTTTTGCACTTATAGTCTTCTGGATTAAACTGTATATTCATGATTCCATAATTGCTTTCATCGCCTCCCACAGGAACCAAGATAGGTTTGGTATCCTCTTCCATATTTGGTGAATGAGTCTCCTTCTTTTAGATTCTGTCAGTTATTCGAGCCTAAAAAAAATGAGACAACTGCAGTTAAGCAAAACTTTGTCCCTGCTATGAATTTAACACTGGTAGTCCCACAGCTTCCGAAGCTCCTGGGGTGCAAAGCACCTTCAACTTGCCACTTGAGAATTCTCATTCTATAATGCAAACATTACAAAGCAGGTATGGTGGGAAAGGTATTTTTTTAAAACACACTATCTATTTAAGTAAACTGGTCAATGTACAATTGTGCTCTAAATCTCTTTTAGCATCGCAATAGGCAATATGAATTAAACTTAAATCTCTAAAGGAGCTGTATTTCTACTGTGTAACAATACAGCTGAGAACAATTTGTCAGTTATTAGAGACTACTGTTTCACTAAAGTACTTCAAACTTTGCAGCAGACACATACATATGCAGTTTATTCCAGTTCCACAATAAGGATCAGATTACTGAAGCCTACCATGTCTGAGCTTTTTGAATTAAAGGCAATAAATGGTTTAATAATGCATTAATAACAACTATTACATGTATTCAGACCACTCCAGGCCAAACAGTGGGGAGCAGACCACTTTCAAGCTAATGGATTTCTACTTAGATTGAATTACAGTCCTCATGGGGGACTTTCTGTGGTCTTATGCAGCTGAACAAATGTAATGGCTTTAACTGCTCTCATCCCTGCTACCTCCTAAAGAATTCCTCAGCCAGGACTCCTTCAAGCAAAAATGGTAGAAGCCAAGATGCCTCCAAACAAAAACGGTAGAAGTATCTGCTCTTTCATAATGTTTCAGAATGCTTTAGAATGTTAGACAGGCTGATGGAAAGACAGATGACAACCAGAGCTGACACAAGACAAGGAAGGATAGCACTGGATGTTTGAAACCTGGGGTAGCAATGGAAGAAGATAGAAAGAATAAGGCGTGTATCATCGTTCTGCATCCTCATGGAAATACACGGTGTGGGTCCAATCCCAGAAATCACACCAACCCAAGGTAAGAAGTGACACAGTTCTACCCCTTCTTAGCTGCATATTGTCAAACCTCTTCCATTAGCTTATCCTATTAATACCTCTGGAAAAAAAAAAAACAAAGAACCTGAAGGAGCCAATGAAAAAGGAAAGAAAGTTCCACTATCTGGGATTGAAAAAATTGCTAAAGGAGGCATAGGAAAACACTGAAGGAGCATATGGAAGGGACTGCAGAAGCACTAAGACTGGCTCAACCTGCTAAGGATGTGCTCTGTAGAAAACAGACACAGGTAACAGCTCTCTGATGACAATGGGAGGAAACCACTGGAGGGCCCAGTTCGTGGAAACAGCACTGAAAGAACTAGTCCTGCCTTTGACAGCTCAATGGCATTTGTGTGATCCCACACTGAACTGGACAGGGAAGATGAAAATTATTCTTCCTTTCTTCTGCTTTAAATCCAAATCAGTGTTGAGCTTGGGTCTTGCCATCTGTCTGCACACACGTGCATGCCTATGCAAGGAAGGGGATAGTGCATGGCTTAAGCCATTTCATCTTGCAGTGCTGACAGTTTCCTCCTAGTTTCAAGACTCATGACAAGAGATTTGAACAAAGTTACTGAGTTTAAAAGCATGATTTTAGCTCATTCATTTTAGCTCTTTGAGCAGACATAATAAGCAATCAGTGGTAGTAACTGAGGCAATCTTAAGAGCCTTATTTGCGCTTGCTTATAGCATTTCTTTTTCTTGAACTTCATTTTTGCTGTTACTCTCTAAAGCTTTTTCCTGTACCCTTTCAGAGCCTTTCCAAGACAAGAATTCTCTTACCCATCTTAACTTATTGCTTCCTCATTTTTGCCTCTCTAGACCTTCTATAAATCACCACTTTTGATTCTTTACCCTGAAGTCCTTCTCTTCGACAATACTGCTGCTTGTTCTTTGGCCTCAACTGAATGTCTTACTTTCTCTCAGCCTTCTGAGCAACTCTGGTGATGCTTTAGAGAGTGGATTCCTGCTCCTCATTTCCTATTTTCTGTGTCTCCTACACATTGTCAAAATTGCTTTCCCAACTTGCCTTTACTTATCACTGCCTATAAAGAGATATCTTAGTTCACACCAATATTTTTACTTCCTTTCATGTGACACTGTTCCGTTCCAAAGTCCCTTTTTGTTCACTTCTGTTAGTTCCCCTTATTGTTCTACAGCAACTACATTACCTCCTTTATCCTTACTGATACTCTGCACTCTTACAGTTAAAATTTACACCAGTGCACATCAGCTTTCTGCAGCAATAAATACTTCTGAAACAAAACCACAGGCCCCAGAGATTTCACACACTGCTTCAGATATCTACCTACACCTCTGCCATTCCCATTAAAATATGAGATTATCTTCTTTTATTCTATTATCTTTCTTACCTGAACATCTTTCATGATTTTATGAACAGACAGACCTAGGTCTCAAACACAGACTCCTCACTTTTTCTGCATTTTGCATCTCTCTTAAGAGTTTAAATCACACTTCAGGTCTAGCCATAAAAACGCAGATGAAAATTTAAAGTCCGAATGCCTGAAATGAAAACTGAAATAAATTCAAATCCCAAATACTTCTGGTTTTAAACAGAATTTTTCGTAAGACTTCAGTACTGAGATCCCTTCCTTCCACAGGCCATGGTTTATGACACAAATTAAGCAGACATCAAATGCACATCCTTAAAACCAATAATTTACTTGTGCTTTACAAATCAATCTGACTAATGCTGACAACACTAATCACCAGTTTGATTTTCTCTGCACTGTGGCTATAAATTAAGAACCCAGAAGATTTTATAGTATTCCATGAAGAAAAATAATCCTTCCAAAACATATCATGCACTAAGTTTGGCTTGCCAGCATGATTTGGGGCTTGCGGAGCTGTTGTTTATTGACTCCTTAGGGTCACTTAAAAGCTGGATCTGCAAAGACAGTTTATTTTTAAGTGCTTATTGTTGATAACAATGAAGCTTATGAGCACCAATGTCTGGTTACTCTACAAACAGAGGCAGCTATCACATATGTAAAGGCTGCAGTTGGAGCCAGGACAGTTAAAGGACCATTTTAAGCAGAAGAGCAAAATGAAGAACAATGAACCTGATTAGCTTCTCTTTTATCTACAACTTATGCTTCTTGACTGGTCTGCACTCTCAACAAACACTTTTAATACATGGAGTGGAGCCAGTTTTGCTCTCTCAACTTACTGCCTGACAGTTTCCATTACAACAGCCTCTTCTCAACTGTAATTTTCCTAATGCTGTAGTTATCTGAAGATTTTTCTTATATAGGGTATCTGATCTATGTTCACCTCATTCAGGAAGTTTCTTTTAAAAACTTGTGATGGAACACAGAATACTCTCTGTATGATCTATAAAGCCTATAATAAGGACTGGGATGCCAAACACAAAGAATTCACATCAAAAATCAAAGTTGCTTGACAAACCTCATTCTGTTTGTATATTTTATAATACACCACGGTAACAGCTTCCATGAGGCCACTCTTGAAGGCAGACTATTACTATGGAACTCTGGGAATTAAGGTATGGCTGTTTAGAAACAGAGAAGGATGTTGTAAGGATGCTTGACTCATTTGTTGTCAAACTGGATCTTCCTTCAAATGGGAAAGAGGTTCCTGTTAGCTGTAGTGTAGCTGGAGTTGGAGACATAAATTCATGGTACTTTGTCTTCAGCAGTGCTTTTCCCTGCTGCTCATTCTGTCTTTCCTCCCCCTGTCTGTGGTGGTACAGCTATTTGTCTTTCTGTCTTGGTGGAATAAGCAGGACTGTGGAATAGATCTACCTAAAAAAAATAAATGTAAATGTTTTGGTGCTGGTTTGGGGTTGTCTAGGCTGTAGTTTTGTAGAACCAGCAGTTTCACTGTCCAGTTTTAAAGACATGAGTATGGTCTGCAGAAGAAGGCAACACTAGCATCAGTGTAATTAAAGCCACAGCCTGGGGGATCACCCATCTTTTAGATTATGTTACCCTTTTTCTTCCCCTGCTGCTTAGAGTCTGCTTCATGTAACACCGGATAACAAAGGAGCGTATGTGTCATGCACCACTAAATGACGTTAAACATAAATATATTTAAATATATTATGTTAAATATATTATATATTTATATGTTATAAATATATATGTTTATATATATATTTGTTAAATATAAATACAAACCAAGTTGCTCTCAAACTGACCTTTCAAAATTTGTGGATTTTTTCCTGTGTTTTATTATCTATCCTTAGAATAAGGATAATGCCAGTACTTCCTAAAGCTCATGGGCATATTGAAAAATTAACTTTTATGCAAAACTTAGTGATACATAGTAAACACTGCAAATATCATCCAAGAACAGTTATGATTTGTTGAGCAGCAAGGCAGATCAGTCTCACACTGAAGTGAAGATCAGAGTGAGTGCTAAGTACCTTCTACTAATTAACTGCAACTATAATCTTATTGATAAGGCAGGAACAAAGGAAGAAATTTTATGTTCTCCCCTGCAGCACTGCTGTATTGCTGCAGAGGGAAAAAAGGCTCTACGAATATTTTCTCTGCACCCATATTTCTTTTCCTTTCCTATCCAGCTTTGGCAAGGAAAATGTTTGATTTTGCTCATGAAACTCCTATCATGTAACTTAGTTCTCCAAACATTTGACTCCAGGAAGAAATACTCTGGCTTTGCTACCCTCATGAAAGTCAATGTTAAGTGCTGTTGAAACACCTCCCTAAGCTGTACTTAGGACAGTAACTAAGATAAAAAGGTAGCTCTTCCACAACAGCTATTAAAAAGGAAATACATCTTTGACATACCTTCATAGTATCAAACCACTCACAAATGCAGAGCAACATTGACACTAGCATCTTTTAAGAACTGCTGTACCCTGCCTTAAAGTGTGCACAGCTGTCCTTCTTCCATTTATGATGGAATGGCTACACCTAGAAGAAAAATCTGAAATACTTTTCCAGATATAAAAAAAAATGCATCCAAACTGCACATCACAATATGTTTGGGATGTTCTTCTGTGTAAGGGCTTACAACAGCAATCATTTTTGCAATCACATGCTATCAACACAGTCCTTACCATCATTAGTATCTAATCACCTACATCTTCAAACACTATTAATGCCAAGGTATCCTCCAATGCTCAAAAGTCTGCATACACTTGGAATCCTGTTGTCCCTTTTCAGGATATAATTTCACTGGTTGCCAGTGGTGAAGCTCAGTATGATCTGTTGCCCTATCTATAATTCTCCTAGAAACATCTGAAGCACTACATAAGAAGGGCAGCAAAAGGAACAAGTGGATCAGAATTTAATAATTCAGTTTTTCTGTTGCTGGTCATAAAGTGGGAAGCAACACCTAAGGGTATGCAATTTATTATTCCCCAGTCCCATTCCAGGCAAGACTCCACATGACTTTCAGATAGTAATCTCAACAGGACTAGACCTTCATTAATTCTCACTTGCTTGCCACTATGAGTTTCTGCTTTTGCTGCCTTCAGGTTCTCTCTCCTGGTTTCAAAATCTAAAAAGCATCAAGGAGCAAAGACAATGCCATAGCAGATTTAGAAACATCATTGTAGCCACAGAATATTGGCTGTTCTGTGACCTAATCATCTTTGTACTGGATGGCAAAACCCTATTACATTGCCTTGACAGTGAATTTAACAATGCCAGTTTATGGCTCAGCTACTGACACGTGTGTGCTGATGCTTTAAGACGAGACACCCACCTTGACAGATCATTCAGAGTTACAGGCCAGGCCATGCAAGAGCGTTACCAAACAGGTTTACTCCACAGCAGGAACAAACTGTGTTCAGTTAGGCAGTCATCCCAGCAATCCCGTGAGCACAGGATGTGCTTAGCTGCTTTGCAGGACAGGTATTTATCAGAGAACCTCCCACAGTGGGCAGGAGGAGGAAGGTAGAGAGGATAACTACCCCCACAGCCTCTATCATGCCATCATGGTGCTAGAAAAACAGCAGCTGGAGCATTGAGAGCTATTTATGCTTCAAATCTTATTTAAAGTCGCTGCTCCTAAAAACTCACCTCATACTCTTGGTTTAAACGCCAGAATCCACTAATCAAAGCATTTCATTCAAATAAGGAAGATTATTGTTAAAAGTGCTAATTAGTGTAACCTGGTCTTCTCTTAGATTCTGAGCGGGTGAGCAGATGAATAAAGTTCAAGGCACAAATCTCATGCAAACTGCAGACTGAGCACATACAAAATATGAGAAATAAGCACTATTTCTCAAGTCTACACTGAAAGACAAGAACCTGAGCAAAAGACAGCAGAGTTCATCAGTTCCTCTTTTGGGGCAGTGAATCCTCCATCAGAAGGCACTGAATGATGCTATACTGGTCCTGAAAGTAACAGCATACATAAAGAGCTCCTTAAAACGGGGACAGTACGCCATCTCTCAAGCCACCTTATGGACACCTTAGTTTGTTCATGTTCTCCTGCAACTGTATTGGTCGAAGGTGAGTAAAACTGTATAAGCAATGTAAGTGAACAACTTCTTCAGGGAAAAAAGACTCTTGAATGTACAAGCTGAACTACTGCTGAGCTTCTGTGTAACTCTGAACCAAGGAGTACGTGGTAACTGCCAAATGATAAATTTAAGTAAAATTAAGAAGAAATGGAACTTGTTTTGTCTTCAACAAGTAAGGCTTGTTTTATCTCTGTGTGTGTATACATATATATTTGTGGGGACTGTAGATAAATACTTACAAGAACATAGAACTATCACTTTAGGAGCTAACTTACATATTAAACACCATTTTTGCGTTTAGCTTAACGACTCCTCCCTCAGGCCCGTGAAAATTGATGCAAACATTTCCCTAACTCCACGGACCGCCCGAGAAGCTTCCATGCCGTTCCTGTACCTCCGACACTGCTCTGACGATCTGCCCGAGCTCCCGCGAACCAGACACAGCGTGGCTGGTCAGGTCCCGCCGCCGGAGCGCCTCCCGCCCGGCCCCTCCGCCCCGCAGGGACCCCGGAGCCCGCCCGTCCCTCCGCGGGCTGAGCCCGGCGGGGGCTGCGGGAGCGCGGGGGAGGCGGCTGCACCGCGCTCCGCAGCCGCTCCAGGCCCCGAAACCCCTACGGCGGCTCCCACCGAGCCGCCCTGCCCTGCCTTGCCCTGGGCGCTGCCGCGGCTCTTGTACCTGCTCCGCTCCGGCGGCCCCGCGTCCCGCGGCGGCGACAGGAAGCACCGCAGACCGGGCCGGGCAGCCCCGGGCGTGCCGGGCCGCGTAGTTCCCGCGGCGGCTGCGCCGAGGAAGCCGCCCTGCCGCTGCGGAGCGCAAGGACTACGGCTCCCAGGGAGCCGCGGGGCGGGAGCGGCCGGCGGTGTGTGTCTGCCCAGGCTCCCCGGTGAGGTTGTGGTACGGGTAAGCATGAACCGAGTGTTGAGAGGAAAAGGCTCGCACTTGCTGGTGCTGGCTGATGAGAGGCCACTATTAGAAAACAAAACAAAACACTATAAAAAAAGCCCCCCACAACGCAAAAACCCCAAACCAACAAAAAAAAAAAAAAAAAAAAAAAGGACGCTCCCCCGTTTTCTTCCAAACTTTTGCAGCCCAGCGTGGTGACAAAATGCATACATAACGCTTGCCCAATACAAACCATGCCCAAAACAAACCATAGTCTTCACATGACTGGCTATGCGCCTTCTGTGGGGAATGCTGTAAAGTGGGCATCCTGACCTGCTTAGGGAGGTATGAAACACTTGCTCAGCAAAGGACACCGAGCAGACAAAACAACACTGACAATCTGCCATACAGTACGTTTTAAAAATTACCTACTTTTAATCTTAGGTTGATTTTTTTGGTTTTTTGTTTGCCTGTTTGCCTGCTTGTTTTATGGGTTTTGGGTTTTGTCTGGATTTTTTTCTTTTAGGTTTTTTTGTTGTTGTTTGGGTTGGTTTTTGGGGGGTATTTTTGGTTTTCGTTTGTTGGTTTGGGGTTTTATTTATTTATTTATTTACATTTGGTACTACTTAAATTAAGTTGGGATCATCCTTTTCATAGTCGAAACACTGGTTAACATCAAACTCCAGGGATATTTATAGCTCATGCTTGGAAAAACTGCTGAATTGCAAGGAAGACAGCAGAGATAGCTTTTCCATATGAAAACAGTGCAAAACAAGCTACACATAAATCTCACCCTGTACTTCCTGTTCAAGTGAAGCCCAAGCCAGACTGTGTGGCTAGCAGGAGGACTGCCCAACTGTTCTGCAAGAAAACTGCTGTGTAATTGAATTTCAGACTGTGGATAGAAACAAGGCAGCAGAGACTTAACATCCTGAAATCCAGCTGCACAGAAGGTTGGTTCGACCAAAACTCTTGTTTCTTTGTATCCCAGCAAATTCACCATTGTCTTTTGCCTCCAAGCCATTCTCAGAATCCAAGTGTATGTTGTGGTACTTAGCCACTGGAAGATTTGAGTTGATGAATCAAGTCTATCCAGCTGCTATCACAAGAATTTGAAATGCAACCTTGTGTTGGTGCTATGAAAGTGAATTAAACTGAAAGCCACAAAAGTAGAGTTGTGTGAATAACTGTTTTTTTCAGCATGCAAGCACCTAGTCTTACTCTTGCAAGCTTGTCTTGAAAGACATGAAAGATGTCCATAGTTACTACTATAGCAGATAGATGATTTCATTACATTTCTGTATTTGATTGCATTCTTGGTTACCCACTACAATCCTCAGGTTATGCCTAGGAAAAATGTTTTATTGTAAGAACTGTAAGCGAGCCAAGCAGAAGTGTAGAGATTCCTTCTGCTCTCTCATGAAAACTGCTGCCACAGCTGACTTCACGAAAGGGTGTTCAGTCTCTGTCCTGCAGTGTTTGTGTTGTGGCTTTCTATTCTGATGACACATTATCTTTCAGGCAAAGAGTGTCTCTTCCTACACTCCTGGACTGTACAGTGTCTAGAAAAACAGGAACCAAAATTAATTTTTAAGCTCTTGGTAAATCTGTAAGACAAAAGGAGTATTAAATTCAACTCTTTAGGAAATTTCCACCTCACACTACACTGAATCTTCCTTTTATTGCCTTAAGGCATACTTCAGTCTATACTTGCACATATGAAATAATAATAACATGCACAATTTTATAAAATTGAGGCATTATAGAACATTATATTACATGAATCAATAACTTTCCCTGCTGTTACAAACAAGGACATGGCTAACAAACATAGTGGGGTTTGCGTTTTGTTAGATATAACTCCAGATTTCTTTCTGAAAGATACTGATAACACATCAGGATAGATTTTAGGATGTAGAAACTGTGTTACACTTAAAAATCTTGTTTGTAGGCAAAGAGAAAGCACACCTTATATAAAACTAAAGCCAAGAATTTGTTGAAAATGTAACTGAAATCCGAAGTGTCTAACCGTTTTTAGTCCAGCACTAATTGTTACACAAAAAAAGAAAGAATAATGGTGTATATGCACACATTTACCTTCTAGCCCTTTTCCTGCTGCTATGCTCACCCTCACTCTTCTGCAGCCACTCTGGGTCCTGAGGTTGGTGGTTTCATTCTTGGGTGGTAGTGAGAGGAGGAGACATTACAGCAGGTTGTCAGCATCTGTAGCCCACCTCTGGGAGGAATATGATGTTTAGATTGCTGGTTTCTTCCTCTTCACTCTGAGGGACTGCACTCACACTTGGGATTAATTCTTATGTTTTTCTTGTTGTCTGAGGCTCCATATTATATTTGAATGTACTATATAAGACACTGTTTAAATATCTTGGATACTTTGTTCTGCTTTCCCTCTAGGTGACTCTGAGTGGGGCTCCTTGGGTAAAATGGCCTGAAGGGTAGTCCCTAAACAACTTATGCTGTTAGCAGCCTTAGGGGATAAAAAAAAGTTTTAACTTCCCAAAGAATCCTCCAAGGATTGGACATTGATTTGTTCAACTAACTGAACAAATTCATTACAATTATCATGTAAGTTCTTGCCATTCACAAAATTTCATCATTTGCCTTCTCCTGGCGTAGTGGAAAGTAATTTGGAGGAAGTAGGTAGTGTCCTACAATGAGCACAATCGAAGAAATAAGGAAAGAAAACTCTCCATCTACTATCACGTGATATCTGATTGTATCTAAAATGAACTGAGATCTCCTGCTGTTGATTACAGCGCTGCTACCTGACTGCATTCATAGTTGCTCCCCATGTCTCCCATTAAAGTTATTAACCTAAAATGTATCTCCTTGAGTGAAAAAGGGAGTGCAGAACAAGAAGTTACTAGAAAAGCTGAGGGAACAGTAATCTGTGGATGGAAAGGAGAATGAACAAGCTGAAAGCTTTCAGTTTGGCTTAGACATTCCAGCATAGCGCATCTGCCATTAACCATAAATTTCTTGGGAGAACAAACACACTTCTCTTTTTTTCATTAGGGTGATCCAAAATAGAACTTCAGTGCAATGAAAACAGTACCCATTTTGTCTCACGAAGCAGCCTATTCTGTTTTCTCGTTTAGACAAAAAGATGGTGTTTGCACAGTGAGTGAAATTTAACTCATGAGCCTGCTCATTTCAGGTGCTGCTTCAGGAACTTGTGAATAGCTTTATACACTTGCCTAAGAGATGCTCCCACTGCAAGTTCTTCATCCTTGGACATTGTGTGTTTTGCCGAATACTTATGGAAAGCTAATAACTGCCAGCAGCCATCTTTACTACTTTCATGAAGCACAGAATAATATATATCACCTAGTTGTGCCGTTTTAACCTCACTGTGGGACAGAGAAGCTGCTTAAGTTTCTTAACTGCCTTATCCTGTCTTGATGCTCCTGAAAAATGAGCAGCTAGAAAGGACAGGGCTTAACTGACAATGGTTAAGGGGAAAATAACCAAAGATCACTTCCCAAAATTCTCCAACTGCTGCAGGAATTTGACTTAGTATGCAAAGCCCCTACTAGACGTTCAGAATTCCACATCTGCTATGACTTCTCTGCAACAGAAGACAGAAGTTCTCAAACAAGTTTTTCAAATAGTTTTTCTGACGAGGAAAATCTGCTTTGCACAGTGGAGCAGGTTAATGAGTATTATCAGGTTTATTAAGTGGCATATACTTCCCACATGTTTTTCTGAACAAGCATTGCTGGATTATTCCACAGTATGAAGAGAGATACAGAGAAGACACACACTGCACTAGCAGCTCAGAAACGCAAGCAGAAGTGTCAGAGTACTTGCCACCATTTTAATGGATGTATTGAACTGATGCGAGTCCATCGATGTTCTCCTGCACTCCAGCAACACCTGCTACGCCAGGAATTTAGCTCTTTTTCTTTTCTCTATCAAGCCTGGTATTACAAAAAACGGTGGGAAACGGGTGTTGTGCTGAAGTTTGGGGTTTTGTTTTGTTTTTCTAAGCATACAAAGTGTTTAGCCTAATGTAATGTGTTCTAAAACAGAATTTCAGGAAAGGTGTATGTGCTGTTAGTTATTATACTAACGCTTGAAAAAGTGTCTGTAAGCAGTAAAATGATTAATGCCTTAGTTGGGGTTCCGCCAGACTGTGAATGTCACTTTTACCAGACCTTACGAAGCAGATCCCGCTGGCACAGCTCTTCCTGAGGGAATTCAGGACCGCGGACGGAGCCGAGCGCAGCCGCCGCCCCGCCCGCGCGCCCTGCCACCGCGCCGCGCGCCCGCTACGTGGTCGCGGGTCACGTGACCAGCCGGCTGCACGTGCGCGGTGGCCTCAAGAGGGTGTCGGTGCCCGGCGCCATTTTATTTATTTGGGGAGCGTCGGTGGCCGAGGGAAGGTGGTAGGACTACGGGCGGGGGTGCCGCTCTTATGGAAGCGAGAGGCTTTTCCCCGGCAGGACCCTCCCGGCTTCCATCTCCACCAGCACAGAGACCGGACTGGGCCGCCGTCACTCCCGCCCGCGGGCAGGGTCCGCGAGGTTCGGTGCGGGGCGCCATTTTCTCTCCTTGTCAGACCGTCCGGAGTCGGGCGGGAGGCGGCGTGTTCTGTCTCCTGCAAGCAGATCTGGCAGGGCACAGCATGACTGAAGAGGACTGGAATGCGGAGATGGTAGACGAGGCGTTGCTCCCATCCCTTGAGAAGGTATTGGGGGGTGTAGGAGGCGGCAGTTTTTAGGCTGTAGTGTGTCTGCTTCTTTTCCTTTTCCTTCCTCCAACCCCTGTCCGTGCAGCCTGCGTGGCTGGTGGGCTGTTCCTCTGATTCCTGAAGCACCTGGAGGAGCTTGCCCTTAACTTGGTGCTGAAAAGACAGTGTTTTCTTAACACAGAGGAGCAGTTTCAGTCTGAAAATGTTGAGGTGCCTTGCCTCCCTGGAAACTCCTGGGACGTGGTTGGTGTGAGTGATTATTGTTACTCTTCCAGGTGCTCGGTGCTGCCCTTTTACATTGGATTGTGAAAGGATTCATACTTTTTGGAAATAAAATGCGTGTGTAAAAGCGGCACAGACTAATAACTCATTAATTACTTCGTGTGAGCTAGGAACTGAGTACCTGTGTGGATAGGGTAGCGGATCAGCATAGACTGGAAAAGAAGTAGAGCTAACTTAGGCAGGGTAGAAACTTAAAACTGCAGATCGGTGGTGTTAAGGAGTATTCCAGTGCAGTTTTGTAAGTGCTGAAGGAGGTTGGTGGTTCACGTTGCATGTCCTTTTTGCCTTTTAGTGTATTCCTCTTTTGTGTATGGGAGGTATAGTGTTTTTCATGTTGTAACGTAAACTGAGAACAGATTGCTGGCTTTTGGGTATTAGTAGGCCATAACTTCTTGCACAAATCAGATTAGTCTGATGGTTGTTATTGCTGGGTATTGAACAGTGAAAGGGCTTTGAAAGGGCAGCATATGAACTGCATTATTGGAGAGTTGCAGAACCACTTCTGTTGATGGTGTGGATTAGACGTGAGCTGTAACTTCTCTCTCAGAGCCATCTTTTTAGCTGTTCTATTTGCTGTCTCTTCCTGCTGGCAGTCATAGAATTGCTATTTCATTTTACCACAGCAACGAATAGAACATGGGTGACTGTCTCAGCTCTTCTCTGTTTTTCAGTTAATACAGTGCCTCATGTTGTTTCCAAATTTCAGGGTCTTAAATGCAGAACTTCTGTAGAAAGGGTGAGCAGTGTACCTGTGTAAGGACTGTAGATAGGACTTTGAATATACTTTACAGTATATTTTTGCAAATATAGTAGGCAGCCATAGGAGTTTGCTGCAACTGAAGAGGTTTCCCCTGGGCCAGCAGTTTGCTTGCTGCTGTTTTGTTTGTGTACTCTAGTGCTTGTTGTATACTTCATGAGCTTGCCATCTTAGCTATGTATAATGTGATTTCTGGTAACATTCAGATGCGAACAGTATGCCTTTTAGAATACTGGAATGTAATAAACTGAAGTGAGCAGAGGAGTGTAAGAGTCTACATTTCAGGAGGTGCAGAAGGCAACATTTCAAGGGGAAGACATAGCAGCTGTATCTGTATTTATGTACTTTGCTCCTAAAATTATTGTGATATTGTGCTTTTTTTTTTTTTCTTGCAGGTTAGCTTGTTTGAAAGACCAAATGACCTCTCATCTGGATTCAGTCCGAGTGTAGGCTCATTTGGTATGTGAAAGGCACTTGTGACTGACATTTGGGGGAGTTGATCTCTTGGGCAGTTTACAAGATTAAAAAAAAATACAGTATTATCATTGTGATATTTTAATGTGTCCCCTATGGAATAGCAGCATCAAATTATAGAGAGAACATAATGAATATACTTTTTTTTGGATCTTCAACCTTCATTTATTTACTTATTTACTTTTTTAACTACTTTATTTGTTTATAATACAATATATAACTTCTACTGAATCCAAGATAGCTTTGAATGTTAACTCAGTTATTTTTTCTAATTCTAGGTGCTGATGAATTTTTGAACAGACAATGTCAACCAATGAGTAGTTTTGGTAAAGAAAGGAATTTTGCAGCCAAAGGTAACTTCCTCTAATGGCTGTAATTCTAAGGGCTAGTCCTATATTATATATTAAGCTTTGCTTATTAAGGTGCTCAGTTTTGTTGTATCAGAGCCAAATGAGTATTTGTGACTTGGAGAGTAATTCAGGTCCTTATTTCTGCATAATGTAGGTACTTAGTGTCACCCCTTGGTTTTGACTGCACAACACAAGGTACCACACTGCATTTCCCAGAAGGCAGGACTCAACATCTAAAACTGATGTTTTGTTTACCTCTTGCTTTGATTCTGTTCTGCCTGGGAAGGGGTATTTTTCTGATAGTTTTGTTGTCATGTAGTATAAAAGTCAAGCTGAGTATTAGTACTCATATGTATACTGTGTGAGGGACTATATCAGTGCACTTCTGTGAAAGACCTGAAAGCTTGCTTTCTTTAGTATCTATAAAGCAATATTCAGTCACTGTCCTCATACTGCTTACAGTGGTGAGTGCCACACCTGTATGCAGTGCACATTGAGGAGGCAGCTTGACAGTACTGCTGCATGTGCTTCCACCTGGTATGTACAATATACAGGGGCAGTGAGAGCTGCTGGCTAATTCTATGTCATGGGACTGGTTATAAAACAAGAAAGATTGAAATTCTAGTCCTGGTCTGGGCTGGTTTATCAAAAGTTCTGACCTGCAGAAAAGCTGTGGAGCCACTAAGTGTTATGTTTATTACAGTGATTTAACCCCAGCTGGCTTCTAAGCCCCACATAGCTGCTTGCTCACTCTCACTGGTGGGGTGGGGATGAGAATTGGAGGAGTGAAAGTGAGAAAACCCATGAACTGAGATAAAAGCAGTTCAGTAGGTAACACAGGAGCTGCACATGCAAGCAAAACAAGGAATTCATTCACCACTTCCCACTAGCAGGCAGGTCCAGCCTTCCCCACAAAAACAGAGCTCTGTCATACATAACTGTGGCTTGAGAAGACATCTGAGCATCCCCCCTTTCCTTCTTTTCCCCAGCTTTATCTGCTGAGCATGATGCCATATGGGATGAGTTGTCCCTGTGGTCACTTGGGGTCAGCTGCTCTGGCTGTGTCCCCTCCCAACTCTTAGTGCCCTCCAGCCTCCTCACGGGTGGGGTGAGGAGCAGAAAAGGCCTTGGCCCTGTGTGAGCGCTACTCAGTGATAGCTAAAACATCCCTGTGTTATCAACACTGTTTCCAGCACAGATCCAAAACACAGCTCCATACCAGCTGCTGTGAATAAAATTAACTTGACCCCTCTCTGTTTGTAAAACACCAGGTCTAGTGGGGCCTTACCCCTGGTAGGTTAATTTACCAGCTGATGAAGGCAATTGTTCTCTATACACTCCAGGAAATTCCTAGACTGCCTCTTCTCTGCAGTATTGAGCTCCCAGCAGATATCTGGCAGGTTAAATTCGCCCACAAGAACAAGGGCTGACGATTTTGAGACATCTGCCAGCTGCTTGTAGAATAATTCATCTCCTTCATCATCCTGGTAGGGTGGTCTATAACAGACACCCAGAAGAAGGAGCCACAGATGCTGTGGTAGGAGAACTTCTTGCTATCATGTAACAGCAGCAGCAGATTCTCTTTGTCATTACAATATGACAGATGTTCAGTTAAAGAATAAGGACTAACGAGAAAATTCCAGTCTAAGCTGAGTGCTTGGATCTTGGACAACACCTAAAACTGTCCAGTGTAAAATGAGAAATACCTTTACTTCCTCTCCCTCCCCATCAGGAGAGTGATTAAGGAAAGGGATTAGAAATAAAATACACTAAATACTTGTCACTGCTGACTGAGTAAGCAATTCTGAGTCATAAAAAAAAAGTGGAAGTTGGTAGATCTGAAAGGCACATTTTCAAATCCTAACTCTGCAGGTACTGGTTGTGAGAACTGAGAAGGTACAAATGCTGTCAGTTGCCTTCCGACTAAACCAAAGGTCTGAATGACAGAATCACAGAATCAGCTAGGTTGGAAAAGACCTCTGGAAATGATGGAGTCCTACCTTTTAACCAATGCCACCTCGTCTACTAGACCGTGGCACTAAGTGCCACATCCAGTCTTTCTTTAAACACCTCCAGGGATGGTGACTCTACCACCTCCCTGGGCAGCCTATTCCAATGCCCAGTCACTCTCTCTGTGAAGAACTTCTTCCTAATGTCTAACGTAAACCTCTCCTGGCACAGCTTATGGCTGTGCCCTCTTGTCCTATTGCTAGTTGCCTGGGGGAAGAGACCGAGTCCCACTTGGCTGCAGCTTCCTTTCAGGTAGTTGTAGAGAGTGATGAGGTCTCCCCTGAGCCTCCTCTTCTTCAGGCTGAACAACCGCAGCTCCCTCAGCCTCTCCTCATAGGACTTGTGCTCAAGTCATTTGCATCTGCATCAAAACTGAAGGATTGAATGTTTGTGGCATATGTGCATGTAAAGTGAAGTACTTACAGCTAACGTTTGATTTATGTCTTGAAATCATACAGGAGAACAGTACTCTTGTCAGACTTTTTGGTAAAAAGTACTTTTTGTCTTCATTGTTTCATGTGTTTAGGCAAATCAGTTATATTATACTTTTTTTGTGGATTTATGAAACAAGGAATGAGAAGAATTAAAAGATGCTTGACCTGCACATCTGATATTAGGCAAACTAAATTTTTGTGTTCTATACTGCACTACAGGTGTTCAAGAAAGAAACATAGAAGATGCTAGTACACAAAATAGAGGGTCTAAAGGGTTCCGTGGTGGCTTTGGACAAGGTAAGAGTAAAGTTTTTGTATCAACTAGTTTGTAGGGGAACAGCATACCTGTTGCTATTCTTTCTGGGTTTGCTTGCTCCCTGAGAACTACCAGTACAAGGGTGAGTGCTGTGAAATGGCTCCTGTTCTTTATCCAGCTAAAAGGCACTTGATCTGCACATGCAGAATTGGGCAAACTAAGTTATTGTGTGCTGTGCTGTACTGCAGGTTTTCAAGGAAGAAACGCTGTAGAAGGTTCTAGTACACATACAAAAAATAAAGGGTTTAAAGGATTTCATGGTGACTTTGGACAACATGAGAGTAAGTGTTTGAGATTTTTTTATATTAACTGGTTTGTACAGGAACAGCATACATTTGGCCATTCTTTCTGGGTTTGCTTGCTCCCTGATGTGGCAGTTTGACCCTGGCTAGATGCCAGGATATCCACCAAGCTGCTTTCTCACCCTGCCTCTGCAGAGTAGCAGAGGAGAGGAAAAAAAATAGTAAGGAATTCATGAGGATAGATAAAGGCAACATAGGGACTAAAGCTTAAATTTATTACTACCATCATCATCATCCAAGATAAAAACTAAGAGAGTGAGAAATAAAACAGTCTTAAACAAACACCACCTTCCCTCCTCCCCTGTTTTCTTCCAAGTTCTCCCTCTTCCCCCAGCAGTGCAGGGGAATGGGAAGGGGTTTTGTAATCAGTTTGAGTCCACCCTTCGGACAGCAGTTCTTGCCAATCTGCTGTCCTGTGGGTTACTCCTCCATCGGGTGTGGGGGGGTGTCT
>JAWWLV010000100.1:54644165-54665994 GCA_035041135.1 Platyrinchus mystaceus | reverse complement strand
GGCAATAGTTTTCTTCAATCTGCTGCCCCGTGGGTCATTCCGGACAAGTTGTATCCAGGAAAACTTGTTTCAGCGTGGGTTTTCCTTGCCATGGGTCTCCTGCAGGACTTTGCTCTATCCTTTCACCAGTTTCAGCATGGTGCTCTTCCATGAGCTGCAGGGAGGGAAAAATCTCCAAACCCCAGTGGTCTTCCACCAGTGACAGGAACCTCGGCTCTCAGTCTATCCCCTGCTGGAGGGAGAGAGGGAGGCCCCCCAGGCCTCTCTTCCCATCCCTGCTGCTCTGACCTGGAATCTGCTTGTTATCCCATGTTCTCCTCTGCTTTTCTCCAGGCTGGAATTTTTTCTGTGCAACAAACCTTCTCTTCCTCTGTTTTTAAATATGTTATTACAAAAGTGCCTTTTCATTGGCTCAGCTTTGGCCAGCGCCGAGGAGGTTCCTCCTGGAGCTGGCTATCACTGGCTTTTCTTATAGGACAGTGAAACTTCTAGCAGCTTCTAACTGAAGCCACTCTATAGCCCCCTCCGGCTACTAAAACCCGTGACACCTGAGAACTACCAGTACAAGGGTGAAAGCTACAAAATGGCTTCTGTTCTTCATCTGTATGGCTGTGTTGTGGAACAGGAATGGGGTCTTTAGGAAAGCACTGTCACCTTGAGTATAATACAACATAGGTTGGGATTAATGAATCTGTTGGGACTGTTGCACTGCAGATTTCTTGGAGTAAATATTACTAGCTTTAACTGTAGTATTTCCTTATACTAACTTTATATCCACTACACTATCTAGATGGGCGGAGGAACATATCTCAGTCTGGAATTCGTGGCTCTACAGAAAAAGGAATGTTTACAGATGGTGCAGGTAAGACTTTTTAATATGAAGGGGTGAGCCTTTCAAATTTGCTCAGTGGGGATTTGTGGCAATGCTGTGCCTTGTTGGCTTGAATGGGTCTTTGAGCAACCTGATGTAGTGGATGGCATCCCTGCCCGTGGCAGGGGGATTGTAGCTAGGTGATCTTAAAGGTTCCTTCCAACCAAAACCATTCAGTGATTAGAATGCATTTTCAGAAGTGCTCCTTAATATTTGAAGAACAATTGATTTGCCCCTATATGAGTTAGTTCAAGCTAAGTTTTTCAGATTTTTAGTTCAAATAATGATTTTTAGGAAGCATTTATAGAGGTAGCATGCTAATTCTTCTAGTGGTTGTAACAGCATCCTTAACAATGCATCCTTTAAAAAAAAAGTTACTATTTTACAAAACTAGCACAGTTTATTCTTTCAAAAAATTCTCAACCATTTCTGCATCTTTTGAATTGATGCCCACTATGGTAGGGAAATACTAGGTTTGTTTGACTAAGCAGATGGCAGTGCTTTGTGCAGGAGAATGAAGACGAGAAGTTGTGCTCTAGACTCTCCAAGAACTGTGAAGTAACTCACAAGCTGTATGTAGGGTCTGTAGTTTATGAATACTTACATCTAGACTGTTTTTGCAGTGAGCCTTTAAGATGTGATTTTGGTTTTTATTTCTTGAAGTAATTGATTTGGAAAAACTCAAATGATAATAAATTGATATTCACCAAGCCTTGGTGAAGAAGGAGCCACAGATGCTGTGGTAGGAGAACTTCTTGATGTCATGTAACAGCAGATTCTCTTTGTCATTACAGTATGATAGACCAGCTGAATACTTTTTGGCAAAAGAGTATTTATTGTCTTCATTTTTTTCATATATTTAGGTAAATCAGTTATATTGTTCTTTTTATGGGAATTAATAAGGAATGAGAAGAAAAATTTCCAGATAAAAGGTGCTTGATCTGCACATGTGAAATTAGGCAAATTAAGTTATTATGTTCTATGCTGCACTGCAGGTTTTCAAGAAAGAAACGTTGTAGAAAGTTTTAGTGCACGAAATAGAGGGTCCAAAGGATTTCGTGGTGGCTTTGGACGAGGTGAGAGTAAGTTTTTGTATTGACTGGTTTTTATAGGAACAACATAGAGTGGCCATTCTTTCTGGGTTTGCTCCCTGAGTACTACCAGTACAAGGGTGAAAGCTATGAAATGTTTTCTGTTCTTCAGCTGTATTGTGGGACATAGATGATGTCTTTACAAAATAGTATTACTAGAAATAATACATTATAGATTTGAGTTAACAAAATATCTGTTGCAGTGCAGATTTCTTGTAGTAAATAGTACTGGTGTCAATCATATTTCATTATACTAATTTTATACCCTGTCCATTACTTACAGGTGTTAATAATGGGCAAAGGGTCATACCTCAGTCTGGAACTCTTGGCTCTAGAGAAAAAGAGATGTTTATAGATGGTGCAGGTGAGACTTTTAGTATGGGGGGTGAACCTTTCAGATTTGCTTATTGGTTGTTTGTGGCAATGCAGTTCCTTCCTAGCTCTGCTAAATGCTGTCACTGTGATTGTTCTCTCCGTTAAGAACCTTTTGCAAATGTTAGATATCTTTTTTGTATGCCTGCAAAAGACATGTTTGTAACTGTCTGAATTTTAGTGATTGGATTTGCAAAGCTGTTGTCTTCTATTTTTTTTTTTTGGTCTTGCTTCTATTGGCTCAGTTAATGTACAGTGAAGCAGAGGTGCTAGTCTCAAAATTGGAAGTAGCCTTAAGAACTTGCTCAGTTTTGAAACAGACACTCTACACTTCTTTTTACCCTTCCTATAGGTGGAAGTATTTTAGGTTTGTCCAGACTGACAAGTAAGGTGTGTAGCTCAGAGAGGCCAGCTACTCCTGATTAAACTTTATTTTGATTTTGGGGGGTTTTTTTGTTTTCTACAAGGGATTTTTCCCTCACAGTCCTGTTCTCCTTTGCCACTGATGCTGCTGTACCTTGTTACCTGTATGTTGTGCTATCTTAGAGCATAGTAATCTTTCATTCATTGAAGTAGCATAATTCAGATTAGAAATGCCATTAAACCATGTGATGGATAGTGGATGGCTGATATTCTCCATGAAAGAACATTTTGTGTGATAGTGGTGAAAGAATTTTTCATGGTAAAAAGGATGGATAAATGATTCTTTACTCAGAGGGTAGTGAAGCACTGGGACAAGTTACCCAGAGAGGTTGTGGGTACCCCATCCCTGGAAGTGTTAAAGGCCAGGCTGGGTGAGGCTTTGAGCAACCTGGTCTAGTAATCCCTGCCCATGGCAGAGAGGTTGGAACTAGATAATCTTTAAGATCCCTTCCAACCCAAACAATTCTGTGATTCAGTGATCAGTATATGTTTTCAGAAGTGCTCTTTCATATCCAAAGAACAATTGGTTTGCTTCTATTTGACTTAGCCCAAGCTAAGTTTTTCAGATTTTTAGTTCAAATAATTATTTTTAGGAAGTGTTTATAGAGGCAGCATGCTAATGTTCCTAGTGGACATAACGCATCCTTAACACAGGATAGTAATTCCTTTTTCATGACCACAGGCTAAACTGTTAGCGTGTAAAGTCTGTTTTGCTTATTGGTATGCAACAGTTGCACCTGTCTGTATAGAAGTTCGTGTGGAAAGATGATTCTTCATAAGGAGTAGTTGGTTGCATGGGAATTATGTCCTTGGATCCTAAGAGCATGTGTCTGGATGAAAGGATTTTTGTGACCAGCTCTTGAAAATAAGGTCCTTGAGCAAATCTGAGACAAGAATGCTTTACAGAAGTCTGACTTCATTTATGAGTGTTAGATCTAGTAGTATAAAACTAAGTTCTGATAGAGTCAATTTATGGAAATTTGTGCCTTCCTGGAAAGTAGAGGGAAATCCAAATGACACCTCACTGAACTTCAATAGCTCCAGACTTAAAATAGTTTTAGTTTAGCTTTTCTTGATATTGTTCGTGAACTTAAATGGTTGTGTTCTTAAGGTCCAAAGGTGACGTATGTGCCCCCTCCTCCACCTGATGATGAACAAGCCATCTTTGCACGTTATGAGACAGGAATGAATTTTGACAAGTACGATGAAAATATCGTTGAAGTGTCAGGACTGGATCCTCCAGCAGCATTAATGGTTAGTGGACTGATTAATTGCAGAGTTTGCTGAGCATGATTTTGCAAGGGTGTTTAATTTACTGAGTTTAATATTGGCTGCTAATGCAAATACTAATAAAAATTTGGAGTATTGCAGACAGTATGATCTTGGAAGGAGGTGCTGCCCATTTGAAAGGTATAAATTTGAATTCACAATAATATTGGCAAACTTACATAAATGCTCCAGAGAAAATAATACTGGATATATAGGAAAAATAGTAATTAGACTGCAGAAGAATACTAGTTTAGACATTGAAAGAAAGAGGTCTTTGGCAGCAGTTACTGGAAAGGCTAGTAGAGTTATCTTAGTGAAGTTTGTTGCTGGGGGATCTTTATTAATATAAATGAGTGTGTGTTGGAGAAGTATTGATTTGGACAGAGAAGTGTTTGAAAGTAATTTCTATCCCTATTCTCTGTGGCTGCAGTTTATTGTTTAGCATACAACTTCGCTGCTTCTCCATATGGGTGGTCAGTGTTTAAAAAAAAAAAAAAGCCCTTTCCAGGGAAAATGAAGAGGAAGGATGTGCAAAGGGGTTAGTAGCACCTGTGTTGAAAGGGAAGATACAGAGATGTTTTCACCATTGGTCTTTGAAAGGTTTTTTCATTGAACTTAAAGTGATTTTTATCATATATAGTGCTTTTTGGTTCTGGGTAAGAATGTTGCTTTAGCTCTCCTTATTGTTTTTAGCAGAGACACTGTGTGTATCTCCTACATGAAATAAAACTGAACAGTTTAAGTTTGTTTTAATAGCGTGCTATGATATGAGTTTACCTGTTGAATCCAGATGTATGGCTTCTGAGCAGTTTTCTCTCATAACTGATACACCAGCTGAAAGGCTTCTGTCCTACAAAGAATGTTACTGAATGGCATGAGCAGATTTAAGAGACCTCTGGAACTTTCACCTGTAGGAACCTTGGCAATCTAGAGACTCTGTCTAAAGTTAACGCTTTTAGTTTTTGGATGTCTGTGTCCTGTGGTAAGTTTCTCTGGCTTTCTAACTTCTGTGATTGTGTAATAACCTAATTTTTTTCTGTTACAGAGTTTTGCAGATGCTAACATCTCCCATACTTTAACTGTGAACATTGCTAAAGCGGGATACACTAAGCCTACTCCAGTGCAGAAGTACAGCATTCCTATTGTACTGGCAGGACGGGATTTAATGGCATGTGCCCAGACAGGATCAGGAAAAACTGTAAGCATTATGTATACTACTGTGACTGTCAACTTTCAGGTGGATGATTTCAGTCTTGCATGAGCCAGATGCTTCACAGCTTGCTATCTAGTAAGTTAACACTTGGATAGCAATGGCAGGTGTAGTATTAAGTGTGTTTTGTCTTCTGTTTTTGTGGGTGTTTTGGGGTTTTTTTTAGAACTTAGCCAGATCGTAACAGTGTGTTGTGCTAGTTTGTCACACTTGGTTTGATCAAGTCTGTTCTGCACCAGACTTGGTTTTAAGTAATTCAGTTTTAATCATGGAACAGTGTTAAGAGTTAATACTAAGTTGAAAGTTGTCTCAACTTGTTAAACTGCATAATGTACCCAAATCTAACCACGGACAGCTATGTATGAGAATGTTTGTTTGGTTATGAAGTGTAGCTTTTTGCTGTTCAGTGTAATTGTAGAATCTTGGTTTTGATGTAATGTAGCTTACTAGTTACTTCTGAAAAACCTCGTCTGCTTGTAGAAAGGGAAATGTCCAATACTTATGCTTTAAATATTCTGAATGCTTTTGGAACTGCTGTAAGGATGCAGTTTTGGGGTTAATTTAATCCTTCGTGGAAGTAAGTGTGCTGGTGAAGTGCAGAGCTGTGTTGCAAACTGATCTGCAAGTCTAGTAGTCTGGAGAATGTTGATACATAGTTACTTTACAGACCTACTGATAATAATCTGAAGTTTGTAAGTACATGTTAAGGACCTGTTTTGATCCTGGGTACATAATTATCAGTATATGTGATCAATGTATGGAACTGCCTGAAGAACTGAGAAGTTAGCCACTGCATGCCTGTGCTCCTGTGCTATTAGACTCTTGAAATCCAGAGAGATACTTTGATATTGCTTAAATAAGGAGAAATAAGCTTCCATGTCCTGTGTTTTTTTCCATGTCCAGTCCTTTTGCAGTCTTATTTCCTTGATTTGTGTGCACTATCATTCAAGCTTTTAAGATTGATACACTCAGCTTTTAGCATGACTGATGAAAGCTAAACAGCATAAATACTGCTGGGTTTTTTTGTTGTTGGTTTGTTTTTTTTTTTCCCCCCAGGCAGCTTTTCTTGTACCGATCGTGGCCCAAATGATGAGAGATGGTGTAACTGCCAGTAGCTTTAAAGAGCAGCAAGAACCAGAGTGTATTATTACTGGGCCAACTAGAGAACTGGTAAATCAGATCTTCCTAGAAGCAAGGAAATTTGTGTATGGGTAAGCTTTTGCAGTGTTGCCTGATATTAATTACTACTTTGCCTAAATCAACAGTGGTGGGATTTTTCATAAATAGTTGTAAATTTTTTTTGTGCCAATCAAATTATTACAAAGACTTGAGTTCAGATTATAGTGAGTTTAGAACATAATACTAGCCAGCAGGTTTCTTACTAGGATTTAAACTCCTAATCTTCCTGATATTGGGGTGGGTGGGTGAATAGGAGGCTTAGTCCAGCTTGAAAAAGAGGTAAGTACTAAACTTTGTCATGTAATACTTAGTGATGGGAAAAATGAAACACCTTGCATGAAGTGTTAAGAAAACTTTCATTTCTGACCACCCAGGAGCCACTCTGGCAGTCACAGTCACACCACCAGGGACTTTACTGCTGCATCCAAAGTCCCTTTGCAGCGGATGGCTCCAGTGACCCCATGGGTGCCTCACTTGACTCCCTACACACACCACTCAATCAGACAAGGTTTCCACACCAACTTGACCCCAAGTTTCCCACAGCAGAGTCGCAGATCTCTGTTTTCTTTAAGTAATTTAACTGTTGTGCAGCAACATGCAACAGCTCAAGCTGAATGTCTCTATGAAGGGACCTCTGAACAAAGGAATCACTGGGCTTTTATACACTCAGTGTATGTATGTGATATTCTGGAGTCTTTTTACTGACTTGTTGGCTCCTGCTGAGTGTCAGGTCACCTGGCTAATGATGCAGGTCCCTGTTCCCTTTGTTAAGCAAAGGGTTGGTGACCAATTCCCAACCTTTTGCTTGGGCTCCAGCCATTTCCAGCCACCCAGAGCTCAATCTGCAGCTTGCACTGCAACTGCACACTGAGCTACCTGCACTAGATTTATTCTTCAACATGAAGAAACAGATGAGCTTACCCTATGTAATTTATACTTGCTTTATTTTCATCTTAATAAAAACTGAGGTATGTGTTAGGGGTTTTAGTTAACTTTCAGTGATGGTTTCTAGTGACTCTTACTTCCTTGTGTTTCTGGTCCTGGAAAGACATTTCACAGCTCGTGGAAACTCTTCTAGCTTTCAAAACAGAACAAAAGATCTAAAACTGTCATCAACTTGGATGTTGTATGAGAGTTCTTTTGTACTAGTTTCGTCATCTTTCCACTGCTAAATAATAGGTTTCTCCATTGCACAGAATAGAATTAAATCTGTTGTCTGTGACGGTTTGTTGCTGTTAGGAGTGCAGTGCAGAACATCATCAGTACAAAATCTGGTGGGGTAAATTGATACTTGGCTTTGTTCAAGCAAACTTATTTGGAGGCTGTCTGCCTTGAAAAGTAGGATCATAGTTGGCTATGTACTTACTAACCATGTTATTAAGAACATCTTCTTAATCTCTGAAACTCTTCTAACTTTGTAGCTAAACAAAGTTTAGCTGTTCATCATTGTTGTAGCTAATTCTGTTCAACTAGATACACATGATTTCACAATAAAATAACTTTTGAGTCTAGAAAGCTTCTGCTACAGCTGGCCTGCAGTAAGAACAAGATAACCTCTGTTTTGGGGACAGTCAAGCAGTATCAGGATGTGAATCTGTTGTCTCTAAAGAATTGCATGCATATTGCTCAGTTCAGATTTATGATATTCTTAAGCTCTTTGGTTTAATTCACAAATAGGAAGATGAAATATATATATTAAAAGTGGATAAATATTGAAATTGTAGAAGTCCCAAATGTATTTAAATTCTTGACTAAAGCTTTATGAAGAGTTTTCATTAACCCTGGTAAAAATTTACTGTGTTTGTGTTCACTGTTGCTGCATATGAAGCTGAATGAGTATTTTCAAGAGAAGACAGTCTGAAATTGGGTATAAAAATGCTCGTTGCACGCATGTAAAAACTCATTGCATGCATATAAAGACTGTAGTGAAAGGTTATAAAGATGAGCTTGTAGACCTGCTTCACAGCTGTGTAAGGTAGTTCTTGCTTGAAGAGGTGGTTTTCTACAGAAGAGTATCTGGTGTAGCTGTGCTTGGCAGATCTAACCAGAAAGCTTAGTGAGAGGAACATTGAGTAGTGTAGTCTTCAGGTGGATTTGCAGTCTAATGCTTGTGTCACACACTGTATGGCCAGTGTAATTAGTTGCTTTACAAAGATTCTGCCTGTGTATTTTATTTGGCACTTTTAAGATCTGCAGGGATTACTTTTGAAGCTCTAGAGGCATATAGAGAGGTGGTTCTGCTTTTCCTAAGTGTGCTGTATAAAAGAGGATCAAGTCTAACATCATTTTGGCTGTTAGTGTTAGTAGCTCTCAGCTGGAGCGAGAGGGAAGAACGCAGGTGAAATCAAGAGTTCATGCCAAACAAGCCGTCCTGGCCGACTCTGTTACCGAGTGGGAGTGGGAACTTCAAGCTTACAGTGAGCGAATTCCTGTTTTTTGAGTTCTTTTGGAGCAAGCTGTACTGTAAGGAGAAGAAATTAAACCACTCTAAGCTTGTTTGTGGTAGATCTGATTATTTTTTTCAAAATTTCCTGAAACAATACTATTTGCATACTTACATAATTAATCCAAATCTTTTTCTACATGACAGAACTTGTATAAGGCCTGTTGTGGTCTATGGAGGTACACAAATAAGCCATTCAATTCGCCAGGTTATGCAAGGCTGTAATATACTGTGTGCCACTCCAGGAAGACTTCTAGACATCATTGGAAGAGGAAAGGTAAGATTCAAAAATTTAATGTGAATTTCCTAAGTACTCTTACGTTTTTTACATACTGGTTTCCGTTTTCAAATTTGATAGAAGCAGAGATAGAGCCATTGAAAACCAGTCAGTATGCTGCCTTTGTACAAGCACTGAAATACAAATGAGCTTGTCTTAAAATATCTAAGTTCCATGAGGTTTTTGAAAGAATAGCCTGAGTGTAGATCTCTTCAGTTCCTTTCAGAGCCAACTGGAAAATACCAGTCTAAATCAAAGTGGCTGCAGTGTTCATGGCAATAAAATTTCATAGTTTAAATACATGGAACAGTTTTGCTTAGTTCTTTTGGAAAATTCTCTAGCAGATTTTCACTTACTGTCCTGTTTATTTTGCTGCAATGGCTTTTATCTAAACTATTTTCATACCGATTTTATTAAAAATATAAAAAATTCCAATGTGATACTGTATTTGAATTTTTATTTTTCCAGCCATTGTAAATTCAAATCCAAATTGCTACACATTAGATTGGTGACTCAGTGATGTTGCAGTGGACAAATGAAGTTTGGAAAAACATTTCCTGATAATAAACTGAATATTGGTTTTCTGCTGTTGTTAGGCTTTTAATCAAAGTGATTGGTCTTGGTCAGAACCAGCAAAGTTGTAATGTCCTTAATAATGCTTTCTGGCATAATTTCTTTTTTCAGAACAAAAGGTTTTTTTGAGAATGTGTGAGGGTTGTATGAGAGAACCTTTCTAAAACTGAAAGCATAATTCCAAAGTAGATATGCTTGAGTAATAGTTAATCTTCAGGTTCTATCTCAATTTATATTGCTACACCAAGTTCTGAGGCACTTTACTGTGTGCATACTATTAGAATTAGGGCAAATTAAAAAGTTGAGGTGGAGATGCAAATAAATACTTTGATTTGTGAGTAATTAACTTTCATTTTTTAGTAACTTCTACTTGAAAGAAATAAGTAAAAGGTGGATTTTGCCAGTTAGGAATTTTTGTGAGTATATACTGTAAGTGAACCAATACTGTTTTTCTTTGACTGAAATACTTGCAGATTAGTTTGCATAATGTGAAGTATTTGGTGCTAGATGAAGCAGACCGCATGCTTGATATGGGTTTTAGCTCAGAGATAAAGAAGCTGATTCATTTCCCTGACATGCCACAAAAAGACAAACGCCAAACACTAATGTTTAGTGCCACATTCCCTGAAGAAGTTCAGAGGTGAGTAAAGTAAACATAGAAGTATATCTGAAGATATACTTATATAGAACTAAATATCTGAAGAGTAAAGAATATTCCTTATATTTCTGGGCTGCAACAAGTGCACATTGCTGGGTCACATTCAGCTTCTCATCCACCAGCAACCCTAAGTCTTTCTCCTTAGGGCTGGTCTTGATCCGTTTTTCTGTCCAGCTCGTACTCTTCCTGTCCTATTGGCTCTCTCCCTATTTTTATAAGCCCTCTTTAGGTAGCAGAAGGCTGCAGTAAGGTCTCCCCAGAGCCTTCTCTTCTCCAGTCTGAACAACCCCAACGCCTCAACTCTCTCAAACTTGCTTCACAGGAGAGGTGCTCCAGTTCTCTGGTCATCTTTGTGGCCTCCTCTGGACCTGCTGTAACAAGTCCATGTCTGTCTTGTCCTGAAGACCCCAGAGCTGTACACAGCACTTCTGGGTGGGGTTTCATGAAGGCAGAGTCAGAATCACCTCCCCCACCCTGCTGGTCATACTTCTTTTCATGCAGCCCAGGATGTGGTTGGAGTTCTGGACCCAAGCACTGCAGACTTTTCTAGCTTTTTAAAAAGATGCACGTACAACTGCTTGTGTTATTCCTCACAAGACAGAATCAAAATATTTGTTGTAAGGGTTGCTTAATGTAAATGAAAGTACTTGATCTTAAAGCAAAAATAATTTACATAATAGACTTCATGTTGCTCAATTTTGTATCTTTTTAAGGCTGGCTGGCGAATTTTTGAAAACTGATTTTTTATTTGTTGTTGTTGGACGTGTGGGTGGAGCATGCAGTGATGTTCAGCAAAATATTCTTCAGGTTTCTCAGTATCTCAAGAGAGATAAACTGATGGAAATTCTACACAGCATAGGTAACTTTCCTTGTTGTTAGTTGTTTACCAGGGAAGAAAAATTGCTTGGTTTTAAACGTTGTTTAAAAGGTCATGATTCGGTGATTTTTATTGTGTGACATGCTTTACAAGACTACTGATGAAGCTTGAAGTGGAACTTTGGGATTTCCAAGGCGTATTGTGTTACAGATATTTCATAGATTCATAGAATAGTTTTGATTGGAAGGGACCTCTGAAGGTCATTGAATGTAATCAAATACCCGGTATTTGTCAATGTCTCATCTTTATTGAGTACTAGCAAACAAGCTTCCTAGATGGTTTTCTTCTTTATATGGTCAATTACAATTTTTTAGTATCTGGGGGTATTATTTCAAGATTATAGGTGTATTAAAATTCTTACATGAGTGTTTGGGCCTGTATTTTCTTAGTGGCTGGGATTTTTTCATTTTTGTTTGGAATTTATCTTACATTTTAATGCTGAAAACTGGAACTGAGTTTGGAATTAAAATGTAGTCTGCCTGCCTTGCTGTTCAGTGCTAAGGATGGTGAGCTAATCTTAGCCTCATACTGTAGAAAGGGAGTGCTTACTTCTCAGAGAGCAACATTCATTTCTTCCTTTTATTGAGGAGAAAAATAGAATGCACATGTCTTCACAGGTTTCTGTATTGATCTAGAAATTGATCAGTCAAGTTTAATTAGTTCAACACTGTCAAGAAATTGCAGTATGTGCGTATATATTAGGTGTTTATATAAGTAAGTGCAGCTCTAAATAGCGAAATGCATCATGTTTTGAACTGCAGTGGTTCTGAACTTCTGTTCAACATAGGTAATGAGCGAACCATGGTGTTTGTGGACACAAAGAAAAAAGCAGACTTCATTGCATGCTTTCTTTGTCAAGAAAATATACCAGCCACTAGCATCCACGGGTAAGTATTTTTAAAGTGAAAGTCACCTAATACTATTGTGAGAAGCTTTTATTGAGAACACAGGTTTTGCCACATCTGTGTAGTTTAGCTTGCCATGTTTCAGATGGTCCTGTAATTCTCAGCAGCTCTGTCCAATGGAGAATGTAAACTTTCTGAATGCTGGTTCTCACAGCATTTGCTAAGTATACGTCTTTTTGGTTGACGACATCTAAAATGCTGTGTCTGAACTGGAGAATCTTATGCCTACTGTGTAGAAAATTAGTATATAATAAATTCTGTAAAATCACTGTAGTTCATATGTAGTTTTTGCCATAATTTCTGTGACCAAAACCAGAACTTTCACTGTTACTGGTGAGATGATGTTCATAAACGTGAGTGGCAGTTGTGGACCTTTCACTCTGTCTTACAGGCTTCCTCAAAGTGATAAGTCACATGCCATGCAGATTTCTGATGCTGTCATTTCTGTCTCTGTGATGTGTTCATGGACATAGCATTTGTATGGAGATAGATCTAAAGAAAAGGTGCTTCTAACTTGTGTTAGTAGTCCACTCATTAGTTTTGCGTACCTGAACAGATGGTGAGAAACAAAAATGAAGTTGATTCTGATTCCAGGTAAAAACACATCTAAGATGATGTGTTTTTCACATCATGAGCTGGAATGAAGTTTTGTGATTTTTTTTCTTTTTTTTTACCCTAGTCAACTGTAGCACATTGAAAATGTAATGCTGTAGTGGTTTTTGTATTAGGAGGAAGGGACTTGAATTCTTGCCAATAAAATTGTTTTAGGCAGTGTTCTGACAGACGTCAGAACATCGAGGTTCTAGAGAGGTTAATATGGTCTTATTACACAAATACAGGATGTTTGTGTGTACCTTTTGGCCTGTCAGATGTATAGGTATGTGAAAGTCATTTTGAGAAGATCTGGCCTTCTGTTCTTGGCTAGTCTGAATTGCTATCCCACAAGTCCCTTGTGCGAGAGGAGGTTCTTAACATGTTTCTGTAGAAACACTGCGCTGTGAATTAGACACCTGAATAAGTGGTTCAGTGGAAGTGTCGTGAATGTTATTGGTTTCTGATTCACTTTACCCTTTTGAGTTGAAGTTAGGATAGTTACTCTTCTCTGGAACAGTGGTCATACCATTTTTCACTAAATATCCCATGTTAAGATTCCAAAGAGCACTGTTTAGCTTTCTAACTTGTTTTCTCATTTGGACAACAAAGAATGTCAGTGAAACTCTGATCCACAGTAGTTAAGTACTGGATGATCTGTAAATACTCTTTAAACTTGCAAACCCCAGAGCAAATATAGTTTTCTTGGCATGATGATACACAGAAGACAAGTTCTGTACTGTTGGCTGCCACATTTTTTAGTATATCTGAAAAATGGTCTGTGCAGGAGCATAAGAGTCAAGATAGACTTCATCTTTGTTACTTTGACTCCCTGCTACAAAACTATAGGAGAAGGACTTGTAACTATGGCATGAACAACAACCAATTAAACAAGTGAATCTTCTTATGGAGGCAGTTTAATGCATAATTATGGCTGGTACGTTCAAAAAACCTCAGTGTATCTAGAGACTTACGTTAAAGCAGTTGCTAATCAGTTAAAAATTCAGAAAACCTAAATTGGTAGTATATGTGGGTTGTTCAGGGTTTTTTTTGGTTTGTCTCCATTGTCCCCCACAAGGATTACTCCTGTCCATGAATCTTGACATTTAAAGTGTATCTTAAATAATCTTAGATTTGTCGTAGATAAATTTAGATTAATCGTAGATCTTTTGAGATATCCATCTAACCATTGCTTTCTTTGCAGAGATAGAGAGCAGAGAGAGAGAGAAATAGCTCTTCAGGATTTTCGTTCTGGAAAATGTCCAGTTCTTGTGGCAACTTCGGTGGCAGCAAGAGGTCTGGACATCGAAAGCGTTCAGCATGTTATTAATTTTGATCTTCCTTCCACCATTGAGGAGTATGTACACAGAATTGGACGAACTGGCCGTTGTGGAAATACAGGGAAAGCAGTTTGCTTCTTTGATAACGATTCGGATGGCCATCTTGCACAGTCTCTAATTAAAGTACTTTCAGATGTAAGTTTCAAATCTTACTGCTTAACTTTCTCTGCTCTTTGGGATTTTGCTTTAATGTTAAACGTGGCCAGTCTTCGCGAACGAAGATCTGGGAAAGGTCTTTTTACCTTTCAAGCCTGCGCAATGGATTTTTTAGGTGAGACACAGCCTGCGCGTACTGAGCAACTATTAGGTCTTCAGAACAGCTAGGGAACTCCTGAATTGGTAAAGCAGTCAAAGTCTCTAAATTATCTTTCCTATTATGTAGGCCCAGCAGGAAGTTCCTCTTTGGTTGACAGAAGTTGCTTTTGAGTCTGAAAGAGGAAGACTCTCAGTTAATATCCAAAAGGTAAGTCTAGAAATGAACTGGAAGTCTTGGCTTTTAGAACTCTGTCTTAGTGAAAAAATGCGTTTAGCAGTGTATATGTGAGTAAGGCCATTGAAACTGTTTTGACTTTAACTGCGTCCCTTTTCTTAGTTGTGCATCTTCAAAGAATTCCAAAGAATTACTGAAACTAGTTTCAGACAACTTGCTTGACTTGGACTCTTACGGTGTGGTCCATTACTAACTGCCTTACTCTTGATCTGTAGTGTCAAGAATTAGTCTGTGGAAGAAAGGTTTGTGCAAACATATGCCAAGGCTGTAGTTCCAGAAATTTCTTTACTGCACATGTAAAATGGGAGCAGATAGTTGCTGATCATACAGTTACTGCTTGCTATGAATCAGTCAGGTAACTCACTGACGAAAATCTTCAGTTAATTACAGTTAGATAAATGCCCCAGTCTGGTCCATGTCGAAATTGTTCTTAATATCTGTGATGAGGAGAAGCCTTCTAGCCTCTTGGTGTTGCTGATACCAGATGTTAAAATACAGCTTGAATAAAGGATAAGGCCTCTATGTCATAGCTCTAAAATCACTCTGCACTTAATATTTTAGGATTTAAATTCTGTGCGTACTCCTACTTTGAATGTCATTTAATTTTTCAACTGATGTTTGTTACTTAATTGCCTTTCTCTAATTGGATTAATTGACAGCCTTTACTTCATTTCTTGTTTCCAGTAAGAACTTTATCACATCTCAGCTGTGTTCCAAATGTTGATACTTTCTTAGAGACCGTGGTAGAAGTAATTACTCTCACTTCTTAAACTGTGTCTGCAGCTTGAGTTCAAGCTCACGCTGTTCCTTTCATTAATTATCTTTTTCCATACTATAATTATTGAAAGTACTGAGAGGTTTGGGTGTTTTTTACCTGCCTGGCTAGTTCCCTGGTCAGATCTGAGTAATTTTTCTTGGGTCTTTATGGGATCTCAGTTAAACAAACTTTGCTTCCTTCTCACACTTGCAGCTTTAGTGGATCTTTCCTGTTTATTCCTTTTCAAGGACACTTTTTTCATTTTTACAGATTGCTTTCAAAAATGGATCTCACTAGATTCTTCCAAGTACATATCTCCAGCCTTTGTGTAACATCTCCCAGCATTTCATGAAATCAGTCGTTTTCTAGGTCCAAGTCCTTTATGTCCTTTATAACCTGAGTTACCAAATCTGTTGTCCATGGGTATGTGTGAATACAATATTTTCAGGTGAAATCTCTCTGCCTGCATTGGGAATACTGTCCTTTATATCACATATATACAGTGCACCAGCTGTTGAATTGGAGATCATGAGGTTCTAATTCTTTTGAGACCTTCTGATGTCAGTCTGACAGAAACTGTGCATTTGTAACCAGCCCTATTTTTTTCTTTCAAATGAACTATTAAAGCTGGGGTTTGCTGCTTTGCTTTTTTTGAAAGAAAATCTTATCTAATGTTCACTAAGGATCCTGATGCCCTTTTTCTTGGAGAAGAGAGGTAATATTTATCTTTTTAGAATATTCACTTTCAAAGGGAATGCATGGAAGGGCCATTTGATAATCAAATGATGAATCCGAAAGCGAGATCTGTTGGAGGATCTTATCTGATTATTTTGGGATAATCTTATAGATCACTGGCCTTCATTTTTTTTTTTTAAAAGGCCATTTGCTGGGAAGGTAATGCAGACAGTTATTTTTATGTAAGAAATTGAGAAGGAAGTTTTTTCCCATGATTGTATGAACTGATTTGTTTTGGGTAAGAAAAGATGTCGGGATGTGAATTTTAGTAAGTGTTACTACCACAGCTGATGAAATCTGAGGTTGATTAAACTGCATTAATTTCACACTGGGGTCCAAAAACCTTGTGTATGGAAGGTGCATGATGAAAACTATATTTAAAAACAGTGTTCAGATACATTGAGGCATGCATGCAGAAAGCTGAAATTGTTTTCTGGTGACCTTTACCATTAAATGATTGGTAATAATTCTAAACTAGGACCTGTTCTGTTTCCTAGAATAACAGAGGTAGAGGCAACATGAACCCAGGAGAAATGAAGATGGAGTATTCTGCAAGTGAAGTTGAGTCATGGGATTAAAACTACTTTATCCCAAACTGGTTTATATTCTGATGTGCTGTAAATGAAATGTTGCATGGGAAGATAGTCTTGTGAAGACCTAGTTCGGGAAAGTGTTTTATATAAGGGTTCGCTTAAACTTTGTCCTTTTTTTGTAACATGTCAGTTAAAAAGTTAGAATCTTGTGTTGTGATGACTCAAGGATCTGTTGAACACCTCTTAAGCGATTACTTAATAGAAATTTGAGGAATTCAATTTGAATGTAGCCTCTGTATCAGATATTACCAAAAAACACATATTGCCCTTTCATGAACTGGTATTATTTTGACATGCATGGAACATTTGCATCTCCATATGGAGCTGAAGGTCAGGGGCTACACCCACAACTTAGTGGAAATACATGTTTTTACAGAGCTGTCATCAGGGAAGGATGGAGCCCTGTTTGTTTCTAGTAGAATGTTTTTACCTTTGACAGACAAATACACTTCTTCTGTCTCTTGTGGAAAAGTTTGCTTTAGAACAAGCCTGGTGACTTAAGTCCAAGAGGTTTCCCTGGCTTGTAGAACGTATAGAGGGTAAGCAGTCATTAACAGTTTAAGAAGATTTCTTTAAAGTTGCTCTTTCTTTGAATTTTTTTTCTTTATCAATGCAGGATGGTACAAAGATGCATATCATTGTGTTCCGAAGGAAATTGGCAAAGTAATTATATTTCATAATATCTCACACAGCTGAACAAGTTTACAGGCTTCTCAAGTCCTTTGGTATTTCTCACACAGTGCTGAGCACTATTTCTTGTACTGTTTTCTCACTTAATCCAGGGAAATAATAATTTCAAGCTCTACTTACAGGACTGAAGGTGTAATGCCCGTTTGTAAGAATCAGAACTGACTGGGTGGTACTAGGGGATCTGTCATTGTGGAAAAGCATGCCGTCACTGTCATCAAAACTATTTACTTAAATATCCATTTATAAAAATAGTGTTATTTTTGTAGACCGTAGTTTTACTGCTGTATAACGTTGTTGGAAAACAGTAAAATAAGTGTTAATTGTGTACTTGGAAGTGAGCTGAAAGGATAATATACTTAAATTGCAACTCACATGCAGTGGATGTATTTAGGCCTGAAGTCTGTAATTCAGAGTAAATACCCTGGGCAGCATGACTCCTTTTCCTGAGAAGTCTCCTTGAAGATTTTTGCATCCATTCTGAATTTCAGCTGAGAAATTGAGGGTGCTTTTGGTTGCTGGCTGCAGAAAGTATGAGTAAACTGTAATTGCTGGAGGAAGCTGTGAGCTGATAAAGCCTTCTATTTCTGTGAAAAGAAGCCAGAGGACAGAGTCATGGACCAAAACCTAGAATAAACCTGTGAAGGGAACTCGGTTTAACATTTTTTGAAGGACCACTTAGATCATTGGGTGGTTTTTTTTATTGTCTGCCATTTTATGACTTGCTGAGTTGGGGTCAGGCAAGAGGGAATTTTGTCTCTTTTTCTGTAAAAGAACTATTCTGACCCTATTGTTCCTAACCACTCACAGAAAAAAGGAAAATGAAAGCCTTGAAGAGTTGACGTACTTGAAGAAAAATACAGTTCCTTCTTGAACATTCAGTTTTGTTTTAAGCCTTGTGATTCTTTAAATGCCTATTCAGTCTGCAGGAAGATATTTCAATGTGATTTTCAGTTGAAGTAAAATGCTGAGATAGCAATGTACCATGTACCCGTAATTTCGGTTAGATAATTCTACTGCCTATAGTTGTACTAAACTCAGGTCCTCAGATGTTTTTCTGGTCTTTACCTCCGTGTTTGTATAAAAATTGCTGTCTGTATTGCAACTTAGTTCAAGATTAAAGTGAAGGTTCTTGACAAGCTAGTGTTGAGAAATTCCTTCAAACCTTCTTTCATTGAACAGTATTTAAAATGCTGCTTTTTCTTTTTCTGTCATATTGCAGTAGTAATGCACTTAATGCAGTGCCTGAACTTTGCCTCACAAGTTGAGTTTCTCATCATGGTCCGAGAGGAGTGCAGTCAGGGTGTCTGTTGCATCTGGATGAGATGGAGTTCATTTTCCCCTTAGCACTCTGAAGGGGTGCACAAAGCTGTGCTTTGTATTGGTGATTAGAAAGGTGTTGGCGTCACAACTGGGTTTTGGCAGCTGCTGAGCAGTGCTCACACGTAAAAGTAGGAGGAAGGAGGGTATTTGCTACTTACAGCATTTGCCTTCCAGAGCAACCACTGCATGTGCTGAACCCCTGCTTCCCTGGAAAGTGTCTGGACGTGGCTTGCTGATGGGAAGTAGATAGTAAAGTCTCTGGGATTTTTTTTCCTTTGTTTGTGTGCATGCAACCTTTCACTTTTCACTTATTAAACTCCCTTATCTCAATATTTGAGTAGTTTCCCATCTTATTTTCTCTCCCCCTTCCTGCTGAGAAGGGGGAGCAGTACAGTGGCTTGGTGCACACCTGACATCCTGCCAAGGTCAACCAACCATAGGGTTAAAAGAAAGGACAGTCTGTAGAGGTGACTTGTGACACTGTTTTGACTGTAGAACCTGGTCAGAACACCAGTTTTAGTAACCTGGATACAGATTTACAAAGTCAGGTATGGTATCTTAGAAGAAAATGGGCACAGTCACTTTAGAAGTAATGATTGTGGTTCAAAATACTCTGAGGCAACTAAGTTCCTACAGATAAGTTACTAGTGTATTAGTACAGAGAAAGTCAAGAAATTGCACAAAGAATTGAACACTGTTCATGAGTAAAAATGAAAAGGAAATTCCAGTTTTTTAAGTTTCAGGCTTAAGTTGGGCAAGATGACCTCCAGAGTTCCCATTCAATCTCAGGCATTCTGTTATTCATATTCTGTGACATCAGACAAAAATTCAGAAGTTGAGAAGAAGATAGGAATTACAGCATGTCACAGGATGACTGAACTGCTACTTTTAAGCAGCTAGGATAAACACCCCAGTGTGCATCAGGATCAGAAAGGAAGCGAGGAGGCACTTGCTTCTCAAGTTGGCAGGTAAGAAATACTGTGCTGGGGGATGACCAGCAGAAGCATTCAAGAACAGGGCTCCCATCCAGAGTGACCTGGGCAGGCATGAGGAACAGATCTTGTGCAAGGCAGTGTGGACAAATGACAAGCTCCTAATGGAATTTAAAATAATACCTTAGAGAGCCTGGAGAGCCTTTCCTGCTAAGGTCGTAATGGGCCAGCACTTCTGGTGCAGAACAACATCCTTCATAGTTTTTCAAACCAGATAGGATGAAGCCTTGAGCCACGTATTCCAGTCTCCTCACTGATGCTTTGAGCAAGAGGTTGGATGAAGGACCTCCTATGATCACTGCTATTTAAAGTGATAAGAGTGAAGGCAGGCTGTGGAAGAGTCTTCTGAATTGAGGGTTTGATCATAAATCATTGGGCTTCAAGATGAATTTAGATAGTAGTGCATCCAGCAAATGATTTACAAGGCAGAGCAGATAACGGTAGTGGGAGTTTTTTTCAAGTTAAATTTGATACTTATGGGACATAAAAAGCAACATTAACAGTCTTTTGTTTTTGATGCCTATTTGAGTATGAATTATGTCCAATTCTTGTCACTAAAGGAAAATGTAAATTGGTGGTTTACAGCCTTTAATCTGCAGTTATTTGTGGGCTATAGACTAGTTCTAACGAATCTGCAGGTGGTAGCTGAGTAAAGCAGTCAGAATTCTGACAACATACCTAAATTTGATGATTGAGAGCTGCATCTCTCAATAACTATGTTTAGCTTGAAACTGTATCTGTTAGTGAGAACGTTTGGTAGATTAAGATGAAGAAGTGGTTAAGAGGGTCAGCTGCAGGCGGCAGTGAACCCAAGGAAACCACTGCTTCTCCCCGTGAATTAGTAGAATGGGGGCAGGAGCCATGGAACAGTTTATGGAAAACATGGGAAGCATGTACAAAGATTCCTCCCAAGTATTGGAGACAGCAGACCCCAGTGGAGGTATTGCAATGTTGGAAACAGCTCACACAAATCCCTAGTACTAAATCAAGTAGTCTGGAACATGCTGGACATATGGGTGGTGAGCTGCTTACTGCATATAAGTTAACTGTAGAAAAATTTGCAAAAAGAATTGGAAAAGAACAGTAATGTGGAATAAATTATTAGAAGGCTGTCCTTTTCCCTGGAAACCATATATTATTCCACTGTTAGCGTCTAACTCAGGGATACCCACAGAAGAGATTGTAGAGAAGTTGCAACAACTTGGCGACCTTCCAGGTCTCCCACACACAGATAAAGCAGCCAACCGTGGAAATAAACAAGATAATAGCGAAAACCAGAGAGGAGGGGAAGAAGAAAAGGGGTAACAAACTAAGCTATTTCAGGGTTTACTTAAAAAGGGAGTTCCCAGGAAAGATATTAATGGGCAGCCAATAGAAGCCTTACAGAGGCTATTCCAACAGCACCAAATTAGGAGAGCTACAAAACACAGACATATCCCTGCATTGAGATGCAGCAGACAGTCGATCGCTTTCTTAACTCAGATCTAGTAATTTCAGGGTTTGAGCCAGCAAAGGCTAATGCTCCTCCATACGAGGAGCACTATAAACTTGAACAGGGGTGTGGCCAAGCCCCAGTGCAGTCCCCCACTGTTTGCCGCTGTTCGTAAGGATCACCGACCTTTTACCACTTGTACAATACCTTGGTCCACAAAGAACAAGCAAACTGTACGAGCATTAGTTGATACTGGGGTGGAGGTCACTATTTTTCACGGCAATCCTGACAAACATAAGAGGGACCCAGCTCCTGTATGGGGCCTTGGAGAACAGGCACTTCAGGGGCATATGATCACAATAACGCTACAAATAGCAGACTATCCACCAAAACCTTACAGAGTAATGGTAGCAAAAGTATTTGAATACATAATTGGAATTGATGTTAGTAGAGGAATGGACTTACGGATTGACAACACCCTGTGGTCATTCGGGTCCATGCAGTGGAGCACTGGAGTCATACAAGTAGGGAAGATAGAGGAAGAGGCAGACATTCCTATTTGTACACTAATTGTCAAACAGTACAAAATTCCAGGGGGAGATGAGGAGATTCAAACAATCCAAGAACTACTTGAGGCGCAAGTGGTGAGGTACACTCATTCCCCATTTAACTCCCCCATATGGCCCATGAAAAAATCAGGTGGGTCATGGCGAGTGACTGTGGATTATAGGGGTGTTAATA
>JAWWLV010000100.1:54578497-54619903 GCA_035041135.1 Platyrinchus mystaceus | reverse complement strand
AAGCTCTGCCAGGGGAGGTTTAGGTTGGATATTAGAAAGAAGTTCTTTACAGAGAGAGTGATCAGGCATTGGAGTGGGCTGCCCAGAGAGGTGGTGGATTCACTGTCCCTGGAGGTTTTTTCTAAAAAACTGGATGTGGCACTGAGTGCCATGATGTAGTAATCACAGTGGGGTTGAATCAAGTGTTGGACTTGATGATCTCGGAGGTCTCCTCCAACCCAGTTAATTCTATGATTCTATAACTTTGTCTCTAGTCCTCTCTTCAAAAGAAATTTTAATTATAAGTCTCTTATGGAGAAGGTTAAATTATGTATATGAATTCTCTAGTTTATTGAACAGATTAAGTCCAGATTATAGCAATGTATGCTTGGAGGTCCCATTCTAATAAAAAAACAATAAATGCAGAAAGACATCTGTAGAATAAAATACAGCAGAAGGTATTGCTTGTCTGCAAAGTTCATTGTGCCATAAACTTGTCAATAACAGAAAGTTCTTTTAAATGTTCTATTAGATGGGACAGAAAAGTACTATTTTTCATCCAACTTATTTCAATGGGCACAGTTCTCTTCCCTTCCATTCCAATTTCTTCTAACCAGTGAAGTAATTTGGCTGTAACAAAGAAATCTTTGAGGGTGTTACATTTTTATGGATGACTTCAGACCACAGAGATAGTAGAAGATTGTCTCCTTTATGCTGTCTTGCATAAAGAGATAAAGAGAGTCCAGAATTAGTGATCTTTTCAAGGTCACCTAGGTCTGTTTCCCAGGAATTTGTCTTCTGCACTCTGCATGTGATTAGATGTTCTCTGAGGGAATCAAGAGGAGTTTTATCTTTCAAAGAATGCCTCTTTTTTTGGAACTGTTGTACTATTTCTTTGTTTTTTCTCTTACTTCTGGACTGACATTGAGCTACAGGTGTGTGGGACGTGGTGTGTGTGTGTACTTAGAGGTTCAGGACAGTGTATGTAACAAGATAGTTAATCGGTTACTACCTTTAGGCCAGTAAAGTAAGTAAAGTATTAAAGTAAAGTATTTCCAAGAAGTAGCTGGAGAAAATCTGTCTCCCCAGGGAAAGACAGACTGGTTTTGATTTTGATTTTATGAGGAGTTTTGAGGGCAGTAAGGAATAATAAAATGAAGTGCTATGCAATACACTGGATGAAGTTTGTCATAACCTGCTTTTTGACCATCAAAATCAGCTGTACATTAAAATTTCTAATTTGTTCTGGGTTGTTTTTTTTTTTAAACCTTTGTCATTGTAGTTCCTCCAGACACTCCAGGAAATATTTCCTGCATTTATTACTTTGATGATAATCTTACCTGTACCTGGAATTCAGGAAGAAAAACAAGTTTTACAAGAAACTATACTCTTTACCGAAAAGTGTAAGTATAGGAGGTATTGGGAACTGTGTTGCTGGAGTGTGATAACCAGCCCCCTCCCCCTCTCATCCTGACTTCTGTTTAAAGAAAACCTGGAAACATCGAGTTCAGAGTTGTGGCATTAATGTAAATTAAATTAAATTAATTAATTCAAGGTTGGTAATTGTTGAAAAAAGTTACAGTGACCTTTTTGGTGTGCTGTATAAAGGAATTGAGCATTCTTAACCCAATATTCAGTAGAGAAATGTTTATATCAGAATTGATATGCACTTGTTCCCTTGAAGTGGCATTACTAATTAGATTAAAATTGTAGTGTAGGAAAACCTTTTAGTTTTGTCTCCATTTTAGGTTTGATATTTTAGGCTTCTACCTTTTCTATGTGGAACTTTCTTACTTCTTCTGCTGCTTATAACTTATAACTTAGCTGAGTTTGTGAAATCAGAAGCTAGAACAGCTATTGAAAATATGTTTCAATATTATTCCTTTCTGTACAAGCACAAATACTTCAGGAACCGTAAAGTGAATTGGACTGCAGAATTATTTCTAGTCAAATCTAACCATTAATTTTAATTCAGATAACTCCCCAGCTGAGTTTAGTATATGACTACAAAAGCATTGGTACAAGGGGTAGAGAGCCACTGGTGGAAACCAACAGCTCTGCATTAAAGAGAAGGTTGGTTTGCTGCTTTTTGCAGTAGCACAGGCTTACACTAGCTTAAAATGCTGATGAAATACCAGCTCCAAACTGCATTTTGAGTTACAAAATTATCTGCTTGCTTACTGCATCATATGAAATATTTAGCACAAGCCCCTTATCTGAGTTTTCATTAGCTGGAGAATTTCTCTGTGGGTCAGTAAAATGAAACATATTTTGTTAGTTTTGCATTCTACACTACTTATCATGAAAGTGTGTGCTGTAAAGACAACATAATACCAGTATATTCTTTCTGTCAAATTTCTGTTGCTTTGGGATATAATTTGGCAGTGGTGGATTTGGGCTTTTTTCTGTATTTAAAAAATGAATAAAAGCTTGTTGTTACATATTTCCGTGAGGCATGTGTTACTAGCTCAATCCACCTAACTGTATTTTTAAAGGAAGTCCTGTATGGAGTTATATGATTTCACTTATCTTTGAGATTTTAATAAAAAATAATCACAGCATGTGGATTTCCTTTTAAGGCCTATTTACTCTTTGCTCTGCTCCTGGAAAATACTAATTGCAGTTAAAACTAACTGAGTCTGTGCAGGCTATTTATATGCATTTGCATAAGCAGTGCAATTAGAAAAGAGTATTCATTTGCACAAACAAATCATCTAAAGATGTTCACTGATAAAAAAGTCCTGTAACCTCAAAAATATATAAATAAATAATAACTCAACAGTTGGTTTGAATTATTCTAAGAAAAATCTCTAACTCCTATAATTTTTCTCTTATGTTTTTTAGGGCTTCTGATCCAAATACTACATACAGCTCCTGCCAGAGTAAAACAGAGTCATGTTCATTTCTTTATCCAGATACTCCATATGGTAGTTTTTGTTTTCAGGTGAAAGCTGAAAATGTTTTGGGTGAAGCCTTATCGAAGTGTGTTCCTATAGCTATGGGAAAAATAGGTAATTAAAGAAGAGTTAAATAAAGATTTAATTGATGGTCTTTCTGTATAAAATTCTTCAAAGTGGTGTTGTTAAAGCAGTAATTTTCATAAGTTTCTTGATCTTACAGAGAGTTGATGAAAAATGATAGGGTGCTGTATTCATACTATGAAACATCAAACTGCAGCAATATTTTTTAAGCTAATGTCTGATGTATGCATTATAAATTATTAAGTTTTAGTTATTGACAAGTAAAGGCAATATACTAAAGCTTTTTGTTGAACTAAGTGGTACTAGGACTGTACTTTTCAATTTCCGAGTGGTGCCAAATGTACTGCAACACCCAGCTGTAAATGAACAGTGATATTATAATTTCTCCAGGGCCACCCATCATTTACTCTGCTATTCTGCTTTCTGGTTAGGCATGTTAAAAAACACCTGTTCTGTGTGCAATAATAATAATCGCACACAGGAGCAAAAATAATATTTTGCCTACCTCTTCTCCCTCTGCCCTGTGCTCTGCTTTCCTCTGTTCACTTTGGTGACCCTTATAACTGACCTTTTGCTGCAGTACTTGTCAGCTTTCCAGTCATATGCTCCTTTATTCCTGTGTTCCAACCTGCTGTGGCTCCTTATTACTCTTCACCTTCTCTGTGCCAGCCATTTCTTTCCATGCTAATCCATTCTTTCCCCACTTTGCCCTTCACACTTCTCTCCCCCTCAAATCCTTTTCAGCTGATTTCTTCCTTCCTCTGCAATTCAGACTTGTCTTTGGCATCCCAGCTCTACTTTATTTATTTTCCCTGCTGTTATCTCTGAGTAGTATTTTTCAGTGCTGATACAGATGAAAGAAATCTGCACATGTGTTTGAGAGCAGGTTTGTGAGCAAAATCATAGAAAAGCTTGGCTGGCGAGGGACACCTTCTACTAGACCAGGTAGTTCAAAGTCCCATTTAATTAAAATCAGTTATGTGTGCAATTTCTCTTACAGACAACTTCCCAAACGTAGAGTTATGTCTATGAAATAGACCATCACATGAATACTCTGATAGGATATGTGTAATTTGGATACTGATTAAATTTCTTGGAACACACATAGCCAGAGAAATTTATAGAGGCATTTACCCCCCTCTTAGTGTTTTTTTTTTTTCTTCATTCTAGAGAAATTTGACCCTCCTGAAATACTTTTAGTTAAAACGATCACTGGTATAAATCAGTTACTTACAGTAACCTGGAAAATGCCTGAGAAGATTGTCCCTTCACAAGATTTAACTTGCCAGGTTCAATACAGAAACTTGTATTCAAACTCTACAGTAAGTTACATCATTTTTCTTCTGAATGCCAGTTCTTTGTGACTAATAATGACTAATGTAATAAAAGTTTAAATAGGAAAAAGGCAACAATTAGTTTGAAATAATGTTTAAAAACTTATTTTAATGGTATATAATAAGGCATTCATGGTTTTAAGAATATTGTTTTGTTGTCTAGGATTAATTGTTTTCTTTCTTTTTCTCCTTTTCTGTTTTGGTACATACCATACTTCTCAGTATATTTCTTTGAAAGGCTAAGGGATGATCCTAGGCCAAGGGATTACACAGGCAGTCAGCCAAAGTATTTTATTTTCCCCTTGCAATCTGATGCGGAAAACAGCACTTACTCCCAAAGGCAATAGTTGAATCTGATTAAGAGGGACTAATGATACATTAATTTTAAAGTGAACTGAAATATGAATTTTGCAAGATGGAAAATAAGGGAAGTTATTTTTCTGAGTTTGTCTTTCTGATAGTTAAATGGAAATGTAGATGTCAGATGATCTATTCCTATGCTCCTCAATATGGAAGGGATTCTGCTTGTAGTTTTACTGTTTCCTTTGTCAAATTCAAGAATGGGACAGGTTCCTTGGCTTACTTTTCCGAGTTCATTGAACTTAGCTGTCTGCCTTGATCTTACTGTTTTATACATTATATGTGTAATTTTGGGAGAGAAGAGTTCATCGAGGTAGTCTTCAGAGCTTTCAAGATGTTCCTAATATTGAAGATGTTTTTAATTAGCATTCTTCTCACATTCTCGTGGCAAGCATCTGTATTGTAGATACGACATACTGATTTTTGGATTCAAGATATAATATTTGGGATGATTGGATGGGCAGAATAGCTCAAATCCACCTGGGATATTAGAAATGGAACTAATAGTTATTAAAAAGACCTGTTCAAGATGTTTATCTCTTTGGAGTCAAGGCACTGGTGTCCTTATGATGCTTGCTTGCTATAGGGTCCTTCCCCGATGTTGAAAAAATTCACATTTTTGCAAAGTTACAGCTTTATTGTGTATTGTGTCTGTTTTTCAGCACCTGCATTAGAAATCACCTGTCTGCTTTTCCACTATTGAATACAGTCTACATCCGTTTGCTTCCTCAGATCTTACCTGCATTTTCCCACAGACAATCAGTAGCTATCCATGATCAGTAAAGACATAGGAGGTGTTTTTCTGTCAGCACATATGTGCAAAAAAAATCCCAAACAAACCAACAAAAAAATATTTGAACCTTTTAAGCTGTCCTACCAAAAAAACCCAGTCTAAACAGTTTGGTGTGAACTGTTTCTACTGAGTGAAAAACAGGTGACCTGTTTTTCTGTCTGCATATACCAAGTTACTACTAAGTTTCTGATTATAATGAGATATTGTTTACAGCCTCTTGGCAAGTAACTAAAAGCTAGTCGGTGGTGTCTCCAATTCTATGTCAGGTTCTGCAGGAGGCTGATAATAATTTTGAAGCCCTTTTTTCTACAGGTTCAGTGAAGAGTCTGTTACCTAGAGTGGTTCGTAGGTCCCTGAATTCATTCTCATAGAAGCAGTTTTCTTTTTTTGACAATGAGTTTCTTGGGATCAGAATGGACTAAAAATTTCAGTTTCATTAAACAGTGCACTTCCCATTATGGTGTTCCTAGGAGTTGGTGTCTGCATTTTATATTGTTATAGTTTGGTTCACTTTTTATTGGAAGGTTCAACTGGTGGAAGACAAGAATTTCTTCACAGTTTTTTAGTCATGCTAAGAATCTGTGTGCTTTTACTACTTCAGTTCAGCTCTCAAGAAGGAATCTTCCTTATTCAAAAACTTGTCTTTGCTGACCTTGTTAGAATTTACCTCGTTTGAACATTTATTTTGGTGTCTTTCTGTTTCATTAGTCTGAAATTTAAACGGGGAAGACTTGTTAAGTATTGAGTAATTTTTGCAATTTGGAAGATAAGACATTAATTTTGGGTTTATATTAGTGATTATATATTGGATATTATATTGGTGATTATATCAGTCCTTCTGTTCACAAACACTTATCTTTCTACAGTTACTGTTGTTTTTTCTGCTTCATGTTGTCAGTCCAATTGAGTTGATGCATCAGCTCCAGTTGCTGGTTTTCATATCTGTTTTATTTGTCTTGGGAGAGCAATATAGCTTCTGACTTCCATCAGTGAGAAGCGAGTGGAGCTCCTTTTAAGACAAAGAAATTACTCAACTTGTCATTACTTTTCCAAAAATATACTGCATCAGTTATTTCTCACGCTCTTGTCTTCCTTTACCACTTAAAGGCTCCATCTTCTTTTTTTTTTTTTTTTAACTCTTGGTACCAAACTTTTTTGTGTTTCATTTATCTTTTCATTTAATCCTTTGCTGATAATCTTTGGAATGGCCCACAGCTACAGTATTGTATGGCTAAAAGCTAGAAGACCTTGTAACTCAGAAAAGAAAAACAAAAAAGGAAAGAAGTACCCAGCTGGCTCACAAAATTCTTCCCCCAGGATGCTGTTGTGGGACATTATTGTGATAATAGCTGCTTCCCATCAGTGAGAACTGCATTCATCCAGCACGTCCTGTGCCAGCACACCTGATCTAGAATCATGTGTGAGCTGCACACGATTCAAGCCGCAGGACGTCCAATAGAGACCTAGTTTAGGCTCAAGTTTTTCAAACCCTGGGGTTTTACCAGAAGAATGAAGAGGCTACACAGAAAAATGAAATACAGTCTTGAGTTTCAGAGGGGTGAGGTGGGAAACATTAAAACAGTGTCTTTTATGTTGATTTTTTTTTTAATAAGTCAAATATCTGCACACAATTTTCTATCAAATAATTTTGTTCATGTGCCTACTTTCAGAAACGTGTCACTGTCTCACTGAATTCTGCAGAGAAAACAGGGTCATGTAATCTCACAGGTCTGTGGGACTCCACAGAATATTCTGTTGCCATTCGGTGTATCAGTAATGAATCAATATTTTGGAGTGAATGGAGTGGAGAGAAAAATGGAAGCACAGAAGAGAAAGGTGGGCTGAATATATGTAAAAGTTTTCTTTAGTTATACTTGGAGGCACTAGAATTTAATAAAGAAAAACTGTGTTTTCAGTCTATTGTCTATTGCATTTAGAATTCTGTTGCTTAAACAGAACGTGTGTTTTGTTAAAAGATAGAAGAGGAAAACTAAAAGACAAGAGCATAATGGAGGAGATTTGAAAAATGATTCAAACAGTATAGGGCTAAAGAAGAAAATGGGTGAGTAGACAGTGAAAAGAGGGAAAGTGCAGATGTAGATTGAACATTGCAAAATAGAATAGTAGCAGAAATGTAGTATAGCAAGTATATTCAATACAATTAATCATAAGTAGAGACACTAAATTTCCAGTTATAAAATAAGGTTACCAAATCTCTAGGAGAGTCTAATACTTAACAAATAAAAGAAAGCAGAAGGAAACTTACGGAAAGAGAGAAGCTGTACTTACTAGGGAAAACAGGCACAGCATTATACAAGAGAAAACTTATTTTTAATAAATAAAATTAAAAAAATAAAAAATAAAAATATTAATAAATAAAATTAAAAAAATAAAATTGATTGTTTTTACCATATTAGACTATCTTTTTAATATAACAAACATATTCAAATTATTTTTTGTCCTTACATAGCTCCTTCAGAAAAAGTGGATTTGTGGAGGGTAATTGAGTCTTCACACTCACCTGGAACTAGATCTGTGCATCTTATGTGGAAAGTATATACTGGTTTTTATACTCTTTATATGAATTGATAATCATATTGGTATCCTGTAACTGATGTTGTGTTTAAGTATTTTAGTGTTGTAGGACTTATAACTGCTAGGAGTGTTTGCTGTCATCAGAAAAAAACTCACTGAAGTAAAGCAGAATTAAAAAGACTTTTGTTTACTGAATGGTAGATGAATAGAGTTTTGTAATGTCTGTGGAAAGGAAGCATTTAATTGTGTTCAGATCACTGGAAAATCTGATTAAAAGTCTTTACAACTGCTTTTAAATAATATGGCTTACCAACGCTATGTTAAATTCACTTTAATCTTCTAGTAAAGTGTCCAAAGGCTCTTTGTGTTTCAAATCTCAGGACTTTTGAACCTTTCCTTCAAGGAAATTGTTATGGCTCTCTGTCCTGAAGCCAGGACTGAAGAAAGTAGCTTGCTTTTCTAAATATGGTATAATAATTTTGTAATTTGATCTGGACTCTTCAATACAGCATATATTTTTGGTTGTTCAAATAACACTGTGAAGCACTTACTACTGCTTATTTTTTTTTAATAGCCATTAAATAGCTTTCCACCTTCTGGGAGAATTCTAGGCTACAAAATACAGTATTTTCCAGAAAACAAGACTGCACTTAAAGTGATAAACAACTCTACTGACAAGAAAATCACTTTACTTCTAAATGAAGAGGCACATATAGTATCTGTTACTGCCTATAACTCTGCTGGAAATTCTCCTGAAGCTATTTTGAGGATTCCATCCACAGATGAAAAAAGTAAGATTTTTCAATGCCATGTTATATTTTTCTCATTAACAAAAAAATCATTTTCATGACATCCGTGGAAGCAAAATTGTGTTATGGACTTCTGTCATACATCTATATCTATACCTATATCTGTATCTTGTTGTTGTGTTTTGCTGTCATGCATCTGTTATAGATGATTATTGTTAAGAATTTTATTTTGAGATACAGTTTTTAAGATATGAATTTCTGATGTCTATGTCTATATGATTTCTATTGTATTACTTTCTGAGGGTTTTTTTGGTTTGGTTTGTGTTTTTTTATAACCTTGCACCTCCCAAATAAATTTCTGGAGTGCTACCCGATTCTGTCACATCCCTTTGCTAGATCATAAAATTGGTTACCACAGGGCAATATTGCAGAGCATTAAACAGCATCATTCAAAGATGCTTTAAATAGAAGTCTCTAAGATGTGTCAGTGGAAGCAGAGAGAGAAGCCTTGTATTTATTCTCATTTTGAGTGCATTCCCAAAGTACCCCATCACACTCACTGCCAGGGTCAGGAAGTTGGTCTGCTCTAGCACAACAGCTGAGCTCTTTGGCTCTTATGTTTAATTCTGATACCTCTGTAAGCCTTGTATTGCAACATCCTGCTGCGTACCATAATCCAGAAGAGAGGCTACATTTGGAACACTTGAATAATTTCTGTATCAGTAGTTCATGAAATAAGTGCAAGTGTCCCTCTGGAACTGCTCAATCAAATTCCATTTCTAATTAAAAAAATGGATGTCTAGATGTGCTGGCATCTCGCCCTGGAGGTTTCTGATTACCTCTACCCACTTCTGTATGCCACCATAAATGTTTTTCTGAATTTTCCATGCTGTGATATGCTTTCCCTTCCCCATCCCTAGATGCATCTGTTTTTCCTTCTGCTTCATCCAGTCTTTTTTGCCTCTGCTTTGCCAGATAGGGTTTTCCCTCAGACTTTCATATGTCTGTTCTGCAGGCTGATGGTGCACCTTTGCTTCACTGTCACTCATGACATTGCTGACTTACTTTACGGTTCTTCTATTGCCTTTGTTGTCTCAATCAAAACTTGCTTGTCTGCACAAACTGCAAAATTGGTAGTAAATTGGTTTGCAAAGTTTTACAAACTGTAAAATTCAGATTCTAAAAGAGAGACTGGTCTTTGGATTCTGTATGTATTTTTGAAGTTTTTATGAAAAGAGAATTGCTGATATTATCTGTTAAATTTTTAGGTGCTCAGATTATTGAAACAGTGAGGACCACTCCATCAAATGAAGATGTGGTTTTGGAATGGGTAGCCTCTAAACCAAAAGCAACAGAATATGTAGTTGAGTGGTATGAGGACTTGGAGATGGATCCTTTTGGTAGATCGTGGCAATATGTGTTGAATTCTACAAACTGGAAAACTAACAAAAGTACGTTTATTAATCAGCTACAGCTGTAATAATGTACAGATGTGTATGTATTTATAGGTAGACTGGAAAGAACAAACAAGGATGAACTCATCCAGCTTTCTTCAGACCATTTTAAACACAGTGTTATTACATGCTTTATTGAAATCTTTTCAAGTAATTTAATAGCAATTTTAACTCTCTCAAATTTTCACGCAACATGCAAGGTGGTGTTTGCTCCCACATAAGATTAGGCTACAGATTTTGTGTTTAAGCACTTTTGTGGCTTGATCTTATGCCAGTAGGGAGGCCTATGGCAGATGTATGCTGTTTTAGCCGAAAAATCTACAATGAAAAAGATTAATTTAAATATGGGAAAAGATCGTGTTTCTTCATGTATTTTAGAAGAGAGCAAGAAACCTGAAAGAGAATTTGAGTGAGAATTCTACTTTGAAATAAGCAAATGGAGTGATTGATCAATCTGGCATGTTAGGTGTTATATAGCCACATTTGTATTATGATCTAAGGCATTTTTAAGAGTTTTCAGTGACCTTATGAAGCACTGTCAAATGGAGGACGATCTTCTCAGGTTTCTTTCTAGGGGCTGACTTTTTAAAATCTCTGTAACTGCTAATGTTTTGGCTATGCCTATGTAGTTTCAATGAAAAACTGAAAAGTGTACAGAGCTCAAGAGATATATACAAAGGCAAAGCTGTGAATGTTGATGTCAGTGTGAATATCCCATGTCCATACCTTTGGCTTATATAATGTGTCTACTTTTCCTTATACATTTGGATTTGGGCGGTGACTACTGCCCTGGAGAGCCTGTTCCAGTGCTCAACCACCCTCTGGGTGAAAAGCCTTCTCCTAATTTCCTTGACACAACTTCATGCTGTTCCCTCAGGTTCTAAGTATTAAGAGCTGGGGTTCCACTGCACCTTTTAAACTATTTGATGCATAAGATGAAACTGTCTTCTGCAGAGCAGTAAATATAAAGATATGTGAAATTAAAAGTATTACTGTAAGTGCAATTTTATACTGGTTATTTGAAAATAGAAACTTCCTCCAAAACCTCCAAACCCATAAACTCTTTTGAGATGAGTGAGTTCATATAGAGAAGTCATCTAAGGCTGAAATCTAATGATCCATTTTAAAGTATTTTTAGTGAAAAATGAGTCAGAAACCACATGCTCTTATGAATACTACTAGCAAAAAAGTGTGTTAAGGGCAATAATGAACAATCAAGGTAATGAATACATGTTGTGCTTGCTAAAGAGTTGAAGAAAATAATCTGTAACATTGTATTTAGGACTTCTTTGGGATTTAGTCTATTTTCATTGTATTAATCTCATACAGAGAATTGGATGTAAATATTCCTTTTTTTCCTTTACAGAAAACTTTAAACCATTTGTATGCTATAACATCTCAGTGTATCCTCTTTATGGAAATAAAGTAGCAGCTCCATATACCATACAAACTTATGTTCAAGAAAAAAGTATGTATGCTTGATTTGAATTCTTGACTGCATTTGTTAGTCCTAATATATGACAAAATTCCACTCACAGAATAATATTGATGGTTTGAAAAGCTTGCTTTTTGTTAAATTTTATAATGTAACAAAATATTTGCAGTCTGCAGATAAAAAACAGTAAGAAGCTATGACATCTGTAATTAGATAGAAACTGTAGATGAAATAGTGTTGGGGGAGGGAAGAGGAGAATATTTCTTTATCTGTAGAAGTTTAATATGAATTTCGTGATTTATACACACAGCTGTAAAAATGTAGTTTACTGGTAATTTTAAGATTTCATATGAAAATATCGATTTGTATGTGTGCGTATACAGGACAATGCTCTATTAAACAGCAGTAATTACTGGGAAGAGGTAGTGGAGTATTTTATGTTTGAGTAATACTTACTAGCACAATTAGAGCTGTGCTTTGAATGCTTTCCTGTTTATAGGTAGCTATGACAGCACTCAAGGTTGTCAGAGAATGGGAAGGAAGTTATTTGTTTTAAAGCTGAAATGCAGAGAACTCAGTTCCTTAAGAGTTATGAGCAATGCATGTGAGGTGGTATTGTGTAAGTAGAAAGGCTTTGTCTAATATAATGTGCAAGATTGGGTGTGCTGGAGACACTAGTTAAATCTCAGCTCAGCCAGAGATTCCTGCACACACAGTGACCTTTCACCTGGTTCCCCCATGAGAACATAGCACTGCTTTACCTCTTGATCTGTCTCTGATCTTGTGAGGAAAGGCAGTAGCACTTAGAACTATGCTAACACCAGAATAGATGAGGGGAAGTTTTATCAGAAGAAATCCCATATTAAAGAGAGTGAGAAAGTTAAGGACTACGTCAGAGCACTAAGATTACATATTTTCTTGTGCATTTGTTGCCCCTAATTTTACTGCTATGTGTGAAGCAACACAGATGGATAACTTTGTGGTATATTGACTCTTAGTGCTTTTTCTATTTTCTGATGCTTCTGTGTAGAACCATCAGAAGGACCTGTAGCTGACACAGGCTTTCTGGGAAAAAATGAAGTTACAATAAAATGGAATGAGATTTCAAAGGATAAAAGAAATGGATGTATCACTAACTATACAATATTTTATAAACCCGAGGATGGAACAGAATTGAGTAAGTACACACTAAACAGTGATGTTTTCAACAGAATTATGACAATGTGCTGTCTGCAGATAGTTATTGTCATAATTACTAGCAAGCTTTGTTATTGTATATCATATTGTATATCATATGTAAATATGTCTGAAAATACTGGTACTAAAATGTGGCTTACATAAAGATTACAAAAATGTTTAGTTTCAATGGAAATGATGTGGTCTTCTAGTGAATAGTCCCTGCTTTAGTACTTTAATACAGTACATGTGTCCTTTATTTTGTACAGCACTGCTTACTCTCAGTTTACTAACAGTGTAGTACTACTCATGGTAATACAGTCTTGACTGCTGATTACATTGCCCTTCTGCTTCTCAGATATAAATCTGAGGGATCTCTAAGTGATAAATTTAGTCAGTGTATGTCAGCACTATCATTCCCCTTCTCTTTCCAGACCAGGATGAAAACTCACATAGGAGGAACATTTTGCAGATTGTTTTCCATTGTCAGTAAAAAAGAAAAAAAAAGAAATTTGCCAGATTACGCCTAATTAACGAGTAATACTAGTCAGATACTTGCTGTTTTACCATTTTACATATGTACTAGTGTCTCTCTATCTTCACTCTCTCTTCCATCATGAAACACCTTTGAAGTCAATCGAAAAATTAATGACAGGAGTAGAGGAGCTAAAATAATATTGGAGAGCCATAGGTCTTGTGCAAATTCATGGATCATGAGGGTTCAGTGGGTTTATAAATTCCATTCATGTCCTTGGAAGGACATGCCTTCAGCTTCTGCAACCCTTCAGCTTCTGGAACTGTATGGTGGAAATTTTCTGTTAAAAATGTTTTTACAGTCGATTTTATATTAAAAGCAAATTAATAACAGTCAAGAAGCTAAAATAAGCAGCCAAGAAATAGTTTCTCTGAACATAGTTTTTAGATCAGTTTCTTCAGAAGTGCTTGATTTTCTGTGCTTGGTGTTGCTTTTCTGGTCTGGAGGCTGATAGTGTAACTTTGAGCATATTCCTAATCTCTACTTTAGGAACAGTATCCATACAATCTGACAGTGTAATGATATCTGTTCAGAACTTCTTCAGCACTTCATAACACTTTAAATCTCAGCAGAATCTTTTATGAAAAGGGTTTTGGTGACCTAAATTTCTCTTCCTGTATAGTTTATGAAGAATGCTGTTGGAACATTCAGTGCTTCAGAAATGTTTTTTTTTTTTTCCCTACTCTTTTATGAGGAATTGACTTAGCAAGCACCTAACACAACCTCTTTTGAAAAGTTCTCAAACTTTCAAATCTTGGGATGTCTTTTGTTTCTTCTGGATATCCAATTCAGAGCCAGGGCATGAGTATTCTTGGTAATTTTTAAATTTGAAAGAGAAAGCTAATTATTTCTTTCAGATTCAGTCCTCTACATGCAATTTTTCCTGCCACATTGGTTTCTGAGTAATTTAATGTTGACTGCTTTGTGCAGGGTCATCCTTGTGATGTGCAGCCTCATGTTACAGAGCCATATTTGTCCATATTACTTCTAATGTAAAGCAGGCTGTGTCCATTTTAGGGATTTAGATTAGTTTCTTTAGAAAATTAGTTCTAAATATGAACTCAGGGGAGTTAAATTTAAATGACAGAAACATACCATACTGATGTTTTTGAGGCTTCTCTGATGTGACATCTTCTTGACAAGAATAGAACATGGGATTTGTGCCAATGTGACTTCACTGGTGGCCTTTAACTCTAAAACTTCACTTTTCCCTCCTTGATTTAAGAGAATCTTAGTTTATTTTAACTCTGGGCATATTGCAGCATAAATGTTTCCTGAGTATTTCTTGACTGAACTGAATGATGACATGAGGTGACTTAGACTTTATGCACCAGGAAATGTTTTAGTGACTGTAATTTTGTAGTAGAAGATGCTTTTGGTATTGTTAGTAGACATAGGATGGTAGAATATATGCCCTGCTTAAAAAGATTTAAAGGTGAAGCTGACTTCAGTATTGGACAAGGTATTGAAAACATTGAGTTCTATTCATAAAAGCATTTTGAAACTTGGAAAAAAATTCCTGTTGATTTTGGCTTTCCTTTGCCTTAATTGGGGTGATATCCCAGGGCTGATGGATCGCATCTTTTTGGATGATTGGTGTCTAACTGCATGTACTAGAAATATAGGTAAATTTCACAAGCTACAGAAACTATTTTAAGTTCCTAATTTCTGAGCCGAATATTTTAAGGAAACAAAATTCTCAAAGCACTGTTTTCAGTGATAAAATAAACTACAGGAGATCAAAATTCACCTGTCTTTAATATTAGAAAAAATATTTGTATTTATTTTTGAAAAATAAATACATAATGGTTTGTGTCTTTGCTTTTAAGTAGTATCGATAAAAATTTTTTAGTAAATTAAGTTTTCTCCATAAAAGGATTAATAAGATCACTTTGTATTTCAGATTGTCTTTAAAATACTTTATGGTCTCTTTTTGTAAATGTTGCTAAATAACTGTACAGTTCCCTGATATAACACTATATTTGTGTGTTTATTGACATAAACCTTCTCCTAAAAAGGTAAAACAGTGAACTCTGATGTTCTACAATACAGACTGAAGTCCTTACAGACTAATACACAGTATACTGTCTATATCATGGCAAGTAACAGAGCTGGTGGAACCACTGGAGAGCCAAAGACCTTCAAAACTTTGAAACTGGGTAAGTAGTATTCCAGGTTAGATATTACTTTTTTAAAAATGGGTTTGGGAGTAAGAAGTACAGAACATGGAATATAGTTGTTTAGGCATTTTTTAGCTTTTTTTTTTTTTTTAAAGTACTGTTGAACAAAACAAGGAAGAATTGCCAGCAGTAGCTGAATTTAACACAATTTCACTGACTGTCTCACAGACTAAAAGATCAAGATTAGAAGTCAAACCCCAAAATCTTTACCTAGTAGTCAGTAAAGCTGTACAGTGCTGTGGATGTTCATGCAAGCAGCAGTTTGTATGTTGTCAGTTATGGAATGGAGTGCCTAAGAGTTTACTAAAAAGTAGACTTTTCCATCTGAAATATTAGGTTTAGAATAACCAGGCGTTGTGTTGTACGTTTTGTGGTATATAAGCTTAACTGATAAACGAGTGCACAGGTTATGGCCAGTATGTGTGGGGAAATACCTTTTCCTATTTCTTGCTATTTGTTTTAGCCAGATATTACCAAGGAGGTTGGTACAATGGCCGCAGATAGAAGTTCAGACATTTCCACATTTCAGCTTCTGGAAGAATGTTTTCAGTACATTCCTAACTTGTCATAGTGGTGGCCAAACTAAAATAGAAAAAAGTGTATGAGCTGTCCCTAAACTTGTCATGGGACTCAAAGCTAATTCAGTTGTTGCCTGTAAATTAATCTGCTGGTTTGCTAATCAAATACAAGGTATGTTAGACTGTGCTGAGGTCAGGTCTCTTGCTGTCAGTACCTGCCTCTGGTACTTGGAAGCTAGCTCAGAAGTCTGTGTAGTGTTTCAGTCAGAGTAACTGTATTTTTTCTGATTTAAAATCTATCTCCTGCACTTAACTTGCTATTTATTTTGTTGTAACTGATAGCAGTGGTACTATATGTCAGTGTCAGGCAACTGTAAAATAACAGGTGCCCAAACCAGTGGTAGAGTCTTCATCCGAGGTTGCTCTCGAAGGTTATCTTGGTATGACCCCAGGCAGTTTAATCCTAATTTTAAAGTTGGATGAGGTGACCTACAGATGTCCCCTCCCATCTAAATTACTGTGTGATTCTATTAAATAAAGGAAATATATAACAATACACATGTTCCTGAGAAATCCTGAGAAGTCTCATCATGACCTGGTTTTCTGGCTGAGCAACTGGCTTGTTGGATTCAAAATACTCATCTTTTGACACATCATACAATGCACATCATACAGTATTCTGAGTAATTTTGACTCTTTAGAAATGTGCTAATTAGGTGACTTGGATGTTGCAAATTAGCTGTCTTCAAGGAATACGTGAAGAAATGACAGACATCTGTGGGCTGATTGTTGTTTTGTTTTGTCTGTTTGTGTGTTTTTTTCCTCTAAAGATAAAGAAGATGTTTTTTTCATTGCTCTACTTGTTGGAATAAGCATTTTCTGTCTGTTAGGCCTTTGGGTAACATGCATTTTGAAAAAACACGTGTAAGTACATTTTCTACTGTCTAAAACCAAATTCAACCTGTTAATTTTACCTTGTAAAAGGCGAATTTTTATATATTTTATAAATGCTTTTGTTTGGCTCAAAACCAATGTCAAATTAAGAAAATAAGCAATTAGAGTAACAAATAAAGAAGCACATAGGTTACACTTTAACTGCGGTTTATGTGCTGTAGTCCAAAAATAATGACTAATTTTAGAAAGTTCTGTAAATTAGAAAAAAATAAATAGGAGAAACAGATTTACATATCACCTATATCATTTTATGGAAAATGCTATATGCCATTTACAGTTCCATTGTCAGTCAGTTGAAGGGAGCATACCAAAAGTCAGTTACTGAAAAATTAATAATGCCAAGAATAAAGTTTCCTAGGCATTTTTAATATATCTGCTAGTATGGCAATAGAACATATTTCATATAATTGCTTATCTTAGCTAAAATAATATTGCTTTGTTATTTTGTGATGCTTCCCTTGAGCTGTAAAACAGTCATGCTTTGAGAGAAAGCATTTAGGTGCTTGATCTGTGAGTATGGATCCATATCCGTATGAGATACATAATCTGCTGTCACAGGTGTCCCTTGCCAGATTTGAAATTGCTTTCTCAAAGCATGGGGATGTAATAACATCCTAATGATGAATGTGAGTTTTTTTCAAGGTCATAAAATATGTTTTTGTTTCACATGAAAGTGACTGGGTTGTTGGGCTGCAGCTTAATGAGAAGGTTAAAAATTTTAACTATTTTGGGGTGTTCTAAGTTACTAGAACCAGTATTGTTGTGTAGCAAAGCATCAGGTAATAAGTATGGCTGAATAAATAAGTACAATTTCCAGCTCTTTTACATTTTCTTCTCTGTTGTGGATTCTGTATTATTGCAATAATAAGAAACTATATTTTGATTCCGGACAATATTTGAGAAGTAGTTGAGTGTTTATGTTCTTATGTAATCAAATTGCAATGGGAAAAGTCAAGCTATGGACTGTTTTTCATTCCTTTACATATATACCGAGTATCAATGAGGGATTCAGTGGGTGAGCATTGTTTGTCTGCAGCTAACATTGGAACCCAGCTTAGCTCTTGTGTGATGTAGTGCTTGGGATACTTTCCTTGGGTAAAGTTTACCTGAAGTGGCTTTTCACTGAAGAAACACCCTGAAACATCATCACAACAGATCTTGTATACAGCCTTATTTTGACATGCTATTATTTAATATAGTATAATATATTATTAGAAATATTAAAAAGTATATACATAAATATATGCATAGAAAATATATAATGTAATTAAATATTACTTTTGTGAGTTCTTAATTTTTCTACAACGTCTCTGTAACCCTAGAGATCTTGCTGAGATATTTGTAATAAAAATCAGTGTATGGGAAAACAATTTTATTGGAAAAGTCTGTGTTAATATAGAAAAGACATCCTTTGTGAAAGTTTGGTATTTTAGCAATATTTGGGCTTTCTGGAGGTTTGTTCATTTTATTTTTAATAATCTATTTCTTTCACAATTTGACTAAAATTACTTTCTCAATGATAGGTTTAAGAAAGTTTTCTGGCCTGATATACCAAATCCTGCAGAGAGCATTGCAGTGGAATGGCCTCTTGCTGCATCTATGGTAATAATTGCAATTTTATGTATTAAAGAAGGGATCAAATGGAGAGAAACGAAGTCCTTCTCTGACAGAAATTTTATAACTTTAAAAAAAGTGAATATATTGAATTTCATTCTTTTTAAGTGCTATAAAATGCTCTTCATAATAGAGAACATTCATCTTCATAAAGTATATTCTTTTAATTCTCATATGATAACAAGAAATAATGTTTTGAAGTTCCTAAGTGGTTGGTGGACATGGTTGATTTAATGAAGTCAATTAAATTTACACAGGTTATTGTGTCTACTGAATCAGGTTCCTGCATTTGGATACTTCCTTCCTTCTCCATAAAAATGTATTGCCACATATAGTAAGATTTGGTACATTATTGTACTAACATTTCCATCTTTTTATTTGTTGAATATTTATGCCTTATTTAAGTTTTGATGTGTATTTGAATAAAGTGGAGTTGATCTGTTTTATGTAGAAAGTGTAATCTGTGGAGAATGAGATTTTAAGTTTTTTCCCCTTAAGTGACCAGTTAGAGTAGAAAAGATGGACACAGTCCAAACCTGATTCTGATCCTTCTTCATGGAAACTCCATACTTCATTAAACACAGAAGACGTACTATGAAACTGTTTCACAAATGAACAGAATAACATTGTTATTTTTAGTACTCATTGACATATAACTGCATCCCTGCTGAAATGCACATGAACTCTTCATTAGTGCACTTCTAAAATTATGAGTCAAATAGTGCTCAAATGGCAATAATTTGTCTTTTAAAACATAAACTAATATGTTATTTATCTGTATATAACTCTCCAATTTATCTCTCAGTACTGACAGAATAATTCACTTTTGCAGGGATTGGCATCTGAGGCTAAAACTGTAGACTTTGAAGATGTAAGTGTTTTGGAAAATTGTTTTCCTGAGGAAAGTCAGGAAGGATCACTAATAATGAATTGTGAAAACCATGTTTCTGAATGTATTGATATTAATGCAGAAGACAAGATCAATGGAGATAAAAAGACACTGTATAAACAAGAAAATGGAGCTGCTAAATGCTTTTTGCCATCCATGCCTTATGTAATCACTGATCAATTTACCAGAAGCCAAATGAAGTCAACTTTGATACCAGTGAAGGAAATCCAACCCATAGAAATGCTGGCAAATGATTTGTGTGGATCCCAACAGAATTCAGTCAAAAATGAAGAAAATGATGATGAAGTTTTAAAGCTGGAAGATTTCAGTGAGAAAACACTGTTCAATCCATACCTTAAAAATTCTGTTAGAACAAGGGAATTTCTGATTTCTGAGAGCTTGCCAGATCACAGTATGGATGAATGCGAAAGCCAGTCAAGTGTCTTACCTCCTTTTCAACAAAATGTTGCAGGACAACCCTACATAACACTGGACACGTTTGAGCTGGCCACAGCTCAGTAGCGTGAGAAGATTTTCCGTTGTAAAATCCCCCTGTGAAAAAACACTTGGCACTGCTGCTCATGTGCATTCCTGTGTTTTAACCTGTCTGATCTCACTTAATTTGGACAGAAACACCCTCTTCCTTCAAACAGCTGTGAAGTTATTTTTTGCACCGTGTTTATATGTGTCAGGGTTCACTTTTGGTGTGGATGGGGGGTTTTTTTGGGTTTTTTTTGGGTGTTTGGGGGGGGATTGTTTTGATTTGTTTGTGGGTTTTGACCAGACATGCCAGTACTAAGACAAAAGAAATAGCTTTTGTTATTTCTTCTTAGTTCTCCCATAACCAGCCTGCTAAAACAAACTTGTATTTGCTGTGACAGCATCCAGCAATGCAAACAGCTCATCGATTTCCCCCCAGGTAGGCAGTTCCCAAGGCTCAGCTCTGCTGGGGAAACATGGACTGACTTGAACAGAGACAGAATCTGATGAATTCTTCCTTCAATTACATGAAGTAAAACTACTGCCCTGTTCTTACTGTCCTTGATTGTTTTATATATGGTTTTATGTATAGTGTTCCTTTTGTATCACAAATACCTTGTAGATTTCAGTAGTTGTCTTTTTGCATCTTGATTCTTGAATCAATGGTTTGGCTTATAGTTTATTTGTCTTTAGTGAGAGTATATTTGTATGTTATCTGCATTTTGGAAAAGACAGGTTTATGCTGTCTATGTAGCTCCTTTCCTTTCTCTCATGTTTTTAGTCATCCTCTGCATTTTGTGCTGCTTTTGTCTCTCCTGTTTGTTTCCTGGTTTTAAAAACTATTTACTGAAGGATAACTTCTTATCTTCTTAATCCTTGGCCTCTAATTTCACAGTTTAAATCTGTGCTTCTCAGTTGAGATTTTAATATTTTGAACTAAAAAAAAAAAATGAAATATGGCATATTCTGTTGGAATAACCACTAAGTTAGGAACTTATTTTTCTGGGAAGTGTTGAAAAAAACACTAAGTGTAAAAATATTGCCATATATCCTCTGGTAGCTGATTTAGGATTGGGTATTTCTACATGAAGGGTATAACTTTTGTAATTTGTTTTATGATTTTGATAAATCATAAAACTACTTGTGGTTTCCATTTTATAAAGTGACAATTAAGCAGGAAACACTCAATCACACTATTTTTATTATTTTTTTTTGGCAGTAAATTGGCCATTACTGTAAAATTCTTACTGAAATATTTACTCTGTTAAATAACAGGTTGAAAAGGATGGAGACTCTAAGTAAATTGGTCTTCATTATGACACAGGTGACTTATGGTCATTTTAAGACTTTAAAGTATTTTTACAGTATTTAAAGGCTTGATGTCATCAGTCTTGTTTGCACATAACTACAGACTTCTTTTGGGATAAAAAAAAAAGATACAGGAGTTATGGGGATAGAAAAACGAGAAACAAATGTGAATAGGAACAGAAAGTCTTTCCTTTCTGTGCAGGAAGAGAAGTGGGAGAATGGAAAATATATTGTCCAGCATGAATGAGAAGACTGAGCCTTTCTATGGATGTATTGGCTATTACTTGCATTGTGTTGGGGAAGACGGGGTAAAGTTTGCATTCAGGATTTTTGTCTATAGTTTGGAAGTTGCTTTTACTTACAATGATATTTGTAGTTTTCAAGGAAGAATAAGAAAACAATTTCTGCAAATATTCCTTGGTCAGCACCACAGATTTCCACCTCTCATGTTTGTTGGGTCACTTTCTCAACCACAGTGCTATAAGCCAAAATGAATGTATGTTTGTTCTTATAAGCCCTTGCTCACTTAGGTAGGTCATGCTCTGAAATTAGCATGGCACACAGCTCTGGTTAGGTCAGTGCTTCTTCTGCTGTTTTGCTTACTTCCACACTTCTCACTCAGAGCTACATTGCTGGTTCCTAGGGTTCAGAACTCACTGACTCAATCACAGAATTTTTTTTCGCTTAAATCTCAGTATTTGTTTTAATATCACAAGATATAAAAATAAACAGATGCAGAGATATTTCAGGGCTGTCTAGGAATTTTTTAGCAGCATATGGAAGCTGCATATTCTGTGTTGAGATCGAGACAGGTAAAAATTAAAAATAATCCAGTCTGTAACATCTCTTAGCTTTTAGAGGCTAAGTATAACCTGATTTTCTGTCCCATTTTATTTTTCTCTATTGATATTCTGATTTTCTATCCTCATTTTTCTGTTTTTCTTGCCCATTATTTTCTCTAAAAAGCAAAATGCAAGTAACTGGGCTCAGTACATTCCAGAAATTAAGGCTGCATTTTGCACATGCTTTCAAATGTCAGCTTCTTGTACTTGGTTTGTTTTGCATTGGGAATTGTACTCCTTCTGACCTTTTACAATTTGTCTTTCAAACTAATGCTGTGACTCATTAAAAAAAATAAAACTGAGAGAACACAGAAAAGTTTTTTATTGATTTATACTGAATACACCATTTAGACATTTTAGATTTTCATGTTCATTTAGAAATGTGTTCCTAGTTTGAGAGGGATTTACAATAGTATTTGAGTAGTTTGACTATTTGAACAATTATTCCATTTTTATAATACCAAGTGGCACTTGGTTGGACGTTACAATACTTTAACTTTTTAGTACATCCTGAATTCTTTGAGCAGGAATTTGTCAAGCTTTTTGATATAACTGAATGAGTGCCTTCTTATAGGCAAATTTTCCATACTGCATAACCTGTCACATTTCTATGTTCTTTGTGCCCTTTATAATTGCCCATATAGAGGGGAAAAAAGAATGTTAGCGGTTAAAGCAGTGAAGAGAGGGAAGCTTCCTTCCTCCAGTTAGCACTCACTATCTCAGTGCATGCTCCTGCAGAGATAAATTATGTGATTGCTGCTCAAACAACACCTGCTGTACATGGACTGGCAAGGCATCTGACCTAGCTGGTGCTATTTAGTGTTTATCTTCCCACAAGATGTATTTCATTACAGATAACATGATTGTATCTTCCTGTTCCTGAAACACTGATTTATAATAAATAACCCAGCTAGCATGGGTTTAGGAAAGGCAGGTTCTGCTTGACCAAGCTGATCACCTTCTATAATAGGGTGAAACATTTGGTGGATGATGAAAAGGCTATGGATGTTGTCTGATGTTTAATAAAGCTCTTGGCAGTGTTCCCCATGGCATTCTGGTGGAGAAACTGGCATCCCCTGTCTTCGACAGGTGCACTTTTCCTGGGTAAAAACTGACTGGCCAGCCAGGCTCAGAGGGTGGTGGTGAATGGAGTTACATCCAGCTGGCAACTGGTCACTAGTCATGTTCCCCAGAGATCAGTATTGGGGCCAGTCTTATTTAATGTTTTTATTAATGATCTGGACAAAGGGATTGAGTGCACGTTCATTCAGTTTGCAGATGACACCAAGATGGGTGGGGATGTTCATCTGCTGAAGGATAGGAAGCCTATGAAGAAGGATCTAAGCAAGTAAGATTGTAACCATGGATTTCTGAAGAGGTAACTTAACCTATTTAGGGGCCTTCTTGGAAGAATCCCATGGGAACATGTCCTGCAGGGAAGAGGGGTTTTAAAGCATATGCATTGACTTCACATCTGAGTTTCCCGTGTGATGAGGTGACTGGCTCTCTCTATTCACCATTCAGTGCAAACCAACACTCAGGCAGTCTGGATGATCAAGGAGCTTCAGATACATTGAGGCTCAGGTCCAGAACTACAGTATGGATTCTCCCATGGTACAGATAATTGCTAAGATCAATAGTAAGATAATAACTTTAAATGACTGGTGATTGCAGCTGTGGTAGGCAAGACAACTCTTGCAGATAAGTTGAGTAGATCTGTGCAGACACAAAGATCTTAGGGTATTAATATTGGGCCATCTATCATACACTGAATGGCTGTAAATGACACTGAAAGGCTGGGTGGAACAAATGGCAGAGACCATATTCTGTGCAGCCTCTGATGAACTGTGTGGTGCACTCAATGTGATGGAAACATGAAAGTGAGGTTTTTGCTGGTGATTTTTTGAAATTGAATAGTACCGAATCCTTTGGCCTTATGTTATCAGGGATTAGAAATATTACAAGAAAAGATAACGAATCAATACCAGCTCTACTTCAAAGAAATCTTAGATTTTAATTTTGAAATCTCCCTTGATGAATTTGAGTGAGAGGGCTTTGTTATAGCAGCGGTTTCCACACATTAAGTTGTAAGATTTTAGCTTTGCTAATCTAGATGTCAAAATACAAGAATTCAACAGCACAATGCTTGGGAAGTTGTGTATGTAACAAGAAATGGAATTCTAAATCTCAGTGGTCACACAAAACAGTGATTTTAATAAAAAAAGTCGATCTCCTTAGAATTGTAAGAGGTGATTTGTGAATATTTATTCAACAGTTTATCTTTTACCAGCAGTATTCTGAAATATTCATATAAGATATTCTGCTAAAGGTCACTTGGAAATAACACATGGAACTTATATACCATAATTTTTTTTAAGGCTATATAAAACTTGCTTATAAACAGATGAAATGAGTTCTAATTTAAGCTAATGTCTAAGTTGCTTTACTCTTCTATCAATTCTACTGCAAAGACAGTGAAAGGTTTGCTCTGCTGCTCTATGTTAATGTTTGGCATACTGATAGCAGAGAGCCGGGCATATTCTCAGAGTAGGTAAGTGTTGAGCCAATAAGTATATGGGATTATTGCAAGTTCAGGTAGTTGTTAATAGCAACCTCATATACCTCCTGGCAAGACAAAAGTAAAATATGCAGTGGTTTCATGGTGTTCCTGTAGTAGGGTTATTTACCAGAAAATGTGCTACTCTTGGCTCAAAAGTAAAGCATAACTAAAGGAATTTATATGTCCTGTATACAAAGGATTACATTTGTAAATAGAGTCAACAACAACAACAACAAAAAATTAAGCACTCTTTTTGAAGCATGAACTGTTCTTAGTCATAATGCTTATTAGGCATATTTGTTACAAAATACTAATTGTACCCTACACATGTACATGTTGTACTTCCCAGTCGGATAACTTAGAAGGGTGGCTCTGAGCAAAATAGTGTCATACTCATCCTTTATATCCTTCAGTTTTCTTCTACTTCGCAGAAATAATTTTTTCAGCATTTCACAAAAATGCAATTATTCTATTGAATTTTCCTGGGCCCTTTTCCTGGGCTTTTCAATCATTATTTTGTTTGCCCTTTTTCCTAAGAGTAAATACTCATTTCATTGTTGCCTCGCTATTTAATTCAAAACTACTCTTTTATTTAAGTCTTTTAAACTCAGAACATGAACATGAAGAGTGACAATCCAAAAATGGGAACAGATGTTTGACTAACATATTCTTCTGTGAAATAAGATTTTTTAAAAATAGTGATTTTTAAGACTATCAAATCATGAACAGAAACAGATGTGCATATGTATGGTGCAGATTTATTCTCCAAACAATATTCTAACAGGATATTTGAAAAGTAAACAGAATTACAATTCTCATGCTGCCCATTCCTATGCCCTAATTCCTTCAGCTCTTAAAAGACAACACATGTGTAGAAAATGCTTCACTCAGACAGTTTCAAACCAGTCATGTATCTATTTGAGAGATTTGTGCTCCAGGGCACAGGCTGCCCTGAGTTGCCCCAATTATAGATTAGTAACGTCCATTCCCAGAGTCATGAGTTATTCATGTTGTTTGAGTGAGCTTTGGGAGCGTGGAGGAGGGTGGAGGTTACTCTGCCACTCACTGGCTTGGGGAGAGTTTGTGCAGCCTGATGGGTGCTCAGTAACAGAACAGTCCATCTAAGGTTGCAGTGGACTTGTGCTTCCCACTTCAAGCTGCCAAAGAAACTATGCTGTAATACTGTAGTTTATATTTTAAAAGTGCTGTTTTAAGATTGACTAGTCCTAGTGAGTAATGACGCCAATACTTTTGAGTTTGAATGTCTGCTGCCGGTATTTTTGTCTGTCTCAGATCATCTTGGTTTTCATGCACTGCTTAGCTCCACACTGCTGAGCAGAAAGCCTGCTGAGCCAACTAGTTTTGACTAGGTTTCAGTGTATGACCTAATAGAACTGAAGTTTCAGAGTACTTATTCCTTAGAAAAGCAGCCTTATTTACACTCCTGGGTTTGTCATTGCTGGCCTCAGAGAGCAGTACTAACTTAGCCAAGGCTAACTTCTGCAGAATTTTCATCATTACATGAGCAACTCTATGTCTAATGGAGTTTGATGCAGAAGTAACATATTTCATAATCATGGAAAGATTATGCAATCCAGGGATTTCAGAAACAATGGGCATAAGATTATAACCGGGGTTAATGCTCTGGGATGCCCATTTAGAACATCACTGAACTAAACCAAACACTTTATTCTTAAACAAAAGAACATGAAAGGCTTTCTAAAATGTTACTATGGCTAATTATGTCCTAAAGTAAGAGAATGCAAAAAATTTCTTAATTCTACCAAATGAGCGCAGCACAATTCTGAAGTGAATCTTCTTATAGTCAGTGTCCTCCAAGTCTGGGCATGGACTCTGTTGTCTGAAGCAGTTAGCTGAGGGGGTTTGAACCGGGAGGGCTTTCAGTTTTTCTTTGCTTTTCCTGTTTGGTTATTTTTTGCTTTCTCCTAGTGGTTGGAATTCATGCCAGCATCAATAGTTTAAGAGCTACAGATATTTCTGTTTACAAAATGTGTTTTTAAATCCTCTGAACACAGGAAGATTTAAAACAGTGGGGGATGGTGTCTTTGCTTTTAATGTAAAGCTTTTTCATAACTAGCATACTGCCCAGAAAAGCTCATATCCATTTGCCTTCATGGCTTGCTGCCTTTGCTGCCTGCTTCTCTCTCCCATGACCTTACACCTCCTCCTAACATCCTCCATGCATTTGCTTTCATGTCCGGCGATTATTTTTTGTTTGATAGCTTGGCTCACTAAGAGGTCCAGGCTTTTGCTTGCCTTTAGGGACTGTATCTCTCTTGTTGTGCTTTTGCTTTTATTTTCAGGAAGTCTTAATTGCTTTTACACTTCTGATGAAGAGTTTCTATAGTTTTTGAGCCTAACAAGGCTTCCCACAATCTGATCTGCAAGAGGAAGGAAACGGGGAGTGTTGAATAATTTTGGATGAAGATGAATGTGCAGGAGTTTAGTCTTCGCTAATTTTTGCCTTTCTTCTAGCACACAGGGCTGGTTTTCTCTTTATAAGTATTGTCTTTATAAAGTATAGCATGATCCTGGATGTAAGCTGTGCACTACATCTCTTGATACGCTGTGGTGAGAGAGAGGATATGCTTGATCTCAAATAGAGGTGATCCCATCCTTTGTGCCCATCCCTTTTCGCCCTCCTTGTGAAACCCACCCATGTCCCTAGGGACATATAATTTCCTTGTGCCATTGGTTTGTGTGAATGTCTAAATGCAAAACTACCAAACAAGTTGCTGTAAAATTACCTAAGCCTTGGATTTATTAGCAGGTCTGTTAGTTTGTAGACATGGACCAGATTCCTGATCTGAATTTAGGAGTGAGGTAGCTCACTTCTCAGTGAAAGTGAGCTGGCAAGGCTGTACCTAATATGGATAGGAGCATCTCATCTCTCATGAGCCTCTACTTACTTTGTGGTGACAGATTTTTTGTCGCCACGTCCTCAGATAAATTCTTGGATGCATTGTCTCCAGCCTGTAGTTCTTCTGCACACTCACTCTTGTAAGGACTTATTTTTTCTTTAATGATATGGCCATCTAACTTGAGTTGCTCCCTGGAACCACACGTTGTGTGAGAAATCTCTGTTAACTCCAGCTTTTGTGGATGAGTTTCAGTTTCAATGCCTTTAAAGAAAATTGTACTCCATCAGTGTTTGTTAATTTTTGGTGTTTCTATGTTGACATTTTTATTTAAATTACTTCACATGGTGCACTATAGAGTCTGACCTTTTTCCTGCATTGCATTTAGGCTAATTTTGAAGGCTGATACTCATGTAACAATTCAATTTGCTTTTATTTACAGATGCATTACCTATCTAAATGGAATTAATTTATATAAATAAAATGGAAAGGCTTTCTGACACATGCAGGAATGTTAATTTTTCATTTAATAAATTTTAATAGTTTCAGGAAGATATCCGGCAAACAGAGGAGTAAAAACATGCAGCAAATGGAGCATAATGGGAACATGCTGAAAGAGCTGTGTCCTGAGCAGGCTCTTGAGGCATCTGCTTTTGTCCTGGGGTACTTGCATATGGGAGAACTTGAGTCTGGGAGAACAAGGTGGGGAAGGGAAGAGGCAGCCTCTTCAGGTGTCTGGCTGAACACTGTAAGCTTCATGTAGTCCATAATAAAGTGCGACCAGAATGTGCTTTGAAGTTTATTACAGTGACGCCATTTAGGGAAGTTTGTCTTAGTACCAAAACAGCACTCTTGCCTTGTCCGTAGCAGAGTCCTGCAGTGGTGGTGGAGGCAGGCAGTGTGCACAGAGGGGTGGTCCCCACGACTCTTTGGTGCACATGTAGTCATGCACGTTCTTTTGTCATCTCCAAACATGGGAAAAAGCTGCGTCTGTTCAAGCGGGAAGAGTTTTACTGCCACAGGTCTGGTCCAGAAATGGTTTTCAGGAGTCCCGTGCTTTTTGCCAATTGCTTGAGTCAGTGGCGATTACTTATCTGGGCAGAGCAGGGCACTGATTCAGGCTGTAGCAGGACATGAGAACAGGCTTCCTGTCAGCAAACCCCAGCACATTCATCAGCCCATGGGGACAAGGAAACAGTAATCTGGGCCTGTTTCATGTGGATCGGCTATTATGTGGCCCCATCCAAGAGGATGGTGTGCCAAGTGGGCTGTGGAATTGTGACCTGCCTGGCAGCAGGCAGGGGCTGAGCCTGCCCATGGAGCTGGGATTTATTATCCCACTCATGAATGCAGGTGATGGAAGAACATAACAAAGGTCAGAGCTTCTGCTGACAAATGGAGTGGAAAAAGAATAGCCAAGGGAACTTAATAAACTATCAGAGAATAAATACTAAAAAACCAGAGTTACTGGAGCAGTCAGCCTGTCCGATTATTACAAGCAACAAGTGCTGCCATCTCCTGGCATGGTCTAGGATGGTGTAACGGGCCATGGAGTGCTGGGGCCCAGCTGGTCCGCCTCCCAGAAATGCCCTGAGAGGCCAGAACTGGGGCTGTGCTGTGCTCCTGAGAGCAGTGGATCTGTAGCATGCCCGGTTCCCAGGAGATGCCCAGGCTCCAGCCCACTGTCCCAATACCACAGTGCTCTCTCACTGGCCCCAGTTAATGATGCTGACATGTGTCTGCTGTTCGGCAGCATGCTGGCGATAATGAGGGCTCCAGGCACTTGGAGCCCTGAAGAGCATTGTCTGAGGAGCTTTACTTGGGACTCTGGTGCGCATAACCTGCCCCATGTCACTGTGCACTTGGTAATGGGCTGTGCTGGTGGTACCTGAGAACCAGCTGAGTGCTGCTGGAGCTGGATGGGTGGCTCCTGCATAGCTGTCCCCTCACTGAAACCTGCTGGTGGCCCCTGACCCAGCTTCGTGCCCAATCTCACTGCATGACTGAGCCGTTATTGTAAAAGGAACACCAGAGTGATGTTTGGTACCCCACTGCACAGCACGTTTTCATTTTCCAGATGAGCCTGGAGTCAGCTTAACTCGCTCTGAAAGTCATCCTGCATCTCCCGGTTGGGTCATTAGTGCTAAGAGCCTCCCTGGCTGCACCAGGAATTTCCTAGCTATTTTCTAGGGAGTGGGAGGAATATTTTGGCTCTGCTAGTTATTTCATGATAGATGGAGACTGCTGGGAAGTCAGAAAGGCACTGCATCACTCTGCCACAAACAGCACGAATGTCTGGAAAATGCACAGAAGATGCTTTTGCAGAGAGGTTCAATGTTACTGTCATTACCAGTGGCCAGAACAAAGCAGTGATCCCCCAGCCACCCTCTCACCACATTGCCTGGAAGTGTGCAGGGCTGGCAGGACTCCTGTGCACCATCCCGAGGCTGTTGTGCTGTGTTGCTCTCCAGTGACCATCCTGGCTGGACAAACCCAGGCTATGCCAAGGCTAGCTCATGGTTAGGCGCATCCCTTACTCTTTCACAGCAGACTCTGCTTGCCTCTGCCATAGGGAATGGAGAACTGTTTCCAGGAACCTGGCTGTTTCTGGCATTCTGATATGTACACTGCACAAGTATGTGTATTACTCTGGCAGCAGGGAAGAAGTCTGTGAAAGACATAGCTGCTTCCTCCTCTTCTGTGCACACTTTGTCCTGCAGTTGTGAAGCACAACTACACTAATGCTCAATCAGCCGAGTGCAGGGGAGGAGGACACACAAAAAAATGCTATGTCTCTGTAGAAACTTGAGGTGTCTTATGTAAAACAGTGGTAAGTGAACTACTGTGCTCTAAACTATCATTTTGGAAAAGGAGTCTAGTGTTTTATTTGCACCTAGTCCCAGCAAAGCGTTGAGGCACTTGACGTGCCTCAGATGGCTCTTCTGTGGCAGCAGTCATTTCTGGTGACAGAGCACCCCCATCCCCACGCTCCCTCAGTGTCACACAGGTCCGAGTCTGCTCACATGAGAGTTTCAGCCAGGAACAGGATGGTATGTTTCCCCAGCGGCCACCCCCTTGAAGCCTTTTAGGAAGGTGACCAGCCTTTGAAGGTCCACCTCTGCTTTTTTAGTACTGAGAGCAATGTCACAGCTCTGTGATGCCTTTCTTGGAAATGAGTCTGTGGGGTAGACTGCAATACTTCCATTTCCTATTTTCCAAGGCTATTCACCTGCTGCTGAACATGACCACATGTGCAAAGGTAGCCTTTTATAGTGGTATCTCATGGTCACATCTCTCTGTTTGTTGCCTATGAGGTAGTGACCCAGACTCTTCTCCTTCCTTGGTTACTATTTAAGTCAGCCTCACAAAACACTGACTCCAGGACACAAGCTAAGTATGGAATTTTGTTTTGTTTTCTTTCTGTGTATTATGTACTACAGATATGCAATATTCAGGCTCAGTCAAGTAACAAAGAGGAAGACACTCAAAACTGACCATAAAATAAATTGTAAAAAGCAGATTTTATATGACAATAGGCATGCAGCTTGCAAAAAACTGAAGACAGTGAACTAGTATTAAAACATATTTCCATACAGAGACAGCTTATGCAGCAATTTACAAGTTTAACCTCTGGCTGGAGTACACAAGCCCTTTAAAGCTGGCATTCAAATTACCATTAGCTTAATCAGCCATACTTATTTAAAGTACATAGTAAAATTTAACTTAATGTTTACATTCACTAGCCATCCAATCCAGCATCAAGGCACTTTCCTTGTTGGTATATCTGTTCCTGTGTCGCACACCTCTGCTTACCTAGATGCATATATTGGCACAGCAAATTGGGTGACCAGTAACTCCTTATCCCCAAATAAAAGCAATTGGTTACCAGACATCCCTGGCTGTATCGAAGTATCAGGCTATATGTGACACTGTAAACAAAACTGGTGTGTTAAAAAAAGCACGGCAAGTTGACTGGATCCATTAACAAATGTGCTTTGATGACAAAAAGTGATAGGTGTTATCAGTTTCAACATTGCAGAGAACGCTTATCTGTCCCGGCCGTGATCACCGGAGAAGAGCTGACACTTTAGGCTGAGCAGGAGGATGTGGAGCTTTCCAGCCATCAGTCAACAGTTGTGCCATAAGTGTTTTTCATCTATTGTTACAGAAGTGTGCTTCTGCAGAGTAGCAATGACATTATTGCATATATCCCCTTCAAGGTTGTCTTTGCAAACAAATACAAGCCCTAGCAAAGGCTGCATTCTGGGAGGTACTTGCTGCCCACCCTCTCTCTGTACTATAGTTAAGAGGCGGGGGGAAGTGGATAATTGTTGAAATCTGGCTCTTTGTCATTATTTTTACATTTGGTTTATCAAATCTGGTGGCCTTAGAAATGCATCCTTGTGCATGAAGTCAGCATTGCTTTCATTTTCAGGAATGGCTCAGATTGCACGAGTACTACAAAGGAAACAACAGTGATAGCAAATATACATGCATTTCAACTTTTTTTTTTTAACTGATGCTTTCACTTCAAAGGAGGAAAAATAGGAATTTGAAAGTCCAATTCAAAGATCCTTAATTTCAACCTTCTCCAGGCTTTTCCACTTCCACTTTACTGCAGTTTCCTGGATCAACAGCAAAGCTGGAGACTCTGATCTTGGCTTGCATTCTGTAACAGCTGTTTCATGACAAAAGACTCAAAACATTTTTCACATAAACTTTTTCTGAATAACACTAAAAGCAACTTCTGGAATTTAAAATGGCTATATGTATTCATCCTTGCAGACAGAAAAGGGGTTACAAGGATTAATGAAATTTTACAGTTGATCAGTCAAGAGAACTTTTTAACACAGTTAAAGGAATGTTTTCAAAATAACAGTTAATCTCAATTACAACCACTGTCTCATAAGGGGAAATAAACTAGTGTATTTAGTCCCATTTAATGCACATAAAATAAAGTGTAAAATGTGTATGTCCTGGGGTGGGGCAGACTATTAACATTCTGGCAGTCTTTGGAGTTTCAGATCCCACAAAGTCTATACCATAGCAGCACATACTGATGTGGGTCTTGGATATTCAAGACCTGACAATAATTAAACAAGCTCAATTACTGAATTTAAATCAGCACGTAATTCCCACATACTGGGCATACTAAACATAAGTTTTAATCGTCTGGCAATGCTCATGATTTACAGTCAAAACTGAAGCTCCAAACCCCACCCGAGGTCATGGGGCTTCTCCAGTGCCCAAGAATGGGACTCAGCCTTTGCATACAAACTCCCTCATCCTCCCAGGGCCAAAGTTTCTTCCAGCTTTTGCTAGGCTCCTGTAGCACAACCTAGCACATACTTGACACAAAGCTCTCCAGAACAAAGTTTAGAAAAATTTCTGCTCTGCTGTACTTTGTGCTGCCATGTTAAGGCCTAACAGGAAGCAAGTGAAAGTCCCAAGACTTTCTATACAATGGGAATGGATATTTCTAGACTAATTGCCCTGAAAGTGGACCAACACACTCCAGAAACAACACCAATCACCTTCTGGTCTAACAGAACCACTACAACAGAACTACTTACTCCCTTGTAAACAGGGGAGCCCTTAGCCAGCCTGCATGGAAGAGATTTTTCAAATATGCTAATACAAGAAAATACTTCATATTTCTACTAGCCTCCCTTTCCTGCCACCAAATTAAGAGTCTTACAACTATTCTTCCACCCCTACCTGAAAAATTCCAGTCCAGGAAACCAAGATGGATAGAAGTGTCTATACTGAAATGTGATTTTACTTTAATAGCCTTTGTTTTGTAAAGTGCACCACAGCCATTAGTCAGAGGGGGAGAAAATTTTTTAATTACTATGTGAGGCCCAAGTTTCAGACAATTTCAGTTGATTGCTATAATTATGCTACAGATACTCTTAAAAATCTGTATCCAATTGTTTGATACAATTAGATTTTTACAGTCTGAAGTACAAAATCAAGTTAAACCCTGAACATTGTATGATATATTTGGCACATAGGTTTATGAACTAGCTGTAAACCTTTTATTTATATGTATGGTGGCTTCTCAAAGCCACTGGATCTCCTGCTTAATCTTTAGTATTTTAACCCTAGATAAACGCACAAGCTCAAGTCAGAGCATATAACTGCCAGCCAGAATTCTCTCTAGGATCCACTCCTGCACGATTCTTAGTTTATTACCACTGGCACATAAACATCAAAGAAGAATAACAGAAGTGATAGGCCAGAACTCTTGTTAGCACAGACTTTTAAAAATGGGAATCTCTTGATGCTCTAACATTAGCAATGGTCCACGATTAACAGCAACTGAGGATAAAATGCCTTCCCCTTTACATAACAGAAAGGCAAGTAGTAATTTAAACAATAACTGACGTTCTCCCTCAAATAACAAATGCTATCAAAAGCTAGCATCTCTGGATCACAAAAACAATTAAAAAAAATAATGAGTGTGTTTTTGAAAACATCCAGACCTTTGAAGCTATGTTTAGGCTACATAACCAGGTTGTGGCTTACAATATTTCAGAAATGAGAATGGCTGTGGCTCCTGGGCAGCCAGTGTGCTTCTAATAAGCACACACACTGTTCAACAGAGACTTTCCCTTTACTTGTGGTTTCTACAGTCACTGTAAAGTTTGCATAGAGAAGACAACCCATCCTCCAGTAAAGTAACTGCTATTTCTTTCCAAGAGGAATGTGCTCTGACAAAGGAATGCTCCTTAAACCTCTTAAAAAATGGAAGATGGCCTCTGCTGCCTCATAACAGCAGAGTTTTCATTATACCTTTGCCCTCTGTGAGGGAGTTTGAAGGTGCTGAGGTGCAGTGGGTGAAAAGGAAGGGGACCAGCCTGATGAAAGGTGTAATTACAGTAAGCTGCAACATAGCCTTTTAGTTTTAAAAAAAAAGTGCCCAGATACAGAAAAATCCTGTCAGGAGAAAGGAACGGTGGAATACTGAAATGTTAAAGTTTCTGCATTCTTTATCTGTTTTAAATATTCCAGTCTTAAAGAGATAATCTTATGAACTTACTCTTGCACTAAATTTCTTTGTAACAGAAGCAAAAGACACACAGACATTTATATGTACACCCACCCTTCCATGCAAGCTGTCAGACAAGGACAAGGGAAGATGAAATGATACTGACACATGCCTTTCCAGGGCCTTTAGCAAGTGCTCTGCAGAACAGCAGTACCAGAGGTCACAGCACAAAAGGTTTCAGGTGGTCTTAAATATATAGTTATTTTGCCGAGGAGAAATAAAACACTTGTTTTATTTTCACAACACGGCATTTAGTGTTTTGAAATAAAGTTTCATTAGTGTCAGATTAGAAAGCTGACTAGTCTAAGTTAGGTTTAAAAATAATTCAAAAAAATCTTTAGGAGTGCCATACAATTTCTGATTATCACTGGAAAAGGGGTTTATTTTCATGTAATTGAATTTTTCTTTAAACACTGGTAGAGACGGTTTCCAAGAAATGCAGCTTTTTCAAAAAATGGAAACCTTATGAGTAGGAAAAAAGTGAGACATTAAGAAAAAAGGAATTTTAACAACCATCTAAATGATATTTGTGGCTCATGATTACTAATAGATACATGCTACCAAAGTTCAAATTCAGGTTTTGGTTTTAGTTTCAAGAGTGTCAATGATTTTAATGCTTTGGCTGCTTTCAGTTTCAAGAAGGTCCTGCAGTATTAGCAGCGAGCCTATAGCACATTAATAGTTGTAGTCAATCAGGAAGAAGGTGATATTGCCTTTCTCCTGAGGGGTTAGAAAAATGGTAGAAGCTTGTTACTTGCCTCTCAAGCTGTATACAGCAAAGGTGCACTTATTAAACAAAGACATATGATGAAAGAGGTATTGTAGAATCGGACAATGATTGGGGTACAAAATGATTTAAGCAACTGTTAATCGGTGTTGTCACCTGATTTTTAAATTTTTGAACATGAGACTGAATTGCCGTGCATCAAGTTGCAAGGCACATTTTTAGGCCAAATTATTATACAGTTAATGTGTATACACATCTAAATGTAGATAAAATATCAGTTACTATAGTAGCATTCAGATTCAAGCAATCTTGGTGTTTTCCTATTTGCACACAACAGCAAGTTGTATTTAATTTTTATAATTTTTAAACAGGGATGAACATGATTTGAATGTCTGGTAAGCTGAAAATTAAGGCACTGGGCCAAGTCAAAATTCAGTAAGTCAAACAAGTTACTAAAAAGTATATGACACAAGTATTCCATGTCAGAATACTAAGGTTCAGTCTTACTGTTGCACAAAGGTGCTCTGCACAACTAGATTTGGCTTTTAGGCTCGTACACTGTCACAAATCAAAGTACTTCTTCTAGGAGGTCTATTGGCTGATGTGATTAATTAAAACTTGCTCTTTTCATTCATGTGAAATTCTGGTATGAAAAGACCACAAAACCCCCAATATAGCACAAAGGCTTGTTCAGCTATCTAGACATAAGATTTTATGTAGTGCATAAAAGTAAGTCTCCAGTAGGTCTGGACTGCAAATTTTCCACAAAAAACATAGTCCTTATTGTACTTTGTCAAATTAATTTTCACTTAATTTCATTATTTCTATCTGTGTTCAGATAAAAATACCTAGCTTAATTTATCAGAAACTCAGGGGAAAATGTGAACAGGCACTAATGAAAGTCTAAACAGAGCCAGTCTTTTCTCTCACTGAGGCATATAGCCCCCTTGTCTCACAGTCTGTGGAAGGTAACTTTTTGGCATTTCATCAACTGACAGGGGATTTTCATCCACTGTTTCAGGTCTCTCACTTTGTCCTTCAGTACTTGCCTGAAAAACATTTGATAGAGCAGCTTCCTGGGTATTTTTTTGCATCCCAAGGCCCAATGGCTGTGAACTCTGACCTGAGATCTGCAGTTGTACAAATCCAACAAGATCCCCCTCATTAGCATGAGTAATTTGCTTTGTTCTGTCAAAGCATGATCTGTCTGTGTTGGTTTCATCCTGACCACCATTTTGTCTGAAATACTGCTGCCTCTGTGCTGTACTGTCACCTCCTCCAGCATGATCCTCTGATCTCTCTTCTGAATCAAGCAGTGGCTGAGTTGACTCAGACCTTGAAAAGACTTGTACAGGAGTTTGATCTCTGTAGCCATTAAGAACTACAGTTGAATACTGTACAGTGCTTGAAGTGTTCTGTGCCATTTCACCGTCATCACTGTCAGAGACGCTTTGTCTAGGAGAAGACATACACGAGGATCCTCCAATACCACTGCTGTGCCCTTCTGAAGTACTTTTTTCTTTTTTAAGCAAGTCAAAGGGTTTTAAATCTTGTTCTGAAAAAGACTTCTTGTCATCAGCTTCTATTTCCACGACGCTTACATCTGTAAAGCTGCCTTCTGGGTACATCTGATCTTTGGAACTAAAGTTATGCTGAAAGAAAGATGTATGTTGCCTAAGAGGAAGGTCATGTTAAAAAATCAACAGCCTCATTAAATATCTGAATTTTTATTCTTTAATGGCTTTCAATCTCTTCATGTAAGATTTATCCTTACTAAATCTGGCAATATATCCAAAGTATCTGTGAAATGATAAAGGATATAGCTTTGTTTCCAGTGCAAAGTCTTAATTATGCAGCTACTTTAAAATAATAATGGATGTGTGGGCAAGCTTTGCTCTCATTTAATTATCCTTAAGAGCTGTAAGCATAGAACCATTTCCTATACAGCACAGGAACATTCTATATTGAAAACCATACGTTACTTCAAATAATGTATTCAACATCACAGCACTTCTTCACAGAAGTTAGCCAAGATATGTTGAATAGAATTTGCTATCTCATTCACCCCAGACAGGGCATAAATTTGCTATCTTCTCATCCATGAGAAACTCTGTGGAGTTTTCGCTCTCATTCATGAGTTAACTGTGCAAACAAGTCCAGGGTTTTAATAATGGGAATGATTGTTTACTTAATCCTGATTAAGTAAATTAGGACTTGGCCCTTCCAACTAGTAAACTGAATCTAATTCACAATGTATTTCTAATGCTGAATCTACTGATGTAATGAAGTCTCCCAACCACATTGTATCACAATGTCAATGAAACAACATCCAGGTTTTTCCTTGAAATCCATGTGTGCTAGAAGACAGAAAACTCCCATTGGTTAATTTATCTGAAACCTTGTGAACTAGGAAGATACAGGATGCAGAAAGGTGAGTACTACCTTAGCTGGAACTTGAGGAGACCACTGAGCAATGTTACTCTTGGATGGATCAGGTACTATAGGCCAGATATGCTTTTTAATTCTGCAAAAGATAAAAACCAGAAAAGTTACAAGATGCACTCTCCAAATTCCCATGTTCATAGCAAGTACAGCATAATCCAGGACACCACTCCTTTACACAGCAATTTTGCAAGAATATTTATTTCCAAATAGGAGTGCTTCCTATGATACTTTACGTCTTTGTATGAGGTTGTACTAGTCAGCAAAACATAGCACTGCGTTTAATTCCTCCACACATTAGATGCAGCCATCCAACATAAGGCAAAGTAATAATTGGTAACAGTTAGCAAGGGATTTTCAAATTTTTAACACTCCAGAATCTACAGAGCAATTACTTAGGTAGAGTCTAAGATGCCTGTCAGTATAAAAACACACTCTTGCTTTATTAAGATAACTATGAATATCACAGGTCAAATTCTAAGATAACTTCACAGTTAAAAGTAAAGTGAAGAAAAACTTGCTTTATAACTTTAAAGTTTAAGAATGTACTGTCAATTAACAACAGAAACTTCTGTTGATACATCCCCCCAAACAAACCAACTTTGAATCTGATGCATCTATCCTGCTCTTTATAAACAGGTTCCAACAACAGATCCTCTCTTGGAGAGCTATGAAGAACATTGCAAGATGTACTTTACAACTAATGTACATTAAGACTGATATTAGGAGCAGCAGGGATGTCAGAAATAAAAGGACATAAAATGCTGTCTTTAATTAGAAAGAAAGGAAGTTGACTGGGGACATCAGAGAGGTGCTATTCCTTGCCAAGGGAAACAGTACAGCAATACCATCTTGGTTAAAGACACAGACAAGAGCTCTGGGTTGAGGGAACAGGCAGGTTGTTTCCCAGAAGACAGTAAATGGACACAGAATTGGACTGAGGTTATGCAAGGTATAACAAGATGTCTGCCTAACTTTTTTTTTGCCTGTAAAGCTTAATGTTTGTTAACACTGTAATTAAATAGCCCAAATACAGCTAACAAATGGACCTCCTGTGTTTCACAAACTAGGGACCATCATTCCACTCATATGACGATTGAGAAAACACAGACAGTTTTCTCAGTTATCCTGATCAAAACCTAACAAACCTAATCCTAACCAACTCTAGCAAGAAAAGCAGGAATTTACCTACAGGACTGAGTCACGGAACATTTCATATGTGTGCAGTTAACAGTAAGAAATCAGTGTCAGAAGAGGCCCTGATTTCTCAAGGAAAACACAAAAGTTTTTAACACCAGTGTATGCATGTTTTACTTTTTTTTCTGAACTAACTGCAGAATACTTACTTGTTTGGTATTGAATTAACATTGCTGTTATGCTCAGAAATATAGGAAGAGAAAGATTTCATTTATACTTACAAGTCACGTTTGTTGAAGCAAAACAGAACTGCAAGGAGCACAATCAGCAGGAATGCTAGACACACAGGTACAACTATGGCTTCTATTTCTCCTTTCCCTGAAGAAGATGAAGAGAAGCAGTTATAGGCCCCCTTTGACATTTAATGAACTCAGCAGTGGATCAGGGAAAACCTGAAACTGAACACACCTTCAATACTCAAGTCTCAAGCTTCATATTCAGGAGGAAAAGAGCCTATTTACTGGTGAAAACATGAAGAGCTCTGTCCAAAAATAAAATGCCTTGCATCAACAAAAAACATGGATTGATCTAGAAGTTGTAATACTGACAGAGCAAATAATTTTGCAGTTTGGGCAGGTATGACAGTAATGTCTATGTTAATTTGTCTGCCATCCAGGGGTTTCAGCGGCCTGTTGGCTGCCATAACATGGCCATGGTCAAATAAGTAATGTAAGCAAAGTAACTACTCATCCATCAGTTTATTCTGTACATGAAAATAACCTCTGCCTGCAAACACTTAAGTCTGCATTATTATTGTTATGTATTCCTTCCAGAGTTATACATATTCTTAAGTAAACCTTAAAGAATGCTTAGGGAAGAGCAACACTATATAGAAAATAATACCTCTGCTAAATCTAAAGAAGCATCTTCCACAACTAAATTCAGTTAATAATGTTGCTCTGACCATTACAAATAAGAACTCTAAAGCTGAAAGTATTCAAATTTAAGTATTCAAAATGAGTCTCTGTAGAGAACTGTAGCAAACTTTAATAGTAAACTTTAATAGTAATATAAAGGAGAACGCAGAACCTGAGGAAGGGCTGTAAGAATGGCACATGCTGACTAGAACCTAGATCAGCAGATCAAGATCCAAGCACACCTGTCTGCAGCTTCTTAGAACACCTGAATCGGGGTAATAAAGGCCAACTTATCTTCAGAATAAAACAAAGATTCTGACCAGGGTAGGTGCCACTGGACACCAGAAGAGACAAGAACACTGAGTAAATCCTAATGAAAAGCAGGGCAAAACAACACTATAAGCTAAAGTATACATAAAACACATTGAAATCAGTATGCTTGACAACATAAAAAGAGCAATTCAGGAGACTTGCCACTCTTCCTTACCAAATTTTTGTGTAGTAAACGTGAAATCAGGACCACTCCTGCTTCCATTATCTGTGGATGCCATCATCCGCACAGTATACAGTGTGTCACTGGTTAGAGAGGAAAGGGTATATTCTGTCTTGGAAGGATCTACTGTCACAACTGAAAAGAGGAAGAAATTTATACTAGTTTTCTGTAAAATTTATTAGATCTCCAAAAAACCAGCAGCACTAAGACATTCAAGACTTCAGACGTACAAGACAGTTTTAGCAGAATGTGTGGTTGTACAGAAAACACAGCACACACACAAAGACTACAAACCTATACAAAAAATGCTGAGATTCATTTGTTTCTGTTTGAAAGTTTTAAATTAGTCTTTTTTAAATGGTATTTTATATTTAGTTTAACTCCCCCTGAGATTTTTTCCCCAGAATGCATCATTAAACTAAACTAGTAGTACAGTTGAGGCTTAAAGGTGTCTAGTAAGCCAAATACATAGCTAACGAGAAATAGCTGGTTACTGACTAGAAAAAAAAACATGGTTAAAAATAATAAGACATAGGGTATGCATAAGTACCTGGCCCTTCTAATTTAAGCAAATCTAGGAAGGAAATCTTGATAGTGCTAGCTCCCTGTCTTATGCCTGCAGGTCATACCCATTACTGAAAACTAAGATGTACTTAAAATGATTTGGCTTATGACTGAACGCTTCTAAGTCAGAATCCTGCCTAGACGTACCAACACTGCAGCGCTGCCACACCGCGGTGGGCTCCCGATAGCCGGCTGCCTGCCCCCAGGTGGGCTCGGTGTGGAGTGCTGCTTGTGGTCGGGAGCGGAGGGGCAGACGGATGCGGCGCCGCCTCTCCCCCGTCGCGTACCGCATGATCGTGGGCACCCAGCGCTAAATCATTCGTAGACGACCTGATTCTGGGTCAGGGTTTCGTACGTAGCAGAGCAGCTCCCTTGCTGTGATCTATTGAGAATCAGCCTTTGACACAAGCTTTTGTTTCTTGTTTTTTGTAGTCACCATCACAGAAATGTGGTGGGATGACCTGCATGACTGGAGTGCTGCCATGGATGGCTACAAGCTCTTCAGAAGGGATAGGCAAGG
>JAWWLV010000100.1:54568057-54578397 GCA_035041135.1 Platyrinchus mystaceus | reverse complement strand
AGGAAGAAATTCTTTACAGAGAGGGTAATCAGGCATTGGAATGGGCTGCCCAGAGAGGTGGTGGATTCTCTGTCCCTGGAGGTATTTAAAAAGACACTGGATGCAGCACTTAGTGCCATAGTCTAGTAACTGTGGTGATAGTGGATCAAGCGTTGGACCTGATGATCTCAGAGGTCCTTTCAAACCCATCTGATTCTATGATTTACATCAGTACTATACTGATCTATAGCTCCAGAAGGATTAATAAACTCCTCCCCACCCCCCCTTTTTTAAGGTTTTTCATAGTTAAATGCAGTCAACTCCTTTTTATCTTGGAACGGTCTACCATTATCTTCATTATCTTGATATACCACCATCTCATTCTGTACTTAGACAGAAATATGGGAGCACAATATCCACAAATCAGCTTTCAGAAACTAAACTCAGTACCCTGATACACACAGACTGAATGTTCTGAATTCTCTGCTAGGGACTCTTCTGTTCTAGACAGAGAATTATGACCCAGATATCAGCTTTATGTTATCAGAACAGATTCTCAACCACACTTGATTCTTTATCTTTTTTTTCCAGAAACAAACATTAGGAGGGAGACAGATGAAACACTTCAATGCCACAAACCACTTCTGTTTTTTGGTACCTGTTTCATTTCCATCAATAGTTTTGTAAAGTATGGTGTAATTTCTGATAAATCCATTTTGTTCATCCACTGTGAGATGGTTCCACGTCAAAACAGCTTCAGCTTTTCCTACTTTTTTTGTCTGAACAGTAGGTCCTTTTGAAGGACCTGTAATGGGAGACGAAGATTAGTTCCTGTTTGGCAAGCTTGCATCCACAGAAGCAAGTGTATCAACAAGCACTGAATTGCTACTGCATAAAAACTTCAACAGAATAGTTGGACTAACTCTTCTGGAAAGCATTGTTTTCAGAAAATATAAAAACTACAAAGATGTTTTAAAAAAGAAACCTTCAGGAAAACAGATAAGAAAAAGAATAATCACCACATCATGTGAAATCTTCAACTGAAGTTAATTAGTCTTGGTTTTATACTTGAAATTTAAAATAAATCAGCATATAAATATCACTTATACCAAATTATCTGATAAAGGTTGGAAGAACAGAAAGGGCCAGCCACAGACATCTATTTAACTCCTAAATACTGTAAATAAGCAGAATGGATACGAACAGAAGAGACTAGATCAATTATGTCAGAAGTATTAGACTGCTTTTCAGTACATAGTCTACATTAAAGCAAAGGCCTCATTTTTTGGTCAAAAAGGTCATTGTATGCGCTCCAAGACGATGATTCTGTACTTACGGTCTTGCTTCAGATAAGCCTTCACAGACTGTCCACTTCCCTGACCATCAGCATATAGAGGGTACACAGTTATCAAGTAACACTTGAACGGCTTTATACCTAATAAAAGGAATTTAAAAGGTGTTGTTTATTCACAGACAGTCAAATTGCTCACCATCCTTCTCATTTACTTCAGATACAGACTTCTGAGTTTTGTCTGTTTAATTAGATGCACTTGTATCTAATGTAGCTGGGTATTTTCTAGAGCTCATTGACATGCTGCTCCAAAATATTAACTAAAGGAACTAAATTCACATTCAAATGTTAAATTTAATAAACAGGCTTCAAAGAAGTCAGGGGTGTTTTTCTAATTTATTTTAAATAAAAAGCCTTTATCTGTCTGCAGCACTAGCTCCCAAAATTATTGATTTGAGTTACTGATCATAATCTGAAAACAACAGTAAAGCTGATTAAGTTTCAGTATTTGAACTGAAGAAGAATCAGAGTTTGATTTTGAAGGAACTAAGCCTGTTCACTATTTTATGGTTTCCAAGACTGAAAAGATTAAAACCAAAATGCAGATAAAACCCCTTACTGTTACTTGAAAAAAATTTCAAAATGCAAGATCAGATACAGTTTGACAAAAATATACTCATGATAAACTAAAAGAAACCTTCTCAGCACTAACCCAGTTTCCTGTTCTACCACAAAACTAATCAGCATGAGGATGTTCTTCAACTTGAGAATACTCACTAGGTTTTTACAGTATCCCACTGTAAAACTTTTGCACACTTATGAGCTCAATACCTTTTAAGTCTATTCCTTGAACATCTCCTTGTGCAATCTGCCATTCTATGATGCAGTCTGAGCGGCTGGACACCAGACACCATTCGATCACATATTTAAGAACATAACTGTTAGAAGCAGTCCACCCTACCCACAACTTGTCATATTTAGGCAATGTTCTAAGATTCTTCACAGGAGCTGTAATGAAAGAAAACAGAAAAGTGATCAATACTGACTGTTCTTCCACTAAATATTCATTATAAAAGATATTCTGAAAAATGTTGATACTTTTGGGTCACTGCAATGGTGGCAAACTGACAGAACCTATGTAAAAACCATTTTCTGAAATATATGGAGGTTTACACCTGAATCTTTGTATCAGAGATTCAAAGTAAGCAGTATTAGGCTATATGAAAACTGGAAATTAAGACTCCAGTTCTCTGTTCTCCAACATAGTAAATTGCCTCATTGCATGTAAAGACACTATGTTTCTTGCTTCCAAAAGAAAGGGTCTATTTCAGAGAGAAATCAAACTCAGAACAGGAATTTAAAGTGTCTCAAGCAGTCACACTATAGTGTATAATATATATATATATATATATATAAAGAATACAGTATATATGTTATATACTTGTATACCTTACATATACACAATATACTTACACCTTAGCAAGTGCTTACTTCTGTCTGCAATGCTACTTTATTTGAATCATACCCTTAATTAATTCATCTAATGGTTTTAGAACCAGTGGCTCTCCCATGTGTTTACTTTAAAAGCAGCATCTACCCGTAAAACTGCTTTTTGCTTCCTCTCTTGGTAATGTTTGGTCTGGAAGTAAGGAGAAACCAGCCTGTAGTTCTTATTACTGCATAATAAAAAGAACATGAAAAGGAACACGAGCAGTAAGGAAACAGTGGAAGCATATGACAAAGCAACGAGGCAAGATACTGAAAACGTGGGAGAATGAGACCGGGAAAAGCAAAGAAAGAGGTGGGAAGCAGATCAGAAAGTTAAAAGAAGAGCAATGGCAAAACTGTAAATAGATCAAGTAAAGGATGCTTGCTTCCCCAACACTTTTTTTTTTTTTAAAGAAGGACACAAAAATGACTGCTATGCTAAGAAAGAAACAACAGGGAATATAGGGCACAGCAGTTCTAAAGATTAAATCCCAGCAAAACACACACATAGCTTCAAATGACCCTGTGAGTACATAAATCCACATGCTCCCTGGTATACAAATGGTAGAATAGTTATAAACACATGAGACTGTAGATACATTCAGTAGTGCTTTAATTATGTGTCCATATAAAAGGTATAATTTTACAACACTAAAGATTTTTTTTAACAAAAGCCATGCAGATTTATTTGACAGAGACATTACCAGGACACTAACCTTTTGAATTACTTGCTGGGATAAGTAAAACTGATGGAGGAGATGCCCCAACTCTGTTACGGGCAGTCACAGTCACTTCATAAGTTCCATTTGGCAGCTGTAACGTAAGGTTGGTGCTGGTAACATTGAATTTCTTCACTGGACTGGAGAGGCATGATTTATCTCTGACAGTCAGTTCATACTGCAAGATTACCCCATTGGCTTCAGAAGGCTTCACTGCCTGTCAGAAACACATCTTTGATTAAACTAATGTGACATGTCCCTTACTGTCTTTAAGGCATAATTTAAAACTCTAAAAACAAAAGTTACATAGATCAAATATCTGCATATTTAAGACAAGCATAAATAAACCTTGTTCATTTCTGTAAAACAGTAAATTGTAAAACTATTTCTTGTTTAAATACTATTTTTCTTGGATCACAATCTTACCTAGTGACTTAATAAAAGCTTTTATAACTCATTATTATAATAAGAACACTAAAGTAACTTCTCATATAAATAAAACCTGTACTTTCCCAGCACCCTACTCAAGGTTGTTGGGGCACATTTCTCCACTTAAAAAGAATGCTCGATTTCTGCAGTTTATCACGTTGCTTTACCTTCCACATCAGATGCACAGTCCAGGAAGCTGGTGAGTGAGATGCATCAATGATCCTCCATATGGGTGGTCCTTTAGATGGTTCTGATGAAAGAAACAATGCTTAATAGTAGAAATATTTTTATTTAATCTGTTAAAATTCATAATTTGATTACCATATGCTTTAAATAGATATGATTTTTATATTTTGTGTATTAATTATTATGAGGTTTTGTCTGTTTTACCTCAAAAAACCCTTAGTGTTAAGTATACAGTGTACACCTTGTTTCTTATGATTTATGTTATGAGGCAAGGAGAACAAGGAATTGAGGCAAAGGGAGCTCTTAACCTCACTTGAGTACCTGCATTTGATTTACATGAAAACGAACCAACTGTACATCTTGCCTAATATGGATCATGTTCATTTGTTACTATAACACCCTTGTTTGAAAGCTAAAATAAGACATGAGTAGTTAATCAATATTAGCAGTATTTTTGCAAAGCCAGTCACTACAGTAGAACAGCAATGCAGTTTAAATAGGCAGGCAGTCCTGAAATCCTCATTGCTCAGCCCAACGCGGAAAACACATAAAATTAATCCATACTATCATTAGGAATTGAAAGGCAGCTACTAGAATACTGAAATAATATTTTACAATATCTCCCCCAGAGAAAGTAAATTTTGCAGAGAACTGAAGCAATGCCATTATGCACAAAAATTCCATTTTGTTTAAACAAAAATTACTGAAATATTTTTCTTATTGTGCCAATCTAAGATGACAAATTCATTCAATTAGAGCTCATTATTGTGAACTCAGTCAGGATAAACAAGGAAGGATTTCTGATCTGTTTTAACAATTGAACCTATATTGGTTTAGCTTTGTTTAAAGACATGCTCTGAACTCTGGAGTAAACAGACTGTTTAGAAGTGAGCACACCTTGGAAGGCATTTAGGATATTACAGAAAGAAGACTAGGTGCAAGAAGGAAAGGCTAAAGCCCATTAAAAAAAAAAAAATCAGGTTGACCAGAAGCTAAACTGCTATCACAAAGTATTTGTAGCAATGGAAAGTAAGAATAGATCCCTACTGAGCATTAAGTACACAAACAGAAGGTCCATTCATTGGCTCCATATGGGGTAGGATCAGCAGAGATGAGAAACAAAGCCAATTTTGCAGGCTATCAGAGTAGAAGAGAAATGGACACTGAATCAAGCTAAAGTAGTTTCACTCCTCACAACTCTAGAATGAATTTCTAACTGATATTACTAATCAAGTTCCTAGAAAAACAAGATAAAATCTCCAGGTTATTTAATTCCCTTTAAAGTCAGAAATCAGCAAGTGATTCCCAATGCTGCTACTACTGATGATTCAGGAGGAAACCAAACAAACTTTTAAAATAAAATCCCTTTGAGGGCAATTTACTAATTCTAGAATCCCCAGAAATCAAAATGCATATTACTGTAACTTAGACAGCTATGCAACAAATCTGTTCTGCTGGATATGAAGACGCTTGGCTAGAGTCACTATTTCAAGGTAAAAAGCAGCTATTTCCTCATAAGGATTATGTAGTAAAACAACTGCCAAAAGATTTCAAAATTGTCAGAATGCTTGCATTACTCTAACACTGTAATTCTGCATTTGTGCATTTCCATTTAAGGATTCTACTGAAACTTCACTTGTTAGTTACAATACTTAATGCTTGGAAATGTAACACTTGGATAAAACCATATGAAAAATACAGAAGAATGCCTTCCTCAAAACAGCAGAGTAAACAAGTCTGTATCTTGGTAGCTTGCTACTGAGGCAAACACCAAATCTTTGAATGCAGAGGGCAAGCAGATGTGGAACCTTCTGGGATGTGGGTCTAACAGTGTTAGACAAAGCACAGTATTTGGAAATTAATTTTCTAATTTGACTGAGGGCAATAACTCTATAAGTAATTTAAGGGTCCAGCGTCTGCTTGTTTCTCATTTAGTCTTTGCAACTCAAAAATAAAAACATAGTAATAAAGTTTTGGTTTAGTTTTGCCAAAATTGCAACCTGAAGTCCCATGTCTAAGTCTGACACAGGGTTGAAAAAGAATCATGAAACTACGGATTTCATAACCTCCTTTCCAATAAAAGTTAACCCACTATCCTATAAATTTACAAGGGGATCTGCAGGAGGTGACCACACTGTTTAAGTTGTCAATAAGTCAACTCAGAATAGGAAATTATCCTACTGTCAACTTGTTCCTATAATAGCACAAAGTGCTATCTGACTAGCAAGCAGTGTAGGAAAAGCGTGACTATCCTATTGTCATTGATTAGGAAGGCTTGTTATGATAACTAGGTAAAATGTTCCACATGCACTGTATTTTCATTTACAACGTTATCACAACTAATGACACAGGTATTCAGCAGCTTATTGCACACCAAAATTAATTAATTTTACCTTTAGCAAGAAACAAGACACTAATGTAGGGTGTTCTGCCACCAATACAGGTTCAAAAACATTTCAAACATCTATTAAAGATGTTGAATTAGTTCCAGTTCAGACTATGCAGGTTATTAAGATGAACAACAAAATGCAAACAGACCACAGAAAGCTAAGTTCTTGATGAAAGTCTGGGGGTTTTATACTGAAAGCAAATAAAAAGGCCAAATGAGTAGGTCTGGGTTGTGTTTCAATATACGCTGCACGTAATTCTGTTCTGTTAATGGAAAAGTGTAAGAAATGACTATTTGAGAAGAGGATTTTTCACACAGTAACAAATGCATGGGTGTGATTTTAATGTGATTTTACTGCTCAGTTATTGTTGTGCAACTTTATACGAGTTTCCAGTTGCTTGCCTCAATTGCTAAGTCATTAAATGCTGCCAGAACAAAACAGCTAAACAACATCAGTAACAGAAAATGCTAAATATACTCAACTAATGGTTTTAGCACAACTCAGTGGCAGAAGGTACAGTCTCTGTACTTAAGCACAAACTTGAGCGAGAGCCATTCTAGCGGGGACATAACTGCAGTGATTTCCATGAGTTGAGAAGTCTCTTGAATTCTTGACAGCAAGCTCTAGTTACTTTAATGCCACGGTACATTTCAAGCAATGAGTGTGTTCATGAGCAACTCAAAGCAACCAATGAAGTTAAAAAACATGCTGTGGATTGCAGTGGACACACATCTTAGAAGACAAGGGACACAGTCTCAGTGCCACTGTCCTAAGGAATATGAATATGACCAGGCTGACACAGCACACCTGCAGAACATGCAGTTCAATGTAAACAATGTCATAACAGCTGATTGAAGCACTGCAAGTATTTGAAAGGCCAGGCAAGTTGGTGAGCTGATTATAGCATAAACAGACTTAGTGCCTGGCAACAGTTTCACAATGCTAAGGATTTGTTCCACAAAGCACTGAAAGCTGAGGCTTGACTGACAGTCTTAAGCAGTTTTTGTTTTAAACAGGGCTGTGAACTTTAAACCTAGTGGTTTGCTACTTTTTGTGTATCCTTATACTTTAAAGTTTACACTTTGAAATTGTATGTAACCTGCTTGCAAAGTCCTTTTGTGCAAGACTAAGCGCAATTCAAATACTGCCCCAAAGAGCTGAAGTATGAAGTTGGTAAGAAGTTTTCCTCATTAAATTATGACAGTAGCAATCAGTGTTCCCCCCTACTGAAAAGAATAGGATATTACAAGTCAGATCTATAAAACAACTCCAGTGGTACATCATCAGGAAGGAACACTGAGAAAACACTGAGTTTTGTGATTAATTAAATATAAAATAAAACCATTTTCCATAGAAACTCAATCTTGCTTAAACTGAGATGACTTTTATAGATGGCATTCTCTTTCTTATGCCTCTCACAGCGACAACCATATCAGTGATAAGCAGCAGGACTCTTGATTACTGTGTGTATAACGTAAAGAGTTGGTACAAGATGATACAGAGACATCTGTAAATGACTAATAAGCAAGAAAGTGTTACAGATGCAGAAAACCTTAGGAAAAGTTAAAAGTAAATCAGAATGTTTATTTAGATGCTTTGGTGCATAAGAGGCTACACTTACTATATGCACATTACTTTGTATCATTGCTTTACTAAGTTTGTGAAGAAGCCTATGCATCCTATGTGACTGCTTCTGTCACATAATTGTTGATGCTTGTTCACCTACAACTTTATCTACTGGCGTCCTAAACATCAAGTTGTTCACAAACTAAGGCAGTAGGTCTACCAATAAAACACTTTCTAATAGGCAGAATAACTTCTGCTACAGAGGATAACCTTCGGAATAAAAAAACAAGCATTAAGTCTACATCTCCTCTAGAAGACTTTGAAAATACAGTTTTCTCTGAAGAAACCTCTTCTTCCCTACCTCCCATAGCTGTTTTCAGGAAGCACCGCAAGACTGGCTTAATGGAAAGCTATTCTTACGCTTCTTGGAATGTCCAGGTCAAGTCAGCCAGTGCTGAAAGTAACTCAGGAGAGCTTTGTTGCATGTCTAATCAAAAAAATTAAGTGAGGATCAGCAACTTCAGCTGGCTATTGCCAAAATGCTGAACACTCACACACTCTGAAAGTCAGTGACCTACTTTCATATATTACTTACTGTCTTCAGTGGTGATCCCAGTCTTTTCTTCACTCCAGTCACTCCAGTAGCCCACTCCATCTTCCTTCATGCAACGAATGGAAAAGACATACTCTGTGAAGGGTTGGAGCCCTTGAACACTGAATGAAGTTCTTGGGGAAGCTGTATCTTCAGAAGGAATCTATACATGGAAGAAGTATTTTAAAGGTACTGATCAAAATACTGTAAAGCTCAATCCTGTCCTACTACAGCTGTCATCCAGTTGGGCTTCCCACTGCATACACTCCTGTAACAAACAACAGTTTTCCTCCCTGCTTATTTCCAAAAGCTTCAAATCTCCATCATTGTTTGACAAAGATTCAGTCAGAATTGTGTATCTTTACCAGCTATAACAACACACATGTACTAGAATAGTTAAGCATCTACCTCAGGACAATCTCTCATATATATTCTGGTTTTTTTAAACTAGCTTATATCTCTCTCTCTCCTTCCTTATCATATAATTCTGCTACTTACTGATCTGTAATATCTCACATTTCAGAACTTCACTAGGTTATCTGCTTAATAATTGATTGCAAAATTATTGATTGCTAGAAACCTTCTATATAGCTAAACAGTCCAGGTTCATTGCTTTTACTGACACAGAACAGTGTTTCTTAACTGAAATTGAAAATAATTCTGGAGTAGTTTATACATTTGCTAATAAATTACTTTATATTCACAGGCTCTTTTGTTTATCTTAGGTGAGTAACTGAATGTCAGAAAAATAATCTTACTGCCTATGTACAGAAACAGGTGAGATGTAGATAACAGACACAAGTAGGTACATACACACACACTGACTGTCATGTTATTCCATTTGCAGCAATGTTTTTATAGTAAGGAATCCTGAAGAGGAATGACTGCAGATAAAACATAAATGTGGGACACTTAAGAGGTTAATCTTGAGAGCAAAGAATTACCAAGATAGTCAAATTATACCACAGCTAAGCAAGTTCAGCTGATTTAAAAGTTACTATTTCAGTGGTCTTGTGCATATGTTAAAAAGGCTGGACAGGTTAAAAGAACTTGCCCTACTGTCCTGTAAAGACAAAATATCCACAGATCCTGAAGTTGCAGACTACATTGTGCAGGTTAGTGCCCTTTAATATATCAGTAGAGGTGACCTTAATAAACAGTCTCTGCAACTAAAGCCACATTAGTTACACAGGCAGCTGAGTTATGCCACCTACTCCAAATATAGTATTTTGGTAAAATCAGAAGCAGCCTTCCTTCCAAGCAGTCATGGAATTCAGAATATTTTCAGGCCTCTGCACTGAAACAAGATCTTGGAAAAAAAGAGCATTTCTGGAATACTGCTCCTCTGATAGAAGGTCTAAAGTAAGGAAAAACTGAGAAAGCTATTAAGAATATGCCCACAGACATAGAAGAAAAAAAAACCTGCCAGAGATCTTGATGATGTGAAGATAAGCCAAGGCATATTCCTTACTCTTTTCCCGTTCCTTGACTGCAACATACTTAAGGTAGGTATGCAGGTGTTGTGGGCCAATGGGCCATGGGCCAATTTTTTTTTTTTTCACTCCCCCTCCCCCCCCAGTTGCTGAGAGTCGAGAGGAAGTTTATGCAGACAAAAGAGATCCTGATGTGGGGGGAAAATAATATTAGGATTTATTATTTAACAAATAAAAACTAAAGAATTATAAATATACAACAATTCT
>JAWWLV010000100.1:54550909-54567957 GCA_035041135.1 Platyrinchus mystaceus | reverse complement strand
TCATTGGCAGAGGCGTTACCAAAACTTTTGATTGGGGGTTTTGCTCTGGAAATCCACCTGGCAAAACCATCCTCAGCTCCGGGGGGGCTGACTGGCAAACCCACGACAGCAGGGCAGCCAGATTTACAGAATTACACAATCATTTAGGTTGGAAGAGATCACTGAGGCCAACCATATACCTATCACTTTTAAGTCCACCACTGAACTGTGTCCTTAAGTGCCACATCTAGACACTTTCTAAACAGTTCCATGGATGGTGACTCTACAACGTCCCTGGGCAGCCTGTGCCAATGCTTGACAACCTTTTCCATGAAGAAATTCTTCATCATATCCAACCTAAACTGCCCTGACACACCTCGAAGCCATTTCTTCTTGTCCTAACGCTTCTTACTCAGGAGAAGAGACTGACCCTGACCTCGCTACAACCTCTTTTTTAGTTGTAGAGAGTGATATGGTCTCCCCTGAGCCTCCTTTTCTCCAGACTGAGTACCCCCAACTGTTCCGTGCAACACTTGTGCTTGAGACCCTCCACCAGCTTCACTGCCCTTTTTTGAACACTCCCCAGCACCTCAATGTCTTTCTTGTAGTGAGGGGCTGAAAACTAAACACAGGATTCAAGGTGCAGCCTCACCAGTGCTGAGTACATGGAGACACTCACTGTCCTGGTCCTGCTGGCCATATTATTTCAGATCCAAGCCGGGATGCCATTGGCCTTCTTGGCCACCTGGGCACACTGCTGGCTCATGTTCAGTTACCGTTGACCAGCACTCCCAAGTCCTTTTCTCCAATAGCTTTCCAACCACTCTGCCCCAAGGCTGTACCGCTACTTGGGGTTATTGCGGCTCTACTGCAGGTACAGTAAGTTCAAAAAAGCATTCCAGAATGGTACAGTGTTTACCCAAGCTCTAAATGACATTTAGAGCACTGTTTTTGCAGTGCATGGAAAGCAGAAAGTTCATGAATGTTCTGTATGTTGCATATGTAGAATAAAATTCAAAATAAACACACTGCACTGTAATGGGGAGAACAGCAGAGAAGTCCACAAAGATAAGAGAAGGTCACTGTACTCAGACTGTGCCAAAAGACTGCTAGTTCACAGCCTTCACAAACAGGCCAGATAAACTACCATAGGTAGGCATACAAGGTGCAAGAAAATAAAAGTGAATGCTCTGAACTGCAACAGTGAGGGAAATTCTGCAGTTTGATGGATGGCTGGGTTACACAAGAAGAGTGGCAAGGGACATAAGTGGTGTTACCTCCATCCAGTTTGTGTCACCAATGATTCTATAGCGAATATTGAATTTCAGCTTCATCACAGCAGATGAAATACGATTCTCCCAGAAAAGCTTCAGGACAGTAGGTAGTATTCCTGATTTGACTGTTACATTGTGGGGAGACAGTGGTTTAACTAGAAGAGAAGAAGTCAGAGTCAGCTCCACAGCTGTATTTTACAATGACTTTAGGAGCTGGTACACTCTATTGCAACACTACCGTTAAAGCCTTTCAGAAGCTCATATGCCTGCTACTTCATGATATTTTCTAAAGCAGACTACTCAACACAAACTTGCTATCGGAACTGTTATGAAATCTCTCTGTCCCTACCTTTGCCCAGCACAGTTCAAATTCTAGTCAATAACATTTCTGCAGTGTTAATTTTTATAGTGAATAAACGTTAAAATACTAATTCAGCAATATTCACAGAAGCAGCAGTAATGTACTATTAAAGCTTTACACAGGCATATAGTTACCAATATCAATGGGATCAAGAACAAGGGGATCAGATTCAGCCTTCCCAAGAGCATTTGCTGCTTCTACCCAGATCTCCAGGTTAACAAAGAACTGAACATCAGGAATTGTACAAGAATTGTTTACATCTTTTGGTATACAGTCAGGAAAATTCTCTCGTGGCCTAAATAAAAGAGAAGGAAAAACAAGGTTAAAGCAGTAAGTTTGGTTTCCTTTAGAGAATATTTTAAAGTAGATCAGAGTGATCAATCAGTTTATCTTGTATGTTTCCCCTCTACCACCCCTATGCCTTATCTTTGTAAGCAGAGGAGTGGGAAGAAAAAGTAAACAGATGAGAATGTGTAATTGCATTAGAATTGAAACCAGAATAAAATCTCTTGGCTTCCAGTCACATATCTTCAAAAGCACAAGCCAGAGCATTTTAATTAAAGTTGTATAAAAACCTGATTTAGCTTTAAAAAATAAAGATCAAGAACTGATACAACTAATCAAAAGCAACACCACTACTTAATAGAAGCATATTCATGCATTAAAAGTATGTAGTCAGTACCACTTGTGTACCCATCAAGAGTACAGTGTTAGAGGTGCAACACAGTTTCTGTTCACCACCTCTGCTAAATTAACAGTAGATAATTCTAGGGCATCAGGATATTTGCAAAGCATTAACATTTTCTGTCAGTGCATACTTTCTACTACAGCTGTTACTACAACATTTTAGCAAATTGGGTAGATGGAAAGCTGGAGGCAGTCACTCCTGTTTCCAGAACAGAGCAACAATTCTGCTCATTCCATTTTAAACTACAAGATACCATTTGAAGAGTCTAAAAAAAATACTTAATTTGCTTTCACAGTAGAAATACTTTGCTGAAGCTTTCATATTAGGAATAACTCAGAATAGTGTTTGTTCACGATTCTGACGAAGTGCAGAGTAGATAATACCTCTGCAAAGTTCAGTCACTATACGTTGGTTTCTCTACTTAGAATCATAGAATGGTTTGGGTTGGAAGGGACCTGTAAGGGTCACCTAGTCTGATCCTCCTACAATGGGCAGAGACATCTTCTACTTGTTTAAAATGTGACAGAACAGTCAACTCAGAAAAATGAAAAATACATAATTTGGGTTTACAGCCACCTTTTATTAGGCATATTGTACTGAAGCCACACTTATCATGCATTTGAAGAATGGAAAACCATGACATTGTTACTCCAAAACAAGTGCAGCAACAAATTTTCATGTCTGACTTAGAATCTTCCAATGACAACTTCTTTAACTCTTCCCTTCCCCCTCAAACCAGACAGATAACAATGATTCAAAAAACTGAACTTAAATGTTAAGAACTTTTCCGAAGTATCATGGAATTTCAAGGAAGTTTGGCTTAGCCTACAAGTGTTCTTCAAAATTATTTAGATATTCTATAGAGGGCTACTTACCATCTGTATCTTAACCTGAACTGAGTATCCAGGAATGTATGCCTTCCAGGGTTCCAGGTACAAGTCATAGGATATGTGAGTCTTGAAACCTGATGCACAATGCAACTTAAGTTCTTGGGCTTCTCTGGGGGCACTGTACAGAAAGTTAGTAATAAATAATCTATACACACATTTCAACCCAATAAAAATCATTCAAAGTGTCCTATTAGAGCAATTTCAGTGAACATCAGAAGCATTTAATGTGGCCAGTCTTACTCTATTTCTAAAGGACGTGGCAAAAAAGTGCTAAAGTATGATTCAGCAATCAAAGTCAAGAAGCTTAACCAGCTGCTTTGAAAAACAGTAGGCTGTATAAGGAACAAGCACCTGCCAGTAAGGAATGAGAAAGATTTCTCATTCGGAGGCAGAAAATCTGATATCAACCAATTCTCATCTAAATATATTTTAATTCATACAGGATGCTTTAGCTGCAAATGCATGCAAAAAGATTACGGATCTTCATCAGTGCACTGTACTGTATGAAAAATTTCTTAGAGTGCAGCAAAACTATTTTCTTTCCTTCTTAAACCTGTATTCTTCTCAAACCTGTTGTTAGCCTCATTATTTAGTTTTTCTTTAACTGAAATCAAAATACATTAGCTTTAAATATAAATGCATGTCAAGATGCATAATGTGAACTACAACTGTAGAATGTCATCTGTACTGTTCTTCTGTTTATCATAATTTATCTATCCTCACCTTCCCATATATTTTATCTGTCACATCTTTTTTGGTGAAATATTTACTCCTCAGAAGTTGAAACAGGAAATATTACTCTTCTGTGAAAGTATTTTGTAAGTCATGCTAGAACCACATTAGTCTAAATTGTGAACTCAAGCCAGTGGACCATTCAACAACTGCAGTACCTTTTGCCAACACCAGGAGACAACATAATTCATCAGCCATATCATATGATATTCCAGACACTTGAACACTTATTACATAAGCAGGATACCAAGTAATTAAGAAGTAGCATATTAAGTTATTCATGCCACTTTCTCAAGACCCCAGTCTTGTCTCAAAGAACATTTTCTCAGAACTATGCAAGTACTACCAATCTTGAACAAGGGAAGTTTACAACGAGTTAAAAGTATTTCCTTATGTTTAGAGGTAAAGTAATACAAGTAATATGTTCCATCCTTAAGGCAGTTCAGGTTAGCTATAGTGACACAGATGGACTAAGTATTTCTCAATCCATCAGTGAAGAAAACATTAATTCCAATATTCAAAATCAACACTGATACAGAAGTAAGAAGTAAAGAAAAGGTAATTTCCTAGGATCTATTTCCATTAAATCCACATCTCAGTTCTGTAATTCAAATCTTCCTGCTTGAAGGTTTTTCTGTTGCTCTGTTTTCATATTTAAACATTGAAAATTATGAGTATTTTCTACTTTTTAGAACACTTTATTCAGTGCATATTTATCAGCTTTGCTGTCATGTAACTTGACACTATTTTTCTAAAATTATGCATGAACTGAGGGAATGAAAATAAGTGTATCAAGATATGCACACTTTCCATTGTTTTCATTTTCCCCTGTTTCTCAGAAGACCAGAATAACACAAAAAAATGGTACTCACAGCCTACTGTAACTGTAATTCCATAAATGTTCTGTTCAATCTGTCCATCTGCTAAAATGTTGCATGTCAGAGGAGTAGCTAGTGAAGAAGTGTCATTAAATGTGACACTGGAAACTGTTCTGTTTATTTCACGATACTGTTCTTTAGGTACCACTCTGTTTTTAATTTTCCAGATAATTTGACTAGCATAGATATTGCCAAAGTCAAGACAACTCTCATTCAGAATGCATAATGCTGTGAAATTGGAACCAAGGGCCAATACAGGAGACTCTGGGATGATGTGACCACATGACTGCACAAGTCCACCTGAAGCTAAAAAGAAAAAAAAAAATTCACTTTTCTTAAAAACTGCAGAGCATTTCTTAATCAATACTGCTGATACACTGCTAGTGTAATGTTAAAAATACTACACATGTCTAAGCAGGAAGTTAAGTAGTTACTTGACAGTTATAAAACTGAAATGCATTAGTAGACCACCAAGCAGATCTAAGGGGCAAAATCAGTGCAGTGTTCCTTTGGCTTTGCAAAAACATTTTAGCAAGCAAGAAAAGCTCTATTCACAAATGAGAGCATTTAGAGAGAGGAGAGTCTAGGGTTGAATGTTTATATGTTTTAAAGGAAGAAGTTATTACTTTTGAGGTTACTCTTACAATAAAAAGGTATTTCCTGTTAACAAAGTTAAAATAGAAAAATCAGGGTAAGTGTGGACCTTTGTTGTAGTGGACTAACATTAGAAGAAGAGCAGGTGTCCTAACACACCTTGCTTTCTGTCCCCATCCCACAAGTATCTAGACAGATATCAAGCATTCAAGAAGTTTTACAAGTCTCTTGTGTTTGAGAAACAGAACTCTTACCTTCACGACAACAAATATTCAGCAGCAGATAGAAGCCATAGGCCACCCAGTTCCACCCAGAAAACATGCTGCACGGAATTCCTGTAACAGAGGAAGATATATATATATATTAATTTAAACTATTACTCTTTAGATTAGGTCAATGTCAAATTCCGATTTGCATTTGCTTTAAGATCATTTCTCACCTATGCACATTTACTTTCCTGAAAGAGTTTGTATCTTCTCAAAGAATGGGCATATTGTTTCCATTTCCCTCACTGCTAAAACAAAATTAAATGTCTACTTAAGACAACCGATGCAGTTTAAAGCCTCATCAGGTACAAATTTAAGAAATGTATAAGCTTAAGGTTTTCATGTTGTATGTGAAAACAAACCTCACTGGTACTTCCGTGCGAGGTTCAGTTAGAATACAGAGTGTAACACTGTGGTTCAAGTTTTAAAATATATCCCTATGAAACTGGTTATGGTTACCATACTCACCTAGCTTTCAAGGGCTTTGGACAAGGTTCAGAACAACTCACCACAAAATCACCTATCTCATTCACAGGAATGACTTAACATACATTCCATATGAAGAACTATTATCTACTACAGAAAAAGCACTAATTATTTCTTTAAAACATTACAAGGGAGTTCAATTCCTCAAAAGTTGGGAAACTTTTTATAACATCTTATTTATTTTTATCTTTCAGCAGAGCTCACTCATTCTCAGTTTTGACAAATCTGTAAAACAGTTCAGAGGAACTGAAGCATTCACACAGTAGCTTCCACCTCAGTTGTTTTGGAGCCACAAAGTTTGTTCTGGTTTTCTCAACTTGTAGTGGTAAAGCAGCCCTAAACTACTAAAAGCAAGTGACCATCCTTACTAAGCATATGAGCTATTTTATTTTTAGCTGTATTTACGTATCTTTACAAGAACAGGTAGATTGGCTTAGTTAAATAGGATACTTAGTACACCAGCTGATTTCTAGAAGCAGCCTTCATACTGTTCATACAGCTAGGAACTAAACACAGACTTTCTAGGTTTACTAAGATTTGAGATTGCCTATAGCAACCCTGTTTCTGAGGTTTTATTTTTCCCTAACCCGACAGTTTCTTCAGAAACTAGTATTCTCAGCTTTACCCCTGTGTATAAGGCAACTCACTAAAATGTTTAAAGGAATTCCACAGTATCCTCTAGATAGGAAAATTTATAAGCTACAATTACTATTACCAGAAGAAAAAGAAACTGCCACTTATGATAGTAAACACTCCTTTGCTTTGATTGCATGTAATTTACTTTTTAATAGTGACAGAAAGACACAAGGCATTTTAGATAGATCAGTAAAACATTTAATAGGCAACACATTTAAGCATGGATGTATCCATACCAAGCCAAAACCTCATACATCAAGACATTTAAGCTTTTTTTTTTTTTTTTTTCAAATCAGGATGAACAGTGTAATGTAAGGAAAACTCTGCTCACAAGAAAAACAACTAAATGGAAGCCAATCTCAAACATTTACAGCAGAGTCTTTGTAGGGTTTACCCACCCAGATGTCTTTCAGTAAGAACTAAAATAAAATGCATTAGAATCACCCAGCAGAATCTTTACTTGCATCTATTCTTGCAAGTCCATTACTCAAAGCCCACCAATATTTCCTACAGAGAAACTTCATACCAGAAACACTGCTGATTGAAAGACTTGACATTATTAATCACATTAACAAGCATTTATATTTATCACTAGAAGTTTGCTGGTTTGTTTTTTGACTAAATAACAAGATATTTATCATCAAACCGTAGTTGTACAGAATTGAGAATCAAAAAGCTATTAATTTTTCCTATGTTCCACTCAAGTACTTTCACTGGGCCGGATACAGAACCATTATACAACTTTAAATGCAATACATCTTTGGACGTTTATTACAAGTGTACAGTAAAATAACTACACCAATTGATTTTTGCTTATTTTGGATGTAATATCTCCAATATCTGAAAAGTAAGGTTTCTACTTACACGTGCTTTTCTACATTTTAAAATCCCAATTAATTTCATAAATTTGTATAAATTTGCATGGTAAATACAACTAAACTCTGAAGAGTATTCTCTTTTAGTTTAAGTCACTAAACCAGCACATAGGAATCTACTTTAATATCTTGACTTACACTACCACTTATCAGAATACTGCTTGCTACCTTAAGTTTGTTGAGCTCTATTATGGGTAGACCTCAGGCTCTGTCACTTTAAGCAAGACTCATTTAAAACTATTTACGTAGGACAATTTAAGTTGCAGAAGATCGAAATTCATCAGAATCCTGAGGGCAACTACAAGGTAGGTAGAAAGATGCAGCAGCTTCACTTCACTGCTAATTGCCAACAGCCACAAAACAACAGCAGAAGCACCTTCCACACTGAAGGGGAAAGAACGAAACAGATGTAAAAAGGTAAAAAGGAAAATTTTTAAAATTATGTTCAATACAGCAGTTCTCTCCCATTTGGTGTCATTTGGCATACCACATTAGAATAATGGAATTGTCAGCTAAACTAAGTATAACATCATTATAAAGTTTTCTTTTTGGTCATTATTACTCAGATTAAAATTTCCACAAAACCATTCAATGATTTTCACACCAGCAGTTATTAAGTATGGCTCAGGTTAGTAAAAAAAAAAGAACTGCAAAGCAACTGAAAATAAATAAAAAGCAATAGTCATCAGAAGTGAACAATAACATGGAATTATCATAGATTGTGTCCTAAAGTATGATGTTTTTCATAGGAAATTTAAATAAAATTACTATCTTTTAAAATAAATGCCATTTCTGTATTTAACTGTTTTCCAGGCTTGGAATACTACATTTCAGTTGTCCTGAGCAGATTCATTCACACATGAGAGGCTTAAGTCTAAATCTCTACACTACCTCGGCACTTTGGAAATTTAGCACCTGTTCTGAGGGAGCAATGAAACCCTCCACAGATTATGGTACTTAATTCCACTGCATTCAGCTGCTAAAACGCAAGAGAACTGAGACTCATGCTTCATCAACTGCCAAGGAGAGTGAAGTGGAAAGCCCACTCACCTACAGTATGGGAACCAAGCAGTTGTAACTATAGCGTCAAAATCATGCTACAATTCAGCATATATCTGCTTTAGGTATTTTGACATATTTTACTTCTCCCCCCTCCACTGATCAATACAGTTTGAAGAAGACTGAAGCTACACACCTCCCAACCCACAAAGGGTCTATTACCATCCCTTCTAATGTATGCTATTTTAATAATTTAGTTCTAGGGAAAAGAACCAGAATTACACTAGACACCTCCATTCATCTAGGCTACATGAAAGCTGTAAAAAAAACGGAAAAAAAAAATGGTGGGGCTTGTAACTAACAAAACAAAGGCCCATACTTAACACTAGAATGAGGATGATACTTCTATGCAAAGTAGCATTTTCTTATTTGAGCATGTAAAAATGCTAAAGCAAAGATACCCTTACCTCCTTTAAGTGAGACTAAGCCATTAGTCTAGACAACAGAAAACTCAATAGTTTCTTCCATTCATAATGCAGAGACCAAAGCTTGTATAGTGTATTAGGAATCTAAGGTGCAAGTTGAACCTGATGCTTGAAGTTTGTCAAGTTACTCTCGGTTTAGTCTGTAAGTGACAGGGGATCAAAGTCCATCAAAATAGTACAGAGTAAAAACAACATGGTCAATTTGGAACTGCTTTCGGTAACAGTCCTTAACTCACAACATAAGTTATCTCCAAAGAGGAAGAAAACCTGTTAAAATGTTCTGATTATTTCAGTAAAGACAGACTTATAAAACTTATATGCTATGAGATCACCTTATTCAAACCCTAAATCATATGGAACTTCTATTATTCTTCTTCACATCCTAAAACCATTTTGAAAGGAAAGCACTAAGCCTTCATGCCTGAACCTTAAGATGATACTTCAGGCAGTGTCCTATGAAAAGCTAAGGATGACCCTAAAGCCAAGGTCTGCATGCACAAAGTTTGAGGGGTTTTTTGTTGAGTTTTATAATTACCCTGTGACCTGTTTTTGGAGAAGTGTCAGGCATTCATCCAAAACAGGTATTATTACTTACTCTGAGCAAGAGAGAAGTCTTAAAATTAATCTTATTTCATAAATCATGGGAACTTCCCCAAAATGAATACAGATGTCCTATAATGAATTATCATCTCTCCGTTTCAGAGAGGTGACAATTACTTTCCAAATGACCTGCTAATGACAATGTCAGCTTAAGAAGCTGTAGCCAAAACATGTACTTGCCAGGAAAGCCGGCTTGCAAGTCAGGAAGTACAGATAACACCACAACCACCACAGGAAGGTGTTCAGCCTATTAAGGCTCATCACCACATAAATCACGGAAGACCAAAGGTTGCTGGCAAATGGATTTACAGAAATTCCTCAAAAAATTAAGAGCCAAGTTTAGAGCTTCAAGTGGTAATCTCTCACTAAGAATCCACACAGCTCAGGCAGACAGGGCCAGTGATACTGCACAAAGCAGCTACTGCTTGAGGTTTTATAGCAAGCCAGGGAGATACTTAAAGCCCATCTAAAAGCTGTAGCTATCCTCAAGGAATTCTGATTACTCCATCAGTAACTCTTTCTAATTAAGAGTATTTCATCTGCAAGCTTCCTTCCTTGCTCTAAGCTTACTTTCTTCTTGGAAATATTTATGAGGTTGAAAAAACACCAAACACCTCTAAGAGAAGCACTTGAAAATATTACATAACAGTCCTCAGATGTACAGAATATTCTGAAATTCATTCTCATATTTAAAATCTCTCTATGTGAAAGTGATTATCCTTCTCACCCTATAGGTATGTAATTTCTCTACATTACTCATTCCTTTGCCTCTCGAAGGAGGCTTCTCCCTATGTCTGGGGTTTTAGTATAACACTCAGACTAAAAAATAAAGAGAAAAAAGGAAAACAAAAAAGGGACACAATTTAAAATTACCGAAATACCTAATTAGAGGAATCAAATATTGGCTGGCAATAATTAAATTCTTCCTGGTATTTTCTTAAAACTCTAAGTAATTCTCTCTGAAATACTTCAGGATTTTTTCAAAGCAAATGAGTAGCTTTAGTCCAAACATTAAACTACTTTATACAAAATAAAGTCTTAACATTCCATGCACTCATCTTGAAGTCAAACCTTCCAAACTGATCACCAGCAATGCTGGTTCTCTAATTTAGACAGTTCTTGCTAATAAAAAAAAATCATTATTAAAAAAATGGCCAAGTGTATTTATTTTCATATAATTGTGCTAGTGCTAATCCTCCAGGCAAATAGCACAGGAAACAGTGCATCTCCATTTTATATACTCACTTATGGATGTGCACATATCTTCCCCCCACAGCCAAAAATATTTATGTATTGGCTTTACTTGAAGCTATCACATTTCTAGACATGTAAACAAGATCCAAATAATTACTTCCAGTGCTCAACTTCCAGGAAGTAATCTCAAAACTTCATCATCCACTCTTACATTCTTATTGTGATACACCAACATACAGATTAAAAATCTTTTGAGTTCAGAAGTTAGATGCTCTAAAGAGGTATCTTTTACATAATTATTCCTCTGAAAGCAACAGTATATAAGAAGAGAAAATTTATGTTTTTATAAAAAAGAGAGGGAAAGAAAAAAGACCATTAACTGCCAAAAGTATCCAATCTCTTCAAGTTGTGGATCTCCCCCTTTTTCCCCCCCTCCTCAGTGACAGGACAGATCACCAATGACAAAACTATAATCCCACATAATTTTGCTTCCAGGTTTCTCCTTCAGAAATGCCTCAGAAGTAACAAGAAGCCACCAGCTGGCAAACTCCTAGTCAGCCTAACATAAGGATGAAAACTGAGACTGGGATTTATTTTCCTCTGCACTGCCAACACACTTGGCAGACCGCTTTCCTTTGTGCCTCAGTTTCATCATCATCTGAGAGAAGAAAATAATGACGCCTATTTTCTCCAGGGAAACCATCCGAGCCCTACTACAGGGATGACTGGAGCTCCGGATCACGCTGGAAATTACCAGAGGACCCAGAGGGACCACTGCACCCAGCCGCTCCTCCCTAACTCCTCAGGGAATGACTACTTGACCAGCAGTAAGAACAAGCGTGCGTCTCTTTCAAGGCCAGCAGTTTTCTATCTTCTCATCCACAGGCAACAAGAGCAGACCTCTTGTAGTGAAGGCAATAAAACGCTAATCTTTCCATCAAGGAAATGCCCGCCGATAGCGCGGCCGAGCTTATTAGGGAGCCGAGAGTGCCCAAGAGACGGGAGCGCAGTGAGGGTCGCGGCCCCTCTGTCAGCGCAGAGCGCCGGCACTCGCCGCCCCGCACTGGGGGAGAGCCCAGACACCCTTCGGCCTGACCTCCTCCCCACGCCAGGGGAGGGGCAGCGGACGGGACCCCCCTGCAGCGGCCCCGCGGGGGCCTCGACGCTCGGAGCGGCCTCGGGCGAGGTCGCGTCGCGTTCGGAGCGTCATCGCCGGGCAGCTCCGCCGGCGCTGCGAGGGGAGGCGGGACGAGGCGGGACGCGGCCGCGGGGCACGGCTGGCGATCGGCCCGGGGAACGAGTGGCGCAAGGTCCGTCCGCCTCCGCAACAGCCCCCAGCGCCAGTCCCGGTCAGCTCTAGCCGAACGCACCGGTGGCCCCGCCCGCGGCGCGCGGCCCCCGGCAGCGGACGCCCCTCATGGCGAGGACGCTGAGGGGGCCGAAGGGGAGGGAATAGGATGGGATGAGATGGGATGGGACGGGATAACCGCGCTGGCCGGACCCCCGGCCCTTACCCGGCGCCGCCGCCGCTCGCGCCCCGCCGTCGCTGCCCCTAAACAGCGCCCGGACCGCCTCGCGCCATCGCGCCGCCGTTCCGCACGCGCGGCCCCGCGACCAGCCACGCTCCGGCCCCGCCCCGGCCTCCGCGCGCCCCCCCGCCCCCTCCTCCTCTCTGCGTCGCCATTGGTCTACGACGTCCGTGACGTCTCCAGAGTAGGCGTGTCCAGAGAAGGGTCGGGGCTTCCCGTAAGGCGGCGGCCGTGCCGGGACGGCGGGGGGCGCTGAGGGGGCGGTGTGCTCGGTGTGCCCGGTGTGCCCGGTGTGCCCGGTGTGCCCGATGTGCTCGGTGTGCCCGGTGTGCCCGGTGTGCCCGGTGTGTTCGGTGTGCCCGGTGTGCTCGGTGTGCCCGGTGTGCCCGGTCCCAGCGTCCATTTGGCCGCGGCAGCTCGTGGCTCTGCGGCCCTCGGCCTCGCGCGGCTCTCGGTCGAGGTGTCTGCCAGGTTTGCGCTCTCGTGAGGAGAGTCAGCCCCTGCCCAGGCCGCCGCCGGCCAGGCCACTGGAAGCTTCTCCCGGCCCGTGTCCTGCCGGGCCTGCGCTGGCGACGCGTCCCGGGCAGGCCCGAGCAGCCTGCGACCTTCCCTCCGTTTTGCAAGGCTCGCTGCGAACACGGGCGGCTGGAGAACGCGCTCGTCAACAGCTGCGGTGTGAGCAGAGCGTTGCGAGCGAGGGCAGGCTCGGTGCCTCCGTCACCGAAAACCACGGTGCCAGTCCTGAAAAAGGTGTTTGTGGAAGGCCAGGTTGCTAAGGAATGGTCCTTAATGTAGTTCACTGATGTGATTATCCAACAGTCATGACCCAGCGAAGCCTATGTGTTCTCTCCATGGTTGTCCTTGCACATTTCTTCATTCAATAACCCTGGAAAAATGACTTTTGCATTTTTATATCAGACACTAACATACCCTCTTCATTCCAGATTAATTCCAGTTCAAGATTGAGAAGGAACATGTTCCAGTGCCGTGTCACAGACTTCGGTGGTCCCAAGAGTGTCCAAGGAGGCTCTTTCTAGTCAGGAAAGCACCAGACATCACTAATGCATGCCCAAGTTGCTTCCTGCCATACAGTTTAGGCTTTTGTCCATTCACTTCTTAAATTATCTTTGGGCTTGAGTTGGATATGAGCTATATTTTTAGCTGCATCTTTAGAGGAATGGGCAGATTCGCTAGATGAATAGAGCATCTGGTTCAATATCCCGTTTCAAGCACTGGCATGAGCTGCTATTGAGAAAAGATTAAGAACTTTGGAAAAAAGATAGTGGAAGATAACCTATTTCTTATGTGTTTAGTACCAGTGTCTGATTATGTTTGCTTTACTTTCTGCAATGGCTTAATATCCTCAACAAAAAGGTTTTGCTTACTCTCAGAATGTTGTATATTTTCTACACAACAAAGTAGAGCTGGATGGACACTTCAGAAGTCATTTAGTTCCTCTGCTTTCCTCAAGGCAAAATTGTCTGTACTTAAAAAGTGTCTGATAGGTATTTATCTAACCTGCAGGTTAAATTTATTACTCTATATCTCTGCTGATGCTCTTGCTATTAACCTTAGATTCTGTAGATGCTGCTTGTCTCCCAGTGGTGGTCTCTACATTCAATAGTCTAAGTCCTTTCCATTTTCTACAGGGTTTTTAGTGTTCGAGCCCTTCTTAATGTATCGGGACAACAGACATCTGGGAATAAGTGTCACAGTTTTTTCATTATGAAAAAAGCAGTTTGTCACTTTTGCTTTCTCTTCAGATTGTGGTTGGTGTGTCTGTCATTATGAGTTTGAGATTGTACAAGTATGGTTCAATTGTGTAATTGGCAGATTTCAGTCTGTATGGATGTGCCTCCTTCGGCACCCTCAAAAATTGGTGTTTGGCAACAAAGGTTTAAGCGGAACCAGGCTCTAAATAGAGGGACCAAAAAAATAATGTTGTGGGCTTTTTTTCCTCTTGTCTCAACATGTCTTCTGTGTCTTGTAAGATCACTCGAGTTCTGCTGCTAAATAAACATTTCAGAGTAGACACACCACTCTTCCCCCTCCTCCAGGTGACAGAAAACCTCTTGTGACATTCTTATTCTGAAATCCTATAGCCTGAAGTGATTCCTGGTATATTGCCAAAGCTCGTAGAACAACCCCCCCACCCCCACCCCTTTAAAACCGATTCCATGTCGGGCTTCACTTACATACGACTTGTATTTTAACTCTTTAAATAAGCAAGAGTTCTTGTATTTCACAGGCTATTTATGAACTTAGTGTAAAACTATTTACACATAGCTGAAGTTGCACAGAAAACCAAAATTATTTTTTTGCAACTGTGCTTAACTTTTTTTCTTTATTGGCACAAAATATCATTTATTATATATATATCAGTAACAATTTAGTTGCCAAAAATCTGACTTGTGTTCTTAGACATAAGGCATTTTCTGCTGCAAGCAGGTAAAAAGTTCCTGTTGCTGCAGCTGCCACTTGATAGAACTGGGGCATTTGGGAACCCTGGTAAAGAAAAGAGTTAAGCCCTTCAAGCATGTTGTGAAGTGCCTTTTCTGCACACAGACCATTTCCCGAAAGGCTCTTCAGTTTGATTTACTGCTTTATAGTCTTCTCTACTGAAACATGTTATACAGCTTTATAGTGTACTGTATATGCAGCATAGTATTGGTATATAGGTAATATAAACACCAGTAATTTAAAGTTTCAAATATCCAGAGAAGTGCAAAATTTTGGCCACATTTTAAAAATGTTCCTTCAAGCTAATGTTTTAATCTGCACATTGAATGAAGCATTATATTAAATGTTTATATATTTAATGAAATGTTTAGTCATATAATCCCTAAATCTATAAGGAAAGAATGAAAGGAAGTTAATTATCAGGAATTGGAAGGTCTTTGGGATTAATTTCTTCTCTGCTTATTTAGATGCAGTTTGTGTTCCAGCACAGTGTTCAGATCAGGGCTATATAGGATATTTCCAAGCTCCCACAATCCACAGCTAGGATATAAGAAGGTGGAGAATGTCTTCAAACCCTCTGCTTTTTCAGCCCCAGGAAAAAGAGGATAGCCTGGGAGTGCGGAGGTGGGCAGTGATGCTTGGAAAACATTTAGTGATTGGCTAAGGTTTCTAGGTAGCTGCTTGACTGTGGAAGCAGAGATATTTTTAGAGATGCTCTTAGAGATTGCCAAGGAATAAACTTGTACCACTCTTTTTGGATATTTGAAGCAGTTTTGTAACAAGCTGTGACAAGGTTTGCAGTCAGTACTAAAGCTACTGCATCCTACAATAGGTATGCCACAGAAAGGAAAATATATTTCTGGAAATTATTATTATCTTGGTATAAGGACATGAAGCATCCTATAGATGCATCAGGGGTGTGAAAAGATTCCTCAGTTGCGATACATGTGAGTTTTTTTTGAGATGGGTTACTGCTGGGAAAGATTTCCGAAGTAAGGGAGAAGCTCAACAAGAAGAGCCTTCAATGGCAATGTTTTAACTCGTTGCAAGTCAAAGTCATTTTCTGTGAGATGGCTGAATTACTGTATAGAACTGTTTGCCTGTAAGGGTCAGTGAAACAATCAAACCTCTTGCTGTAGTGATGGTATCTTAGCTTATATGACTCTCCTGTACTTGAACTTAGGATCTCCAGAGTCTGACATTTGTTAACATGAGGAAGAGCCACTTTTTTCCCCCCTCAAGAGTGGAGAGGACTAGTCCTTTGGCCTGAGCTGTCAGAACAGTAGCAGACTGCTGTGTTGAAGCTTGTAGGTCATGAAGTTATGGTAAAGTCCTTTGAAGAAGTAGGGAGGACACAGGCTGGGAGGCGGCAGCAAGGAAAAAAATGGCTGATGTAAGTGTTGGAAATGATTTAATGACAGTTACAGCATTTCACAGTCCTATAACTTAGCAAACATGAGCTACTTTGTGGCAGGAAAAAATAGGCTAGTTAATTCATTACTTCCTTTTGAGGCAGATGGGAGTATATTTCTTTTTAAGAGCAAGTATGTGTTTGTTACCCTGTGACAAAGTAGTAAAGTTCACTGAGCCACAAGCAGCCATTATTGCAAACAAACAAATATGTAAAACTTTATGCTTCATGGCATCTGTTTCACAAGGGAATGAATGATGCATATGGCAACAGGATTGTCCTCATTTCTTAGCATCGCTATGCCCAGTAGGTTGCTAAAATCTGAGACTCTGGATGAGATCTTGCAAAGTTCAGTCAGGGTCTATAGGGTTGCAGCTAGGCTTCAGAACTTCAGGAAAATCTTGTTATCGCTGGAAAAAGTTAGGAATGGGAATAGTTGACTCCTTCACATGTGAAATGCTTGACAGGAAAGCTTTGGGTTGTTGAAGAGGACTTGACCCAGTTCTTTGTTGTTTTTATTCAGGAATAGAAATGGTAACATTATGAAGCTGCAGCAGGTCATATGGAAAAGAAAGGGCATTGTTTATAGCCCACTTTAATGGCATATCTAACAGAGCAGTGTGGAATCTAGCAATCTGCTTGTTTTTCTGGAGTGGAAATCATGCAGCTAATGTCATTTTAGACCTAGGTGGTAAGCTTTGACTAATGGAA
>JAWWLV010000100.1:54531247-54550899 GCA_035041135.1 Platyrinchus mystaceus | reverse complement strand
AACCAAGCTGCTTCAGGAGATATTCTTGATAGCACTGCTTTGCATTTCGGGGCACACACTTTCACCCGGGGCTGCTGGAGCTGCACTGCAGCACCCAGCTGTGCTGGCTGAGAGAGTTTTGCATAGAGTTAAGAGAGAAGTGCCTGGGTGGGTAGTTATGTTTCTCTTATTCTGCATTCCTGCTCTGCTGTTGAATCGCAGGAGAGAGATGACATGGAGATGTGGTATAATGCACAAGAAAAAGGAAAACAAATATGAAATTTCAATGATGATAAAATGAAAGTACTGTAAAGGATTAAATTAATCAAATATAGAAGATGGTTAAGTCAGAATGAGCAATACTGTTCACTGCAAAGAAGTGCTGATTCAGAGCTAGGATGAGGTGAAGGTGTTATGACATGCTGCAGTCACTTATGCCACATGCGTGAGCTGCCCATGAATTTAGTATGCTTTTGGCAGCTACTGGAGCTAAAATGCCTCTGGAGTGATTCTGCACCCACAGACTGAATGTAAATGTATCTTTTCACAAATGCTTAAGGCAAAACTCTTGGATGTGGGCAAGAAGACCCAACTAGGAGTAGCAAAAGATGATGAAAAAGAAGAGGAAGATGTCTTCAGAATGAGGGGAATTGTCTTTCCTACTTGGCCACAAAGATTTTCATGAGCAGTGTAGCCAATAACAAATATTCCAGAAAATTTCAGTCCTTTTTTGCCAAAGTAATCAAGTGTTTGGACGAAATAAAGTCGTGTGAAGAACAACTGAGCTGGGCCTGAATATTGGGCTGACAGAAGTAATACTAGCAGGAGAAAAGGGCATTCTGAAACTGAGGCCTCTGTTATGGGAAGCCAGTCTGTGTTACATAGATGTAACTGTGGATTCCTTGTTGACCTGTTAAAAAACACAGAAGTGGCACTTCCTGTCCTTTCCAATGGGTGAAGGAACAGTTCTAGTCAGCCAAATTATCATTGGCCATGGTTATCCATGCCTTCCCCTTGCGTTTTGAGCAGGCTGTAACAAGGTTCAAGTTTGTGCAGAACAGCATCACGTGACTTTCAGGTTGTATGAGAACTGGCATACAAGGTGCAGAGCTACAAATGGAGCTTATGTTCCTGGTCCTCAACTGCAGAGCACAGCAAGTACAGCACAGGGGGTGCCTGGCCCCGTGCTCCACACTATGGGTGCTCCATTGAGTAGTGGAGTCTACAGACTAAGGCTAAAACTTGTCAGTGTGAGGGCTGGTCTTAGGTAGTGGAATGACTCTAAACACAAAGAGTGTATATGAGTTAGGCTTTGTTATGGTTGGAAATGGTTTGGCTTTCTGATACTACAGCTTGTGCCTTCTCAGTATAAGATGGTAGTGACATATTGAAGAAACTGTATATGGAGCTTACAGAGAAGAAATAAGCTACAGGCAAACTACTTACAAGTCATTTTCGTAATTTTCCTTGCTATACCTACTGTTCTACACTATACCACTGAAATCAGTCCAGTGATATACCACTTGATTGCCTGGAAGAGAGCTATCAGCAGCGATATAATTTCCTTAAAGTGACACATTTAAAAAAAACTGTCTTGACAGCTTTGTGCTTGAAGTTTTCTGCTTGAGCTGTTAGGAAACACAAAACGCTGGAGCCTGTCTCACCACGTGCCGTAACAAGTGCTTTGCAGTCAAAATTTGACAAACAAAAATGATAGTGATCATGCATAAGGTATAGCCAAATCAAGCCCAGTTTCTCAGTACTGAAGCTCCTCCACAGTGCCAATAGCAAAAGCTTGCTTGAAGAGATAAGCCAGATACATATGAATCACAGTCTGAGAGCATCTCCTACAGTGAGCTGTAAACATTTTCTTTAGAGCCTAGGCTCCAGTATAGAATTTGTCATTGTTACTTGGAATTCTGGTATGAATATTTGTAACCGAGCTTTAACTTCCGAAAACAGAATTTTGCAGGTTTTGTGTTTTCTGTTTGGTTTTGTTGCAGCACTCAAATTTCCCAGACTGGAGTAGGAGCACATTGTCTTGCTGATGTATAGGTGTATGGGAAAATGTAGACCTTCTCCAGAATCAGAGATCCTAAAGGATAAAGGAAAACGGCAGACAAACATTAGTGGTAAGGGATGTAACATACACACCAAACCATTATCATAATCATAGACTAATGCTCTCTCATTCTTTACATTATCATCGTTTACTGTTCCTTTTTCACTTTCCTGTCTCTTTTCTTTTGTCCATACTTTCTTCTGTCATCAAAGCCACTTCTTATTCAGTCTGTAAAGGTTGACTTGAATATATTTTATCTATAGTTAATTAAGCAGTGGGAGAATCCTCTTGGAGAGATCTGCGTACACAAGACATGTCAATGTCAATATATCCTGAAACATATAAACTGCTGCTGTTCATATTTCAATGCCTTTTCTGAATAAATCCTTTATGAAAAAACTTGCTAGTATCTGCTCCGAAGTTATAGTTTCTTGTGTTACTTGAATTTGATTATATGACTGTCTGTCACAATCAATATCAACTAAAAGAATAATTCATTCACCAATGATACTGTGTTGAACAAGAGGCTTTAAAATTTTAACTATCCTGATATTTAATAAGCAGTCCTTAGCAATGTGAATAAATGTATTTCAGAAATGCTTATGAATTCTTTTGTCACTCATTATGGCCTGATAAGCTTGATTCAGAAGTCATGAACAAATTACTTTTAATGCCTTGGATTTGATGAAAATTTCTCAGATTATGTTGACATTCTCCTGGTAGTTTCCTTTTGGCAGTTCTGTACTGTGTATTACATGCATATCACCATGTAACAGCAATAATGTAAGTAGGTTCATTTAAATGAAATGTTTGAAAAACTTAAGCGTGAAGTTGGGTAATCTCATTTTTGGAAGTGTTGAGTGCTCTGCTCTCCCATGAGCTGATGGTGGATAATATGAGCTTTGAGAGCAAGGTGGAACCATAGTGCCTCCAGAGCTTGTTTTCTAAATTATTTACTAAACTATTTTACAATTCTATGGCAATCAATAACTTGTCACTAATGATTGGGCTGTCAGCCCATGTACTGTCCAATGCATCTACTATCTACAGGATTACTGGAATATATTCAACATGTCTTCATAAATTTTTTTAAATTTATGCCTGCCTACCTTACTACAAGTTTAATTGTGTGTCACTGATAATATGCATTATTTGTAGAGACTTAGAGAACCATTAATGCTTGGAAATACAGCAATACACTCAGAATAAGCAACCATCTCCTTTGGAGCGATTCCATGTTTAGTGTAAAGATGTATTCCATATCTCATTTGGAAAAAAGCTGCCCTGTAGTGCCTTTGTGTTATCAGTCCTAATGCTGGGAAAGCTTTTCAAATGTTGTGTAAGGTATGGTCTAAAGTTGCTTTGCAGATTGTTTGTAGCTCAGGGTTTCTTAGAATACTCAGTGTTCTCAGGAATTACCTGGTAATTGCTGCCTCTGTGCTCTCCTGTAGTGTTTCAAGTGTCAGGCTGTCCTTTTCCTGCCTTGTCTTCCTTCAGATCTTCTTGTTCCACTGCATTTCTTTCCCCTGACTTTTGCATCTGGATTTGTTTGGTGTTGTCCAGGGCATGTCTCGCCATCAGGAGGCAAATTTGATTAGATAGGTTGGTATCACAGCCTGTGATTTATGGGAACCCTTGCTACTGACAGAAATACTAGGGAAGATACAGACAGGGAAGAAAAGGAAGCTGTGATTAACAAGCTGCTGTTCTCAGTGCCTGAGTTAGGACTTGATGGTGGCCTTACTTGGCACTGGTGAGGGCACCTTGAATCTTGTGTCCAGTTCTGGGCCCCTCGCTACAAGAAAGACATTGAGGTGCTGAAGTGTGTCCAGAGAAGGGCCATAGAGCTGGGGAAGGGTCTAGAGAGTAAGTTATATGAGGAGTTTTGGAGAGAGCTGGAGCTGAAGAGGAGTTTCACTCTCTCCAATTATCTGAAAGGAGGCGGTAGCCAGGTGGGGGTCAGTCTCTTCTTCTAGGCAACTGGTGACAGGACAAGATGAAATGGCCTCAAGCTGCACCAGGGGAGGTTCTGGTTGGACATCAGGAGGAAGTTCTTCAAGGAATGGGATACCCAAGAAGGAGTCACCATCCCTGGAAATGTTTAAGAAACAACTGACGTGGCAGTTAGTGCCATGGTATAGTTGACAAGGTAGAGATCGGCCAAAGGTTGGACTCGATAATCTTGGAGGTCTTTTGCAACCTAAATGATTCTGTGATTCTGTGAAACTAGTACCTCATGTGCAGATGAGCTATTGAGCTATTGTATGGTGATGGGATCTTGTCCCTTGGGAAGCAGCAGTTCCTGGCTCCTGCTGAGTTCCTTCCAGCAAGTTCAACCACTGAATTAGAAAAGAAAAATACAATCTGACATATAATCCTTGACAAGTTGCTGACCCTAGTATCTGAGGAATGAGAGAAAATTATTCTCTGTGTTCACACAGTTCTTTTCTCTGTAAACAGCAATTCTTCATCCACAGCCTTAAGAAAAAAAAGTCTGGGTTGAAGGCAGAAAACTCAGTCTCATTTCTGAGTGTAAGAAGTCCCTTTTACAGATGATTGAATTCAGCCATGTCTGGAGTGAATGTAACAATTGCTTAATAATGCGAAGCCTTAAATCATATCCAGCAGATTCTGTAGGGGGATTTTGCAGGCAGGAAGAAGTTAATTATTCAAAGCTGTATCCCGATCAAGGTTTATTGGCTTATACGCTGTAAACTTGATAGCTCGGAAGTGGTAACTGGCATACTTTTTTAAAATGTCATTTGTGAGCATGTGCAATGCTGTAAGAAGGTGTTTTTCCATCCAGGTCAAGAAACAACTTTTTACTTGCTCATTAATCAGTTACACTTTTCTTGAGAAAAAGCATGTAACCCAACATAATATTCCAAAATTTACTGGAAAAAAAATCCAAGTAGAAGCTTTTCAGGTTATGATTAAGGATTCCTTAATGTTTGTTGGGTTTTTTTCCCTCTTGAAATAGTCAGAGTCAATATGACCAGTATGTTTTCAGGTAAGAGAAACCTTTACCTCTGCAGCAACTTTCTTATCCTGTATGAGACTTTATACTATTAATGCAGAGTATCTCTGTTAAATGAGTTTGATCCTTGTTATTTTTTTTTTCCCTAGACAAGTCTAAAATGCAGACAAAAAAATGATACCTCTGGCAGACAGAATTAATTTTCTGCAAGGGAGTTTCATCTATTTTGTGCACCAAAACTGTAATGCTGAAATAATGTTTTGTGACATTGGCTGTGTACAAAGGGAGACTGAAAAATCACATTTCCATGGAAAAGTTTAATGTATAAAAGAAGAAGTAGATGGAAATTCTGTTCTCAGTGAAGTTAATTTTTTTCTCTTGTCTTTTACAAGGTGAGATTTCATCTCAGTTTTCTAAAAATATGCTACCCAGGTGAGTAAATGCAATCTAACAAAAAATGTAAAGAAAAGCCACAGTAACAGAGGTCATCTACATTTTCAGCCTTTAATGGTACCTTTCTTACAATGTGTACCTTTTCAATTACTGTTAATTTTTGAAACGTATCTTGATTTTTGGAACATTGATGACAATACTACTGTCAATTTCTCTGTGAAATGAAGCTCCAATATAATGGTGAAGTGAAACGGAAAATCAAGAAAACAAGGACAGGATGCAAACTGCTTGACTGACACACAGCTTGAAAGGAAAGGAAACAGAGCGAATTCACTTCCTATTTGACTCAAACCCTAGTGCTATAAAAAGAACCAGTGATTGGAACAGCAAAGTAAGTTACTTGGAAGGGGCCACGAGTTGTCAAGTTAAAAAGGAGGAAAAGACAAGTAACAAGATTATTGGAGGGATACAGAACACATTGTGGCTCTGTCAGTGATATTTCGGGTATTATATGAATTTTAGCTATTGCTAGAAAATAAATATCTTTTATTGTTTAACTTACACAAATAATGCTTCAAATAAATTGCTTTAAGCAATAGATTGCTTTAAAACCCCACCAAACTTCAACATTTAGTCTTCTCTATTTCTAAATTTTCTATTTCTAAAACCTCTGGGGTTTCTGCTGGCTTTTGAATACGTTTGCAAAATGGGCGTACAACACCCTTTTCTGTGAAATCAAACATATTTTTGTAATTATTATGAATGTGTTATATTTCCTAGGAAATATAACACACTTGCTGATTTTTCTAAGGTATATTAGGTGATTGTATTAGGTATAGCAATTGTCGTGTTGTCTAATATAGTTATGGGAAATGCTTTCTAGCCCTAACTAACAACACAAGGAGAAGATTTGATAATTGTACTATCTTAATCTAATGCTGGTTGTGGTATACTAGTAGTAGAGACAAACCCTGCACTGTTCCCCTCAGATACAAGTCTGTTAAGGCTTTTCTTAGCAGCCTGTATTTCCTGGACAACAATCATCATTTAATCAAGGTCTTGCATTTAAATGAAAGGTTTGAATTTGTGAGCCAGACTGTATAAGTTTACTATCACTAGACCTTTCCGAATCTGTAAAATTTTCTTTTTTTTTTTGGGACATCTGTTATTTTTCTAAGCCAGATCATCAGCAAAGCCCTTTGTGTTCTTCACTAACCATGATTAGCCATCTGGCAGCTATCTGTAGATTTAGTTTCCCGAACTATAATTTCTTTCCAGTGCTAAGCCTAGATGGATGACTAGGGGCCTCCATTGGCGTCTGCTTTTTTGTTATTTTAAAAAATTACTTCCAGTATTTCTGCCCAGTACTTAGTGCCCTTGTTTACTTTAGAGTATTTCCAGCAGATGGGGAAGAATGTTCCATTTTCCTCACATTCAGCACATTTCCAAAGAATGCTGATTTCCTTTTCTTGAGCTATAATGAGGCAAGATACCACTGGAATAACATGTTTCAAAAGGGGTTTCTTTCATGTTTGCACTTTCTGATGATGCTAGAGATCTCTTAGATGCCACTGTTCATCATCTTGCCTCGTGTTACTTTGATTATGCCGTAAAAAGCAGAAGCATAATCTGTAGAGTGAGTCTGGTCTAAAGAAATACTCCACTGCTTCATATAGCTCTGCATTCGTGAAAACCATGCTAACCATGGCTGACAATTACAACTGAGAAAACAAACAACTGCTCTTGATTACAGGAAGAGCAAAATAGTGCTCAAATTCAAGATAAGAATGGTTAAGAAAGAAAAAAAGACCCACAAAACCAACAAAAAAATTCCAGTTTTTCTGTAGTTTTTCTTCTGCTTTGAAGGAGTGACAAATTTTCATGCTTTGAAGACTTATAGAAGCTTTGAGTTACAAAGACTAACACGATGGTTTTGGTAGTGCTTTATGCCAGTGACATGACTTCCACACCCTCAGCTCAGTATACAATATAAATATATTAATCAATACCACTGCAAGACCGGAAAGCACAAACTCCTCATGCACTTAGCAGTGCTGGGAAACTGGTGAAGCTAAGTTAAAGTTATACTGATGTGGTTTTTTTTACTTGATGGTGCTTTACTTCACCTTTGTAATGCAATGTCAGGAGAAAAACTGCTGCTTTCCACTTACATACTTTGTGTCTCACTCTCAAGTTTTACCTAGGTAAGATTATTTTAAGGAGTGTTCTCAGCAGCCAGACTACTACATTTGCACTGAAACAGTTCAGTTCCAAGAGTACAGATAAGAAATCAAATAGAAACATTCATTTAAACTTTGTGGTTAAATAATTATTGGTAGCAGGAAGTCTGCCTTCCTATTTTTTTATCAGCTGATTCATCTAGATCAGATCTTATATCAGTTTTGAATGGATTGAAGTCAGTGTAATTTAGAAAGCTGTCAAGCTTTCTGAACCTTTTCAGTCTTACATTAAGAAAGATTGTGGGTAGTGTAGCTGAATGATATGCCTCTCTGTGTGCACAGAAAACTATTATGCAAGACACAGAATACACTCAAATAGCACTTGTGGAGGAAGTCCAGGGGAAGATCGTGGGAATATATAATGGTTTCTAATCTTTCCAGGCTGCAACAGGCAGAAGCAACAGGCAGAAGCTGTTTCAGAGTGTATTCTGGAAGAGAGGGTGTGGAGGATCGTGTTCAAGGAGCTCATGATTTGCCAGGTGAATTCCCCCTTCACAAACATGCTCATAGGTTCTGGCATCTTGCCTATTTTTCTGGTTTGAAATGGGAGGGGTGAATTTCCATGTATAAAAGTCCTTCTGTCTACAGTCACCTCAAATAGTTGTTAAAGAGCTGCCACACTTTCTAGCTGGCCTTAAGCTTCAAACTCTATGATGGAGAAACTTTTTTTCCTAACGGCACCAGGGGACATGAAATATTATCTTTTGTGATTTTTAAAAAATATAAACACTTGAACTACATTGGAAATATTGTTCAGATACAAATTGAACTTTTTCCTAAAGAGGGCAAGAAATATTTGGGGAGAAAGATGTTTGTATTTCTGTTTTCACTTTCTACATTAAATCATTCAATGCTTGTGGGTACTGATTACAGCATTTCCTCTTTACTTCTTGTAATGCTCTAATTGAAACACTCCTATAAGCACTGGAGCAAATAGCTCTGGCATTTTCTTTTTTCACCTCAGGATCGTGAATGTGTAAAATTTTAAAAAATGCTTGCTTTATAATACTAACAGAACAGATGCTTGTGACATGAGACAAAGAGGGTTCTGAAAGTCCTGCTGCACTTATGTACTGGTATGTTTTGCAGTCCAAGTGCATCCCAGAGCTCCATAACTGTTATTTTAGAATTGACTGGACCGTTTGAATCTAAATCACTTGCTTGATTCTGACTGGCCAAATGTTCATCTACAATGATTTCACACTAGAATATGCAAGAATTCCAACAGCGGTACTTTTCAACTGGCCTTGCAATCTTCCATTTTAGAAAATATGTTTAAATCTCTGGTTTCTAAAAATAGTAATAGGAATGAAGTGAGGGGTGAGAGATGCTCTGCAGGAGGATTAAAGAGCACTCTGTAAAAGATTCTTTGAAAGAATGAAGCTCTGTAACTCTTTAAAGAACAGAGATACTTTATTTTATATACAGTGCTGACATGTTTGGAGGAGCACAGGCTGTTATCATTAATTTTAAAATAGTCAATAGTTAGAGAAGATCTAGGGAATTATGTAATAATTATGTTTTATCCACTGCTAAAATGCAGCCCCTTCCTAGGGTGAAACACAGTAACTGTTAAAAAGGACTTATCAGTGCTACAGGGGTTTTAGTTGTCTGATAACCAGAGTGACTGCTATTAATAGATGTTTTCAGAATACCACAGTTTTAAGTCATTCACTGCAAATGGTCATCATGTTTTCAATCCTAAAAAGCTACTAAGAGTATGTATGGCTGAATCAAGAAACCAACCAAGATATCTTTGCTGTATCACCTTGAGAAAAATAGTTTCATTTTTCCACTCTCTTTGTAGCCTTTCAGCTTTTTCTCTTTCAGCTATAAATTTTTGGGATTAGAGAGTCTATTTCTTGTAATGTTTTTGAACAGTAAGAAACACAATGAGGTTTAAATCCTCACTGGAATGTCTAGGTGCTACTTTGATATGAGTAAATAAGTTACAGTTAAATAAGTAGTCACATTTTAAGATGCACTTTAGTGCAATTGCAGTCTAGTAGAACAAGAATGAATAGCAAAAGATTTGCCAGCAGTTTGGGAGAGGATGGATGCAGTCTGAGACAATGCTGGCTTCTGCCACAGGCTGTATTTCCAGTTATGCTGACTGTGAAGTGAAAGAATATTTTGCATAATGGAATTTGCCTTTTTTTTCCTATATGAGCCAACCACACAAATCACACCCTAAATTGCTCTTTCATAAGTCACAGTACAGATTACTATCACGTGCTTCTCAGTGACATTCCACTCTCATAAACGTATTTATTGCTTACTTTCTTAAATTCCTGCTAGAGACTATTAAAAGTACTTGCCAGTAAGATCTTAATTTAAACTGGATAAGTATTCCCAGAAAGTCAAAACTGTTAGCATAGTCCTTGCACTATATGGCACAGCTGTATGATGCCAAACAATTTGGAGGTATATAGAACACATTCCTGAGGTGGTGCCGCAAGCCAGCTGTGCTGGTGCTAGCCAGTATGAATAGGTGGTGTGAAAATCAGTGTATGTTCACAGCAGAATCCAAGAGAAGGGAGAGAGTCACTGCTAGGATGACAATAGTAAGAGAAGGAATAATCTCCTCTGGCTCTGCCTGGAAAGCAGGTCCCTGTTTTGAATACAGAAACTGGAACTGTATTCTAGTGCTTGTTTCTTTATATGTAGGAAGCATAACCCTGGAGATACTCTTGAAAAATAATCAGATCAAGTCAGAGACCATGCTGCTTACCTTTCGTGTATCTTATTTAGATTTTTTTGCTAGTCACTTAGGATCCATGCAATAGTTGTTTTCACAACTACTGTGAATACCTCCCTGAAAATTCTTGATTCAGCTCAAATCACATTGTGAGGTTCACCTTGGAAATGGGACATGATGTGGTTGTTCCTCGGTTCCTTCCTTCCCCCTGGCAAGAGCTTTCCAGCATGCTTCTGTTTGGGCAAATGAGACTTAGAGCTCAACACACTGAGTTTCATTTTGTTGCTCTGCTGCTCTGTTCTGTTAAACTGGGCTCTACTGTTTCCTGTTTGCAGAGGGTTGGAGTGGCAAGTGTAAGCCCCAGGAAGCAAGTATTGATTTTAAAATAATGTACCTTACTAATCCATTGAAAAAGTGAATGTAAAGTACCATTTTTATAAAGAAAGTGACACTTTTTTCAGAGCACACAGCAGACAGTAACTGGTCATCTGAGACAGTCATTTTTGTTTTCCTAGAACTTCAGCCTTCAGCTGACACTCCTTTAGCACTAAAAACAAAACAAAAAAACACCCAACCACCCCACATCACCAAGTACTCTTACTCAGTATCTTGTACAGACAAGACTACACAGTCTGGGAGACCTGCCCAGGAAGATTGGGTAATCAGTTTAAAAATGACAAAAAAGACAGACTGAGAGTTTTAGTCCAAAAATTTAATGCCTGAACAAATGCTTGTCATTACAGTGTGGTGGTACACCATACCCTGATATAGTGCAACTAATTACAGCCATTTGATGTTGTGACATGGCTGTTTGAGCAAGTTCGTGTGTTACCATTTCAAATAACGCATCACAATTACTGTGTTGTTGGCATTGAGGAGCTACCGCTCTTCATTCTACCGTGTAGGTAACAATTCAACAGCTGGAGGGTCAGTCTGAGCTACTTCCAGGAATCATCCATATACAGAAGAAAGAAATACTCACCTGGAGAATGCAGACCCTTGAAGATATCCAAATGGTTGCTGAAACAAAAATGTCATAGAATTACAGAATTGTTTAGGTTGGAAAAAACCCCTTAAGATCATTAAGTCCAGCTGTCAGCCCAGAACTGCCAAGTCCACCACTAAACCACGTCTGTAAGCGCCACATCTACATGTCTTCTAAATAACCTCAAGGGCAGTGACTCCACCACTACCCTGGACAGTCTGTGCCAATGCTTGACATCTTGTTACCTGGGAGAAGAGACTGACCACTACCTGGCTACAACCTCCTTTCAGGCAGTTGTAGAGAGCAATAAAATCTCTCCTGAGCCTCCTTCTCTTGAGGCTAAACACCCTCAGCTCCCTCAGCTGCTCCTCACAGGACTTGTGCTCCAGACTCTCCCCCAGCTCCATTGCCCTTCTATGAACTTGCTTCAGACCCTCAATGTCCTTATAGGAGTGAGGGGCCCAGAACTGGATTTGAGGTGCAGCTTCACCAGTGCTGAGTACAGAGCGATGATCATGGCCCTGGTCCTTCTGGCCACGCTATTGCTGCTCCAAGCCAGGATGCCTGTGACCTTGCCACCTGGGCACACTGCTGACTCATGTTCAGCCACTGTCAACTAATACTCCCAGGTCCTTTTCTACTGGGCAGCTTTCCAGCCACTCTTCCCACAGCCTGTAGCACTCCCTGGGGTAGTTATGATCCAAGTGCAGGACCCAGCATTTGGTCTTGTTGAATCTCATAAAACTGGCCTCAGCCCATCTGTCCAGCCTGTCCTGATCCCTCTGCAGAGCCTTCCTGTCTTCCAGATCAAACACTCTCACCTAACTTAGTGTCATCTGTGAACTTAGTGAGGATGCCCTTGATTCCTTCATCCAGATCATTGATAAAGATATTAAACAGGACTGGCTCAAATACTGAGCCCTTTGGGACACCACTTGTGACCCGCTGCCAACTGGATGTAACTGCATTCACCACCACTCTCTGGGCCCGCCCATCCTGACAGTTTTTACCCAGTGAAGAGTGCACCTGTCTGAGCCATGTGCTGCCAGCTTCTCCAGAAATGTGATGTGGTGTCAAAGGCTTTAATGAAGTCCAGGTAGACAGCATTCACAGCTTCTCCCTGAGAAGATCAGGTGGGTCAAGCAGCACCTGCCTTTCCTAAACCCATGATGGCTGGGTCTGATCTCCAAGTTGTCCTGCATGCTCTGAGTGATGGCACTCACACTGATCTGCTCCATGACCTTCCCAACACCAGTCAGGTTGACAGGCCTGTAGTTCTTGGATCCTCCTTTCAGCCTGTCTTGTATGGGAACATCACATTTGCCATCCTACAGTCAACTGGGGCCAGCCTGGTTAGCTAGGACTGCTAGTAAATGATGAAAGTGGCTTGGTGAGCTGTTCCACCAGCTCCCTCAGTATCCTTGGGTAGATCCTATCTGGCCCCATAGACCTGTGTGTGTCTGAGTGGTGTAGCAGGTAATTGACCATCTCCCCTTGGATTATAGGGTCTTCATTCTGCCCATCTCTGTCTTCCACATCAGTGGGCTGGGTATCCAGAGAACAACTGGTATTGCTATTAAAGACTGAGGGAAATAAGGCATTAAGTTCCTCATCCCTTGTCACAATGTCTCCCTCTGCATCCAGTAAAAGATGGAGATTCTCCTTTTGTTGCTGGTGTATTTATAGAAGCATTTTTTCTTGTCTTTTACAGCAATAGGCATATTAAATTCTTGTTGAGTTTTGGCCCTGCACTAGGATGTTTTTCTCTATAAAAATTCTCTTTTGACCTGAGAATGATTTCTGTTATGAAAATATATTTAAAAATAGCTTGAAAGGCGGTTTCTCAGACTAAGACTGAAATTGTTGGTAGATATGCTTGAAAGGAAGTAGTTCACACCTGTGGCGATGTTTCTTTGTAGGTCTTTATTTAGAGAACATTTTGACACAGATCCGATATCTCTCAACTTCAGGCAGCTGAGGGGATTAATTTTTTTCTTAAAAAATGTTTGGAAAAAATAAATCAACTTGATTGTCAATGTAATATTTTTACATAGGTAAATAATACAATGTGATTATGTGTAGCAACAAACAGAAAAAAACCACCCTAAACAGTTGTGTGGAATGCAGAATTTATCATACTCCTAGAGATTGTAAACTTGCAGAAATACATACGAATGTGAGAATTAGCTGATGTCTGACAGCATTGAGAAGATGAGCCAGGAGATGAGTAAAGTTTCTACTCATGTAAAAGCATGTAAACCATAAACAAGTGACATTCAGTGCAGAGACAAAAGTCGATAGGCTTTATTCATGTTTTAAATTAGCATATTTTAAGTCATCACTTGAAGCAATTTGTACTTGTTAGTTTGAACTGGCCCAGTTGTTGAACGTCGCCCAATGTTTGGGTAACTAAACTTGTATTATGGAGTTTAGAATGTTAAACAAGGGAGTTATGCTAATGTGGATTTTATTTTCATGGCTCTGTGTATTTGGTTGGCAAAACAAAAAACTTCTCAGACCAGTCTTGGCATAAAAAAGTATGTCATTAAGAACTGAACTGATCCTATAGCTTTCCAGTGGCCTCTGTGGTTTGAATTGATGATTTTGGTTCAGCTCACAGAAGCCAGTTGTGTAAGCACTGTTAGCACTGGCCTTTTAAATCTTGAAGACATGACAACCCCACTGTGTCCTCATCACTTTGCTATGTTTAACCTGTAAATACAGCTCTGCATTCCCAAGTGCTATTCACCCAGCATCTTGTTTGGGAGAAAATGATGTGCTGAGGTGGTTATCAAATGGTACTGCTCAAGAAAGGTTGTACTGACTACATGTACCATATCTGCTGTCCCTTCATGGATGGTACTAGAGGGCAACAACATTTTTATTTGGATTAGCTAGAGGATGTTAAACAAAACTGTCCTCTGTGATGATGAGTATTATGTGATGAGTTCAGTTAGAATTCTCAAAACCTGTCAGGAGAGCAGCTGGAACATGCTCTTCATGTATTAACTTGTTTAATCTCTTTTCTGTAGTTTGGGATGTCAGAGTGGTACTGTGACTCCAAAATCTCTGCCTATTCTCTTCCATCATCTAACACAATTAAGGAGATGAAAGGATGAAGAGGATCAAGGAGACAAAAGTAGAGCTAATCTCAGCTGGCACCTCTACTTTCCAGAGACTAATCACACAAAGTAACTGCCATGAAGAAGGTTGGCACTTCATTTTCTTGAAGATAAAGGCTGTTTCTCAGTCCTTTCCTTCTGCAGATTTTTGCCAAGAATAAGCATAGTCCAGTGGCTAGGATCTGCTGTTAGACTCTGTGTCTACATTGTGCCCTGAGAACAGCCACCTAAAATATTTACTTTTCAGCCCTTAATTTGTTTCCTGCATTCCTCCACCTGATTTTGTCATAAATACTGAACACTCAAAACAAGTTTCTGTAAGGAGGGAAAATAAAAGTATTTTGGAGGGCTAACACCTGAGCACTGAAGTTAGTCCCTGTCAGCCCCAGTTCTAAGAAACCACTATTGGAAATTTAGTGTCTCATCTTTCTGCCATATGTGCCATTGGGATAATACTATTTACTAGCCTACTGGGAACATTTCAGTGATGGAATGATTACTTTTTGTTAAGTGCTAAATTTCATTAGAATGTATAAAAATATCCTCCAGTTTGCTACAAGATGTCTGTGGATTTTAGGAAGCAGGTGCTATCCTTACATAAAAGCTGAGAGGAGAATAAAAGCTCTGTGAAAGCAGACTCTCTTCCTGTTTGCCACCTTACCAAAAAACATCTGAAGCAAGCGAAAACTGGTACTTGCTTTTTTTGTCTCCCTCATTTACATAAAGAACTTACCCTGGTTCCTGCCACAGTTTTACGCTATGCTTTTTACACTTGTCTGACATGTGCTGATCTTATATTTACAAAATATTGAAAACTAGTGTTGATAGATCTGTCAGTCAAATGCAATTTTCCTTGTAAAAAAATAAATTGGAAAAGTATTTCTTGCTGTTGTGTGTGACAATTATCACAATTAAGAAGGTGGTGCTTGAATTATCAAAAACTACTCCAATAAAGGAGTAATTTAGCTGTAAGTCCTGACATATTGAATTTTGCATTTCTGAAACTAAGTAGGATGAGCCCTGCATCAGTGTAGGAGAGGCTTGATGTGTGCTTTTAAAGTGCCTATAAATGCAGCATTTGATTCACTGAACAGTAGGTGTGTATATACGAGTGAAAACAATAAAATCCTGATGTGAATTTGTTAGGCATAAAAAAACCCCAATATAACAGAAGGAAGTAGAAGGACAGCAAGGACACAAATTGCTCCTCATGACCTATGCCACTGACAAGTCACTATATCTGAGTGGAAATTTCCATGTATATTAATTATAATGAACCCTTTTAGTGGACATGATTTTGTTTTCATGAAGGAACTTAAGCAGTGGCAAATCAGAGGCAGCTTTCAAAAGACATGTCTTGGAATCCACAATAAAAATAGGATGGGAAATTTGTTTACAGGAAAATCAGTCTCTTCAAAATGTTTAGCTGAGAGAGAAAGACTACAGAGACAATGACAAACTTCAAGTGGCTTCAGTCTATAGTTTCTAGGACATTATGGAAAAATGGCCTGAATCAATAATGGGAGGAAAATCTTTGCAAGATCAACATAGCGAGCTGTGGAAAAAACACTAGACATTTTAACAGGAGAGGTCAAAGCACAAAAACCAATTTTAGTTTCAAAAATTAAAATTTTCAAAAGCATCCAACTCCTGATAAACTTCCTACACAGAATGTCGCTTTGGGTCAACAGCTGGAGGGTGAATGAACCTTTAGGAAGTTCCAGAGCTCCAGATCAGAAAAAATCATATCTCTTGTGTGCTAGGAGCTGGACAGAACGGGAGGCAGAGGCTCCCCCTGGGTTCACAGAATCATTTAATAATTTGGTTGAGCTGTTCTTAGTAATAAATCTCTGCTTATTTGCTAGAGTCCAAGAGTCACTTCAAAACCAGGACAAGACTGACAAATTTTAGAAACTGAAAATGCAGTCTTTACAACAGTATACTTAGTATAGCCTTTCTGGTTAGACCTTATATTTCTTCCTTCCTCGGGTGATATTTACCCTTATCCTTTGTATATGAATGATACAGTCCCATTTCTTTCAATTATTTAAGTGCAGCCAACTATTCATGGACAGTGGGAAGGTCTCCCTTCATAGTTTTCTGAATATGTGCAAATCTGTTTTCAGCTAAGTTGGCAAGCTGAAAATATAGCTGAAGGTTTTGGCACTCTGTTTGAGCAGGGGATCTTCTTCTCCTGCCCCTTCCCCTCACTTCCCTTCTTACCAAACTAATCTTCCTGATGTAGTCTTGCTAGAAAAGGCTATGACTGTGGGGTAGTGATGATTGTGGCTAGAGACACATTGGGAGGGCTGGATCAAGCCTTTTCTTAGCGTGTTGATGTGTTCAGAGAGTTTCAGCCTGCTTCTGTGTGATGCATTCGTCCACCATGTTCTTCCAGAGTATGGAATTCCACATGCTGAGCACAGAAACACGTGCAAAGGTGCAGGAAGGCACATGTGCATAGAGTCAAGTAATCCTCTTGGACAGGTATGGACATGCGCTTGACTCTGCAGGTTCTTCCTCACGTAGGCAGAGTAGCAGAAAGTCACACCGTGATGCCAAGTATCATAAAGCACCACCAGTTAGATGGGGAATGGAAGGTTACTGCAGGAGGTTGTACCATGTAAGTGAGCAGGGAGGTCAAACCAGATGACCCACTGTGGTCTCTTCCAACCAGACCCATTCTTGGATTCTGTGCCCTTACTAGGCACAGTAGCACCTGCATCAGGCAGACCTTTGTGAGTACTGCCTGTCTGGGTCAACACAGTTGGACTTAAGGATCCCAACGGGAGTGGACTTCATTTTTTGTCTCTTTGTCAAGTGCTTCACTTCAAGTACTACTCTCTGCCCTTGGTCAGAGGTGGCTTTGAGGCTGGACACCTGACAACCTCTGGTCTAAACTGGCTCTGTCATAATGCTGAGCTTTTCCACCAATAGGGCCAGCCCAGAAAAATCTCTGGATCAAAGGAACATAGGAAAACCCTATGAGAATAATGCAAAAAAAATTCCACTTTTAAAATACAAAGGCAAACAATGTACACATTCAATCTTCTTCTAAATCATTATTATAATGCAGGTGCAGAGGAGGAGTGTTAGTCATGATGACAGTATCATCAGATGAGCTCTTATAGTCCTCTTACAATTGTTTGAAAAGTTGCTATGCTTTTATGTCCAAAAGTGGTAACTATGATGCTTCTAGTGTTTTGCATTGGCAAAACATTTGGATTGTGCAGACATTCCTGTAGTGATGGTAACAGTATGCAGTGTATTAAGGAGTGAAGGGACAGAGATCTCTACTTTTAGCAGTGGTAGGAGTATTTAAAATGCTTTATTAGGACTGAATTTTAGAGGATATAGCTTCCTTTTTGGGTATTTATACAAGAAAATTAACCTGCTGATCAGATACTCTGCTCATCAATAGAAAAGCCTATGAAAGATCCTAATACTGGATGATCCTTCATTTTTCTCTGTTTTATGGACTAATGCTAATCCCCTGCACAGTTTACTTAATTCAGTATCAGTGTATAAGTAAAGGGTCTACTGGAATAAAGGCTGCACCATTTTAAAAGCATTTTGAAATTACATTCATTGGAATGATATAAGGCATGTAGAGTGTATTCCAGTGAGGAAATACAGTTTTTTTTGCTCAGAAAATATATCCTGTATGTGTATGTATTTTCTTAGCTCTCTGTGCCATGTGAAACTCCCCAGATACCTGAGTACTGCACACTCTATGAGTAAACACTCCACTAGTGTCACAGAAGAATGTGCCAGGGAAATTTAATCGCTAGACAGAGGGGAAAAAAGTCTGTGTCATGACCTACTGACCAGCCATTTCTTGGCAATTGGTAATCAACTATGTTAGCCTTTTATTGTCTCTCCTGCCATTATCTTCCAGGAAAGGTCTGAACAAAAGGTCAGAGTGGCTTAAGTAAGTATTGGTTCATTTGTTATCTTTCATGCAGTATGCTGCAGTCAACAGTGTGCTCTCCTCTGAAGGTGAAAGACTTCAGCCTAATTTATCCTGTTTATTTACTGTGGAATTTGGCTACCAAACCCAAACGATAACAACAGTTTCTGGTGGTAAGAATAGTTTCTCATTTCTGAGAATAATTTTTAATCCTTTCTATGAGCATTAAATTTTAAAAGATCTGTATTTGGTAAAACACGAACTCCTCCTTTATTGATAGCCTACGGAAGAAACACATCAGAACAATGACCTGGATCTTAGTTCAGATTACCATTCATTTAAGATTTTTCCTGTTCAGGTGAGAACTGTATTTTATGCTTACCTCTGAACAGGCAATTGGATTTGCATTCCTTTCCCAAAAAAGTCTTTCCTGGTTGCAGGCCCACAGAAGAAAACACTCATTCCTAGAAAAAGATGAGGAAAAAAGGGGCAACTGATAGGAAAAATCATTTGGCAGCTGCGTCCTCTCAGTCAAATGTATTGCATAGAGAGGAAGCAGTGGTAATGTGTATTTCTAGCTTTAGGTGACTTGACTCAAAATTCTGCATTTTTTGAAGGAATTTAATTTGAAAGTGTTATCTTTGATCAAAAATTGTTCATTATTCACCTTTGTCCTCACATGCTGCATTAACAAAGCACGGCTAAATAGGAAAAACGGACAGCTGATTACTTCCTTTCTGGGAATGGAAGTGTCTAGCCTAAGGCATGGGGAAACTTCTCTCCCTTTCTCTCCTGCTGTAATACTGGAAACATTTGAAATTTATTCAAGCCTCTGTGGGAAGCCAACACAGACTCCTATTATTTGTCTCCAGCATGGAATAGCAGCTGGCAAACAAATGGGCACCACTACAGCTTTTATGATTGCCATTAGGCAGCCCAGGACTCTTCTGGTCCCTGGACATGTGGGGTAACACAAGAGATAGGAAAGATTCACTTCCTTCCTCAAAGCCAATAGTTGCAATGAGGATCCCCTTCTATTCAGGAAAAAATGGAGTTTCAACATGTGACCTGCCTCTTTTAATAGCTAAAAGTGTGGTTTCCTTACCCACTGAAAAGGGCTTGTGTGGCAATGGAGTTACAAATGTTTTTGACCTCACTGGGATTTACTTGAGCCATTTGGTCTTCCATTCCTTCCATATGCTGTACTCATTCCCAAGCAGTGTGTTGAACTAAAGATAATTAATCTCTGCCAGAGTGGTTACTTTGGGCTTTCACTCTGTGAAGAC
>JAWWLV010000100.1:54517635-54531237 GCA_035041135.1 Platyrinchus mystaceus | reverse complement strand
ACAAACCTCATTCTTGTGATGTCTACAATGACACTTACAGTTTACACAGAGGTTATTTGCTGCCAGCCAGAACTATATGAATTAGATTTTCCTTCTCCTCTGTGCAGTCTGCACCAAACCCATTTGCTTTGTACTGAGTGATAGTGGCATAAAGTCTGCAATAAAGCTTTAATATTTCTAGGAAATTACTTACGAGCCACTTGTTCCTTGTATGAGGCTACAGGGAGAGGTAAAAAGGGGCATGGGTCAGAATAGAGATTTGGGTCTTGGAATAGGTGGAGTTTCAACCAGAGAAGTTCAGGGTCTCTGGATAGCAGAGCAACTCTGCTAGTGGCCTTGTAGAGCAAATACCAGTCTGCTACACTGTAAGAGAGACTCTGAACTTTTCAGTGAGGCTGGACTGAGCAAGGCTGGTCAGGTGCAAAGAGAGCATGGCAGAATGGATTTTTCGTGTAACAGAGCACGCTTCTGTCATGCAGTGTTTCTTCCATCTAGCCTCAGGGATTAGGTTGCCTGGGAGATCCAAGCACATGAGCTTTTTACTGTCATGTTTTTCATTAAGAAGCTAGATGTTTACATCACCTGTTGAATTTGAGCTTTATACCCTGACATTTGGATTAGATGTTTAAAAATAAAATGTTCTTTTATTTATGTGCAAAAGTTCCGTCTTTGGTGTGTTATATGAGAGCAGCTTTTGTTGTGCTCTGATTTTTTCTTTCTGGGACTGTCTGGGACAGCCACCAGCCGTCCTTCTATTTACAGTCGTTACCACAAGGAAATTGGAAACTGCAGCTACCGGGACATGATTATCTTCTTCTTCCTGTCAGGTTTGTCTTTTACTGCGACACAGCAAAAAAACTGTTTGTACAGCTAATAGAACATTTATCTAGAGATAAACAGAAGTGCCGTGTCCTGGCTGAATGAGCTGCTGTTGTAGAGCTAATTTTGGACAGTCTTACTAGCAGTGGTGATACAGAAGGGTGTCAAAGGGGGACTACCTCCCCCCACCTCCCACCCACCCCAGTAATGCCCACAGCCCTTCTATAATCAGAAGCGGGGAAGCCTCTAAAGTAATGGCAGCAAGATTTAGATAAGAATCCTGAAGCAAGCAGAGGCTGACATCCTTGTTGGCCCCTAGGAAAGGACAGTCTTGTGCAATGTTTAGTCAAAGGCTTATAGCACTTGCCAAGGTGCTTGACTGAACAGCAGTCTAGTTATATTTCCTTCAGTTCAGTGATCAAAGTGATGAAATAATGCCTAAAAAGTCAGGACTGTGCAATCCTTGTTTGATGAAGATAATACACAATTGCATTTTTGTCACTGAGGTGTATGAAGAATTAAATGAAAGAGACATATATCAGACAGTAAAATGAACAGTTTTGAACAGGGTATGCTGCAGCCCTTTCTGTCCCACAGGGATTAGTGTTTCGTTGTACTTTTTTACCTTGTTGAATTCACAAAACCCACAGACTTAATTTAGAAAATATGTGAAAAACAAAGAGACAAAAGACCTCAGTTGCTAAAACTGCCTTTTATTTCCAGCTTATTGTTTTAATTTTAAAAAGATTTTTTTGATGGTACACAGCATCTGAATCAGCACCTTTGTATTTACAAACTATAGAGAAACCCTGCCAATTTATGTTTCCTAGTTCTGACTTTTAAATCACACAGAAAATCTTACTCTTTGTTCCTGTTTTCTCTGCACATTACTGCAACAAAATCATGTGTTGAGGGTTCCATTCACAAAATAAGTTTACAGCACATTAAATATTTAGTAATTACATAATAAATGAAATATCGAATGAAAATGCATATATATATGTATATGTGTGTATATCTATATATAGTGCAGCTTTTGTGATGTGCTATATTTTCTTGGTTTTTATTCATTTACAGTCAAGTTCATAGGAGTATCATTACTGCAAATTAATGAGATTTTGCTGTACAGTTATCTTGTAACAAGCACTTAAACTTGCACTTATTTCAACTAATTTAGGCCAGTGTGATGAGTTAATTTTCAGCATCTGGTTTGGTGAAAGATTTCTCAAGCTCTGCTGCAGGATTAGATTTCTTCTGGCTTGGTTTCAGAGGCTCTCCTGATAGACCCGGCAAGAGAGAATAGAGGATATGACTCTGAGAATGTCCCCTTTTCTGGGATCTGGAGATTGGAGGTGGTGGGAGAATAACTGCACCAGTCCCTAGGGACTTAAACTTCTTAGCACTCTGAGGTGATAGCTGAACTAGAGGTAAAAAAAAAGAAAAAAAGAGAAAGAGCACACAAAGTCAAAACTACAGCATTTTTACAAATGAGTTTGCTACTTTCTTTGGACTGTTGTCTCTTATTGTCTGTACTCAAATCTGTATTTGAAAAATGTGATCAAAATATTAATAAAAAACAATCGCATAAGACTGGCAAGGCTAATCTTCAGCTGAAAAAAACAACTGCAGTGTTACGTGATTTATTTTGTTTGGTGAAAAATAAGACTTGACAAATTCAAAGGTTTGCTTTTGATAAGCAGAGAATCTATAATTTGTCCAGAGAAAACCTGGTCTTTTGTAGAGATTTCCACATCACATTTTTTCATCATAAACCACAGGCTGACTGAAACAGAAATGTTTCAAGGGAATATATTATTTTTTAACAAAAATGCTCTATTACCCAGGATAAATGCTGATAAATACCTTAGGAAGATGAAATGGAAGAATGTGGAACATTGTGTCTGGGATCTAGGCATATAAAGACATCATAAAGATAGGTCCACACATGCTCTGCTATTCACAGGCCACAGAAATAGCCCATTCCCTGTGGCACAGTGAGATGCAGACTGAAACACCAAAGGCACACCTGTTGTATCTATCACAGTCTTGTAAGAAGCTGTGGATTTAATCATCTTTAATTTCCACCTCATGCTCAGCAGTGTAACATTGTGCTTTAATGTTAATATAGTTCTATATCTTTTCTAAAATTTATAGTTCTACATCTTCTCTCTTAAAAACAATAGAACTAAAATATAATTCTGTATCTTCTCTCTAAACTGAAATCCTTAAGCTCCTTCATTTTGAGAACTCGTTAATTTTCTGATTTTTTAAAAGGTAAATTGAAAACCTTAATGTAGACCTATTTTTCTCTGCCTTGGAATTTATTGTGAATTGCATTTGCTTCTTTTCATTTCATTCTCCATTTTATTCACAAGCTCCTTGTATACAAACAGTTCATGTTTTTCAGTTTAAGCATATGAAGAGTTCCCTGCTGGAGTTAACACCATCTCTGTTTCAGCTACAGAATTCTCCTTGCAACTTTTCACATTCATTTTTCCTTGACTGCATTCTCATTGCATCTGTGGTTTCCTTCCATCTGCCTATTTGTGATAAATATGTGAGACGATATTAGAATCTTTCTGAGGTGTTCTAATTTGAAATTTTGTGTTTTGTTTATTTTGCCCTGTTGACAACATAAAATGTTACCTCTCTAATGTCTGCAGTAGGCCCTGACTGCATCTCTATCTATCTATATCATCTATATCTATCTATATCATCTATATCATCTATATCTATATCTATATCTATATCTATATCTATATCTATATCTATATCTGTATCTATCTATATGAGGGGCAGTACTTTTCCAAGACTTACCAGGTATTGATTTAGGGCAAAGCAGAACCTTTATAGAGAGGATTTAGAAACTTGTTAAACTTTTTTTTCTTTTTAAGCTAATTTCAATTACTATTCAAGCTGTTATGATTTGAGCAGACAGTATTTACCAGAGCTGCCAGGCCTTTGGCAGTGTACTGCAATTCGTGAGTCATATTCAAGGTTAATTCATGTTCAGAAAGTCAGAAAATCACTTACTTCTCCTTTCCATGAAAAAACCCCAAACCAAACCATTAATACTTTGCTTTAGCTGGTATTCAATTTGTGTGAATCAGGGAGGGCTAAATACAATAAATGAGCCCATTTGTTTTCTGGCACATGGCAGAGTGCTTTGAATTCACTGAAACCAAAAGCATGTTGTGAGGCTCACTTGTTTCTATTTTTGGAACATAGTCACATGTTAATGTATTCAAAGTTCACAACTGTGTAAAAAATATCCAGAACACTTTATGCACTAGCTAAGCCCTTAATGATGGGCTTAAGTAGGGTAAAAGCACTGTAGCTTAACCTCACCCCCATGACTGGGTAGCCATGACAAACCCATGTTCATTCTAAGAATCCAAACATCAGTGATTTCCACCTAGTCCCACGCACTACGCTCGGTTTAGAATATTTGATTTAGCATTCAGTACTGGTACATGGATGGCTTTGAAACAATACATATAATGACTAGCATTAGTACATGTATTGAAGCCCATGAGCCTGGACCCTGAACTGGGATCTGTGAGAGGCAGAGCTCTTAAGGTGGGTTGACATACATCCAGGAGCTACAAATAGCAAAAGCACCAGTAATTATTCACATGCAAAGGGCACAGTCACCCACTAAAGACCTAGTGGTACAGTACGAGCTACTAATTCAGGGATCTCTTTCCACTCACTAGTGACTCTTGAGAGGCTGCTATTACAAACTACAGAAGTAGAAACAAGGCTATTGGAGAGGCATTGCCAAGGAGTATATCGTTCAGCAGAAGCGATGGCTCTTAGGCTCCCTTCCTTTGCAAAGATGTGTGTGCTTTGTGATGTGGTTTGCAGTTAACTTGGGAAAGAAGAAACTTCAAATCATGATGATTAACAGGAAAACCAACCACCAATCCCCAGAAAATATTGTTAAATGACCTGTAGAAACAGGTTTTTTAATAGTTTTTTGTTTGTTTGGGGTTTTTGTTGTTGCTTTTTCATTCAACAAGTACTAAGGTCACTTTCTCCAGAAACAATGTGGTGTAAGACCTTCTAAGCCATATGAAGAAGCGAGAGCAGCCAAGAGTTCTCTAGAAGTCCCATATTTTTATTGGAAAATTATTCTGGCATTCTGTGAGGGGTGTGTAATAGTTATAAGCTCGTTTTCCAGGGCTTGTTGGGAGTGTTGCATGATAAAATACAAAGAGTGTGCTGGGGGTGAAGCAGCAGCATGCAGAATAAGAGATGCAGTATGTGCTGACGCTACTCAAGAAACCATGTGAGGAACCTCTCTGACCTTGGGAATAACTTGAGCGTGAGAATTTATAAACTGTGGTTTAAAGTCACTCAAGTACTCTTTTTCTAGGTTACTGTTTCATTTTCCATTTTCTAATGTGTGTTTTTGAATGTTTTTGCTTAGAGATTTAAGCATTTCTTCTTTTTTTTTTTTTTTTTTCATTGCCCTTCCTTTTTTAGGGGAGATATTTCTTCTTTCTGTTACTCTCTGAGTAGTTTCAGTTCTCTTTCTAGTTTATGCTTATTTTAGTGTTCTAGATTTTTGGTTGCTTTTATTTTTTTCCTTGCATGTTTTTAACACATATCTTATGTAATATAGAGAAACACAAATTATGATATTCAATCTTTGTTGCTGGAGCACTTTGCCTGGATAAAGGCTGTGTCCAGAATGGTAATTTTTTTAGGGCTGGATGAAGGATGAGTGAAATCTTGGCTCTGGAATAGCTATTTGGAAAGCTCCAGGAGCAAATGTGTCATTTGTGTTAAGAAAGAAAAAATGTAATTTATTTTGCAAATATTACTGGCTTGAACTAATATTCAGGCAGTAATGGCACCTGGATGAATGTGCTGTGTTAGTTAATTATTATTAGTTGTGTTAATTTTATCTTATTTGTAAAACACATTTTTTGGCATGAGACTAGAACTAAATTCTTGACTATTTATATGAATTACTGCAAGAACAGCAATGATTATGAAATTTTTTTTTACAACTATGTTATAAGTAGAAGACACAGAGAATGTTAGCAGAAAGCTTAAAAAATTGAACACTTGGAGTTGGGATTTTAAAAACACTTTTCTTTCCTCAGAGCAGACAGAGAATACCACCTTGGTAATTCACACACTTTTCTTTTTCCTTTCTTATTTGCAGAGATGAAGTAGTGCAGGATTTTGTATATATCCACCCAATCTGATGTTCCCTATAAGGCTAACTCTGCTGTTTCATTTTTAGTAAAATTGTTATAACTGCAGAACTGCTTCTGAAACTCAGATTATAAGAGGCAGAGAGTCTTAAATTTAGCTCTGAAATGTGAGTGGTTTGGGGCTTGGCTGATCTGCAGGATGACAAACAATAGACTGCAAATCCTCATCCAGTATACACTGTGAGATTTGTCCTCTGTGGAACAGTAAAATGAGAGGGCAGGACACTGCTGGGGGTAGGGCTAGTGTTTGTATATGAAGAACACCCCAGCTGCTGGCTTGATCCAGCCAAGAACAATCACTAAGTCTTAACACTCTGCCAGGGCTGTGGGAGTGGGGTGAAGCTTTTCTGCTCTTTGGGACTGTACTTCAACAACCTGAGTGTGAGCCAGCAATGTGCACTTGAAGCTAAAAGTGCCAACAGCATCTGGGGCTGCATCAGGAAAAGCTTTACCAGCAGATTGTGGGAGGGGATTTTTCCCCTCTACTCAGCTTGGGTGAGACATCTGGAGTAGTGAGTCCAGTTCTGAGGCCCCTGGTATAAGAGAGACATGGACATACTGAAGCAACTCCAGTGAAGGGCAGTGGAGATGATTAAAGGATTGGAGTGTCCAGCCTCAAAGGGGAGACTGAAAAAGCTGGGACTGTTCAGCCTTGAAAAGAGATGGCAGCTCAGGGGATCTTGTCAATATGTATAGATATTTGACTGGGGGGGAGTAATGGAGAAGGAGGCAGACTCTTCTCACTAGTGTCTGTTACACAGGGAAAAGAGTCAATGGCCAGAAGTAAGAAGAAACTTTTTTACTCTGAAGATGGTCAAACACTGAAACAGTTGGCCCAGAGAAATTGCAGTCTCCATTCACAGATGTATTTAAAACATAACTGGATTGATCCTGAGCAACCTGCTGTAGGAGATTTCTCTGTGGGCAGAGGGGTTTACACAGTCTCCAGAGCTGTCTTCTAACCTTAGCCATTCTATAATGCTTTGAAAAAGGAACATGAAACCTCTCTCAAGCCCTCAGATGCCAGTGATGGAGGCACACAGTGTGATATTGTAACGATACTTGTCTGTACTTACTTTTGTGAGCACAGTGGTTGGGTATCAGAGCTAAGCTGTTCCATACAGGAATAAGATATTTTTCTTTTTGTTGGTCTATGGACATCTGTTGAAAATGTTTACCTGTGAAAGAAAAATAATTGTAAATAATACACTGTGCACTGTAGATTTCTAACTTCCAGGAAAAAAAAAAAGAAAACTTAGTAATTCTCAGAACTGTGTAATAACAAGAAACCACTGACTGATAAATAAAGCTGTTGCTTAGTTTGCTTTATATTAATTAAAAGGAGTAGTTGATTTAATATAACCTTCACATATAACCTTACCACTTTCTCTCATATAATATAGTATTAGGTCTTAAAACAGGCACCATCCAATAGCTAGCACTCCATAAGAATATTTGGACACTAAATTAGTAGAATTATTCAACTAGATGGATTTGATTTCAGAATTGAAGCTTTAGTTTGCGAAATACTCTAGTAGGGTCTCATCCTTTCTCAATACTAGAACACAAATGGAGTTCAACTGCTGGTTGGAAAAGGAGACTGGCTGAAGTCTATTTGCAGTAAAGATGAGTCTTGAGAGTGTTTTGATGCAGATGAAAATGTATGAGAATTTATATAAACTGATACTCATCCTTATTAAACTATGTTTATGGCAATTTCATTTTTACAAAGAAGAATGGATACTGAAAAATGAAAGGTTGATTGGCTAACTGTGGCATGTCACTGGTTAAGATTAAAGTTAACTTTGGTCTAATACTATTAAAATAGACAGTACATTAGATGATGTATATATGACACATACTGACACAACTAATATTGAAAAAGTAGAAAGTCAAGCACCAAAACAGCATTTTCCCCAGATTCTTTTCCTGAGCTGATCTTACTCTGTGATGTTTGAGTCCCTCAAATTATTTTTCCGTTATCACCAGATCTGTGATGAGCTTTGTTATGAGTTGTCCTGCCAAACAGCTGCTCATCCATCAGGACTTTGTAACATAGCTCACTGCAGAGCAAGCATATGCTCTGTCAGCACACAGGGACAAGGGGAGACACAGGATGGATGTAGCAGGACATCTTAAGCAATAGGAAGAGACAGAATGACATTCATTGCCTTTGAGGCTTTGTAAAAACTTGTAAATTTGTAAAAACTTGTAAAAACTTGAAAATACCTATGTATTGCTGGGCTGTGCAAGATAAAGCTACAGAAAAATAGTTGTATAGTTGTTTACTAGAGCTGCACTGAAGTAGTTGTCAAGACTGCTGTAACTACCTTACTACCTTACTACCACATTAAACGGATTCTGTGTGAAAGGAGATAAAGCAGTGCTTATCAGACAAACAACGACATTATGGTGCAGCCTTCAGCTCAACATGGAAGAAGATTCTTGTCCAAAAACCATAACAGTTATAGACATTGGGTCAGTCTGCTGGATCTTGTGAGTACAGATGATGTGTATTGAGCTAAAGCATGAAGAATCTTGCATAGGGGAGCTGTGCCTAATAGAAACAGACTTTGTTCTCCTTTTCCTGTGTTTTACTCTTTATTTAGTCTTTAACACTTCTAATGTCTAGTTGGTAAATTTCTTCTACAGACATTGCATCCGCTTTGCACAAAGAACTAAATATATCAATTTCAATATAGCAGAGAATCACCTGTTGCTCTCATTAGTGCAATTTGAATTATATTGGTTTAAGTGATGCTTATGCTGAGAACTAATGGATTATTATGTATGTACCATTATGGCTTTCATGACAGGAGGTTGTTGTTGCTATCAAGAGATAAGTTTATTTCATAAATGGGAATATCTGGCAGCAAAACAACAGTACAAAGCATAATCATGTTTGCAAGGCTGATCTGAATGCTTGGAAAAGAATAGTTTTTTAAAAAGTTCTGGCATCCAGTGGAAGTATTCTTCTGCTCTTCCTTCCAATTTTTTCCACAAAAAATCTGAAAAAATAGTTTTTCTTTCTTTGAGACATCTTTTTTCTGTCCCCAAGAGCACACTTATGATGGCATTTATTTTTGAATGAAATGGAAAGGAAGCAATTTCATTATTATAAAATGCAGGACTGCATTTGGTTTTCTGACTTTTTTTTACAGGTTGCTCCTTTTGAACCACGTTGTGCTGTGTTTTAGGTAAAAGTTGTTACCATTATGATGAATGTCCCACTGTAAATTGGTTCTTCAGCTTGAGAAAGCAACAGCCACACTGATCAGCTTTGCTCTACTCTTTTCTGGCCAAGAAATACTTCCTCTTGGACTACACTGTCCTGCTTATACCAACATAAACTTCATAATAGCCTGCTTTTCACATTACCTATTCAAGCAAATGGAGGGTACTGGGCTACTGTAATAAAATCTGTCATAAAGTATCATCTTAGACCTGGAAGTTTAGTAATCTAAAAGATGAGTGGGTGATACACTCTCAGAGCTGCCTTATATTTGAGACAGGCTTCCTTTTTCACGTCACTTGGAATTTCTCTACTTACACCATTTTTCCCTGTGGAATGTAGCTGGCAGTACATTTTGCAAAAAGAGATGACTGCAAAGCTCATAAATACAAAATGCTTTGGATTGTTGATGCCAGCTCAGTACTGTGGCTGGAAAACACTCTTGCAGTATTGACAGTACTTTTTGGTATAGTCTATCTTTGCTCTTCTCAGTGGAAGGCAAGACAAAGCAGTAATTCTGAGATAACCCAATGGCATAATAGTAAGGTAATTCTCACTGTTACCCATAGCAACCTCTCCCCTCTGTAAGTGCTAATGCTCAGCTAGTAAATTGACTCATCTTTCATTCCCAGGAGCACAGAAAACAGAACAAAAAACCTCTAAAAGGTTTGGCACATGTGTGTGCCAGCTGCCTTTGTAGCAGTGAGCACAAAAATTAGCTTTGACTTTAATAACAGACATGGTCATGCAAGACAATCAACACTGTGTGTCAACAGAGAAAATAATTTTCAAATTGAGTTCCTTTAGATTATTGATACCCATAATCCTGGCCTAAGTATTCAGTGATTAGGAAATTACACGTAGCCCCCACAGTCACAAATTGAGAAATGAAGTATTAACGCTTCAATGCTTTCAAAACTCAGATTTTTACCACTCAGCTAAATCTTCTGCAGAAAAAAACCCCAAAACAAACCAACCGAAAAACTCCAACAACAACCAGCAAGATATTTTTCCTCAGAGAGAGCTGCCTACATAGCACTGCTGGCTGGACTGGAGCCAGACTTACTTTGCTTTTGATTCCTCTAAATCCTGCAGGCACAGTGCACTGGAGACCTGGAAGCCCTGGAGCTCATACACTAAATGCAGTTCTAATTCACAGCAAGTCAGGTGGCTTTAATTACAGGGGCAGACAGATTTAAACCACACACATAGGCATGAAGAGGGATAAGCAGATCCTTTTATCATGAAGAAATGTTAGACAATATCTGTGTTGGGCAATGTATTCCTCTGCCTCCTTACAGGCTTTAATTTACATATTTCAGAGGAAGTCCTTCTTGCCAGCTACAGGAATCTTTTTTATTGTTGGAAAATTTTGCTAAAGGGAGGTGGTACAAAGAGAACTGGGCTTAAAGCAGACTTAGTATTTTTATTCTTTGATGGAGATAATAAAATTTCAGAAATAAAATTAGTTTTCCTTTGGACATGCAAAAGTGGCTCCCATTGTAACAATTTTAAGAATTCAAATAATTGATATGATTCTGCCCTTATTCATACATGTAAACTTCTGGTACTATTCCCAGTTCCTGTGCAGATCATGGAGAACTGAGTGGATGCACAGAGTCTATCCTGTTTCAGCTGATTTGAGCTTTTTATCATAGGATGTTCATAGAAACATCTTTTCTAGGGAAACCACCTATCCTTCTGTCCAGAGCAAACAAGGATTTAAAAATTTTCTTGAGACTGTAGTATACTACATTTGATAATACATCAAATGTTTTAATAGTCTAGTAAATTACAAAACAATTCCCAGAAATAACTGTCCTCCAGTTTGGTTTATCCAGTTTGAGTTCATTCCTCCTACTGCTGTCAACTTCAATAATCTCAAATATCTTAGTCTCACTGTGGCCTGTTATACTAAGGCTGTAAAGAAGCCCTGCAGGTATTCTCATGTTCCATATGTGAGCTGAACCTTGCAGAATTCAGTGTGGAATGAGTTGTGCAGAAGCAATTCTTGGTAGGCATGTGGAGAGTAGGGTTCATATGGCTGAGTGAACAGGGGAAGAATGCATAGTAAAAAAGTAGTGACACCTATAGAGCAGTTCTATTAAGCTTTCAGGAATGTGGACTGATGTTTGGGAAGTGGAACTTTTTGAATAGGTCCTTTTTACCTGGAAAAACTATTTCCAGCCTTTATTTGCACAACATAAAAATGGCCTGTAATTCTGAAGTTGCTGTCTCTATTTGTCAGATGTGTGCACAAAAATCTGCTTTTTTATAGTTCACTTAGATGTCAATACAGTTTGCACTATCATGCAGCTAATTGGGGGTTCTTCCCAGACAGGAAGAACTGTCCACTAGAGGGTAATGGCTCATGTCTCTTGGGGTAAGTATAGATTAACTTATTGTATAATGTTTACTCCTTTTAATGGTGTACTGATAAGTTTGGGGTTGCTTGCTTCATTTTCAGTTGGATGTTGCAATAGGTGGAAGGTATGCTGGAAGTGTTTAATTTTGGCATGGGACTAATCAAGATGAAGTTGAAGACACTGATACGTTGAAGTAAAGTCCTGCACACAGGCCAGTCAGCCAGATTCATTTAAACATGGATGTGAGCCAAACAAAATAACAGATCCCAAATCCGGCAAAACCCTGGTTTCAAATTCACCTTAGAATTCTCAGGCTCTGCTTCATTACTGTTGCATTACAATTTCCAGACCACTACATAAAAGCATTTACTCCATCTCTGTAAATTTATCAACCTGAATTCAGCTTTGGAGAAACCATAAGAACAGCATGTTAGACCAAAGAGCTGGCACTAAGGGTGAGAGGAGTGGAAAGGGGTGCCACTGCAGCCTGGAGTCAGAATATTCCTATATGGGGAAAGTGGCATGGTGTAGAGCTGTCCAGCATGGCAGTGGGTGTGGCTGGATCCAGAAGCAGCTCTCAGCACAGTTACAGATTTGAGTGCAGTACTGTTCCCTTGCACATCTACTTCCAGGACTAGATGTGGACACAAGGCAGCAGGTGTGGTAGTGGGTGTTAGCATGCAATTCATAAAGCATGTATATGATCTGGAGGCACTTATTGCTCAAATACCTTATGTGCTTCCTAAACATCTGCATTTTTGCTTGCTCATCAGACCTACTCAATTCTCTTATTTCCCACATCTTCAGCTTTCAAGTGATGTCCCATCATGCTATCTGTAGTGACTACTACATACTGGGAGAAGATACTGAAAAAATATTAAAGAAATACAAATGTTTTGGGTCCCTATTCTTTTCTGACTCAGCTTGCCACATCAGTCTGTATTGTAAGATTTGTGATAAAGAGAAGAAAAAAAGATTACCTGATGGAGAACTGGAAAGTGAGGGAAGGCAGGGAGGGCACAAAAGCACATGGTGAGATCTATCAGAGTTTAAGCCATTTATCAGTTTGTCTGAAGAAGTCCTAGACCAGACTTTGTAGGAGAGCAGCTGGTTAGAGTCTGCATGCCAGGGATCATCCAGCAAAGCCTGGCAGCTGCTTCTGTGGTCCAGCAAGTTGTGTTCACGCCTACTCTTTTGAGACTTGTGTGGAAAATGGTGGGTACTGGTGCTAAAAGAGAAGCTTGACATCGTGCTCTGGGAAGCAGTTAGGAAGGAACTGCCTGCAGTGATTGGGGGGAGGCTCTGTGTGCTGATGGGCAGAAGTCCCTGACATGCTGGTTGCTTCTTTTCTGGTATGAGATACTTTGTGTCTGTGCTCCTTTTAAAGTCAGGGGTGGTCACACAGTGATCTGGAATGTCTTTGCAATTTGTGTTCATAATGCAATCAAAACGGGTGATGATATCATCTACTTCTGAGGTCTCTTCTTTAGGATATTGATCTCTGCTTCTCTCCTTTTGTCTGGTTTTCTGAACTTCTTTCTTCTTTTTGCAAGAGAAGATGTGGTTCAGCATACTGAATGGTCCTTCTTTCTTTATACGTCTGTTGTCCTCCTGTGATGGTTCGGTCCTGGCCCCCTGCCAAATGCCCGAACTCAAAGTAACAACCCCTTCCCCCTCCCTCTTCCCTTAGGGCAAAGGAAAAAAAAACTATAAAAAATAAAAGAACCCGAAATCAACCAAATTATATCAAAAATATATATTTTTGCATATATTACAGTTATATACAATTCAAATACTATGTGCACCACAAAGGGATCCCAAACACCCCCCAAAGGGAAAGGGAAAGGGGAAAAAGGGGGCAAAAAGGGACAAAACAGAATAGATATGCACAATTAAAATCCAGACTAGCAAAATATGGAATCAGCAAAATAAAAATCTCACCACATCCCTTAGAGAG
>JAWWLV010000100.1:54477641-54509445 GCA_035041135.1 Platyrinchus mystaceus | reverse complement strand
CTACGCTGCTGACACAGATCCTGCTGGAGGTGATGCGTGTCTGAGCAGGAACAGTGTCTGTAAATGCCACACGCCTACAGCCAAGGTGGCACAGGGAGGCTGAGTGGGGCCCTTTGGTACAGAGCTGCTGCCACATCTGTGTGTCCTTCAGGGCACTCAGCATTTTTGGCAACACTTGTACTGATGGAAACAGCCACTGTGGGCTGTTGCCCCTGAGTCGAGTAGTTTGTGTGACTCACACCTGCCCTTTCTTGACTTGGCCCCTGCAGACTGGCCCATTCCCATCCCAACTGCAATAATACTTGGTCTGTCTCTTCTCTAAGCTTCAGTGACCACTCCTGTGCCCAAAAGACAGGATTGCTTATGTGTGTGTTTTCTATCTCAAAGTGGCTGATGCAGTATCAGACATTGTATGAGGACTAGCACAGGTTGCCCAGAGAGGTTGTGGATGCCCCATCCTTGGAAGCATTCAAGGACAGTCTGGATGTGGTTTGGAGAAACCTGGTCTAGTGGAAGGGGGCTCTGTCCATGGCAGGGTGTTAAAACAAGATGACCTTTAACATCCCTACCAACCCAAACCATTCTGTGATTCTTTGTTTTTATGATATAACGGTTGTTTGGCTGCCTGCAGGAAATTCTTTATAGCGTCACATTTAGGGCATAGCATGAGGGCACTTTGTGGTGTTTGAGTGTTTCTGTTTCTGGCCAACTGAAGTAGGGCAGGATTATTCTGACGGTTGGGTGTCAAACAAGGCACATCTATTCTTCTGTTGTTGATCTGTAGCACTTCCATAAGCAAAGTCTCCTGGCAACTCCACTTGGGTTTCTTCTTTAAGGAGACTAATTGGTATATTCCAGAAGGAAGTCTGGGAGTGAACCTGCATGGACACTGTAGAGGCAACTGCATATATGTGATAGCAGGAACAAGTTCTGGAAGGGAACCAAGGTGGGAGGGGGGAAGGACAAACTATGGACCACTTAACTGTTTTCAGGAAACATGGCCAAAATATTTCTTCCAAGAAAATGCCTCTGGAGATTATGTGGTTAGGTTGTATTAGTTCTCCCATATTTCCTGTCACCTTGTATTAGTGTGCAGTTTAAAGCCTTGCTGTATCTATAGCCAGCTTTGCTGGATGGAAATTCCCCACCAGCAACTCTTGATGTTGTTTCTTATCATTAGCACTGCACTTTAGGCCTGCCTGCTTTTCCTATTCTGCATTCTTTCCTCTTTCAATTGCACACCTGCAAATTTGAAGCTTGGACTTTCTCTTTGAGGTCCTCTGCTCTGACTCTGAATGGCTTGAGATCTTAACCATTTCACTCCTTTCTGCAGCAAAAAACAAATACCATTTCCATTGTATTACTCTGGGAGGTAACTCACTTTCATAAAAAAGTAAAATAAATTACTACAGATTAAATAATATTTGCATAAGTATTTCTGGCTTCCTCCTGGAAACCATCTATGTGCATCATTGGGTGCTGTATGAGTTTTGTTACAGCAACCCAAGCTACCAGTTTAAGGACATTTCTCACTGCACTGTTAGCTGCAGACTAAGAGCAACATTATGCCTCTGCTTTTAAGATTGGCATTCTCCATCTTTTAAACAGCAGACACTGCATCTACAGCAAGATAGGGGCATGTCGTTTTGATACAGCCATAGTATCTGATCCCCAACCTGACATATCCTCATGGCTGATGCACTGCTTGTCTTTCACGGATTCTAAAATGAAATTCTAAATTCATGTTACAGTTAAGGTCATGACATGATACACTGCTTCAGTGTTCTGAAACATGAACATGAGGAAAATGGCACTTCAGTGAAATTAATCACATAAGAGAAAACAATCGTATTGAGCAATAGTTCTGTTTTGCCAGTGTAGCTGTAACTAAACACACAGCTTCTGCCAGCATAGCCTTTAGTCAAAGATCTAGACTTTTTAAGACACAGCCAACAGATACATGTGGAAAAAATGTGTAATGGCTTTTGCTTTAGTTAAGTACTGAATTTCAGAATAAAAATAAAAGAAAGGAAAAAGAAGTGACTTTGAAAGGAAAGTTGTATTTACCGATGTATTAGCCTCACTTGGAGTTATAAAGAAAAAGTCTACAGACAAGTTATTTGTTCAAATTTTGCTATGGGTTGCTCAAAAATACTTGAAATGATTACTTTATTTCAGCCAAGGAGAGAAAGATCTTTGTTTTGTTCGGCTGGTTTATTTTCCAATGGCCCTACTGGCATTACAGTCAATTTCATATTGAAATACTCTATGTGTGTCTGTGAAGGGTAAGAGGAAAGACAAAATTCAGAGCACCCTGTGGTTTCTCTACCCTGAGAGGACAGAGACAACTACGCTATGTGCTGTGGAAAGAAACAATTCATTATACCATCTTCATCTTTCCTCCTGCCCTGGATGTGCCAGAGGTTCCCTCGATGCAGCCCAGCCACTTCCCAGGGTGTGTTTCTGATGGCAAACCAACATAAATTAATAACAACCCTACTGACGCTGCTGTAGTTATATTGGTGAGACTCAGTCAGCTCATAGAGAAGCTCATTTGTCTTCTCCTCACCCTAATGCTGCAGCCTTACACACTGCTAAGACAGCTTCTGTTGCAGACTTCGAGTGTCACAGCTTGGCTTGACTCTGTGGTACTCTTGGAAAGAGAATCTGTTGTTGTTTTTGTTGTACAGAATACTTTGTCCTGTGGTCCTCAGAGCACTACTGCCTCTGGTGCAGATAGAGGACACAGTGTTTTTTTAAATATTTATCCTCTTAGCAGCCTCAGTGGGTGTTGGAAAAAGCTACCAAATGACAAAGGCAGTCATGGAGGCATGACTCTACCTATGGCTATCATATATCCCTGTCTTTCTTACCTTCTGTTTGCTCAAAAAAATCATTGCATGAAATACTAGCCAAGCCTCTGTCAGAATTTTTTTTACTCCTCTACCATAAGTGTGTATAATTTACTGTGTAAATGACTATGACTAAAATTACTTGGCAACTTCTCCCTGATATTGCATTGTTTTGAGAACTGATTTCTCTGGATTAGTTGTTTACACACTTTGAAAAAGAGTTAATTTTAAAACGCTGCAGTAGAATAAGGATTAATTCTATCAGAAAAATGGAAACATTTGTCTTCCAGTGCCTTTTGTCAGGCACAGGAGATCAGATGTACTGTGTAGATATGCAAAAAGTGTGGTGCATGTGCATTACTCATTCTGGCATCCACTTGTGGAGTTACACATAGACTGTGTGCTGGGAAGAGGTCTTGCAATTATCCTGTACTTACATACAGGCTTTGCCTGAGACAAACTCCTGCCAAGCTCAGTGGTAGTTCTTCAATTGATTACCTCAGAAATCTGATTGGCATGCATAATTACATCATCAACGGCATGTTCACACTTGAAATGCTTACTGTTCAACAGTCACTTATTTCAGTAAAGGCAGTTTTTCCAATGATCTGGTTGAACTGATGAGTTTTTATATCAATACTGCTGTACCATGTAGAAATCAAAAAAGGACCTCTGGCTTACAAACTGGCATAACTAAAAGGGAAGAAATAGGTTGCAACTATATAAAAAGCTAAGTAGCACTAGGGAGCATCCCTCAGCATCAGAACTTGGTTGTCTGTACTATAAAATTCTTAAAATCCTCACTGGCATTGTTTTGTCTTGGGTCAATTAACACTTCCCTTTCCAGGTTCTGGAGCTAGCATGGGCCACAGACCATTCCCAGGAGGCAGTCTGCATATGACCATTCTGTTTTAGAGAAAAAAGAGTTTAGGAGTAGGGACACAGGTTGTCCCATAATAGTTGGCTTCGGTGCCAGAGCCAGGACTCAGGCACATTTAATTCACTATTGCAGACACTGTTGCAAATATTCAGGGCATGGAAAAAGCATCTGGAGGTATTGAAACAAGTTTATTTCTTACTCAAAACTATTTCCAAACTCTCTTCTTTCTTGTTTTGCAACTTGACAGCTCACTCTGTAGAGCCCTGCTGCTATGCAATGTTCCAGCCTCCATGAGCAACAGCTGTATCATTGCTGGAATGACAATACTTACACAAGAAAGAGATTTTTTAAGGGTATGCTTAAAAAATGCAAATTGAATCTTTTTTTGACTTGTTTGTTAACAGTCAAAATTGTTTTTAAAGCTTAGTGACATAAACAAGGAAATCACTACTCTCCCTTTCAAGAAATCTCTAGAAAACTGCATGAAACAAGGAGAAAACAAGTATGATTTTTGCAGCGAAAAAAATCTGCCTGAAACCAACCAGGCGGTGAATCATGCCAAGCAAATGCACCTTTTCTGGCCAATCCAACAACAGATATATCTGCCATGTAGAAATACCTACTAAGTTTCAAGAAGTCTTGGGAAGTCTCTCTGATTTCTTCCACTTTATGCAGCCCACATTAAAGAACGGGGTGCTGGGCAGAGAGGAGAGCAGTGATCCCTCAGGAGAGATCCTGAGCCACTGATGCCTTCCCTGGCCCCTTCCTCTGCTCTGGATGCGTGGCCAGCTGCCCAGCAGCAACAGAGAGATTTACTCTGAGGGACCCTGACACTTAAGTGTGCTCTCAATTTCCAAGTAATTACAGAGAGGCTGCAATGCTTGCTCAGCCAAACACAAATGAATAATTACCTATGCTTTTCCTTTATAGTGTGTTTAAAATCTACAGGTATTTCACTCTGTTCTCCAGTGGGGAATGAAATAATTGCATTGTTGCTATGGGGCAAATATGCAGGCTCCTAATTTTTTTAAACTTTGTACTACAAAGCAGCCTATTCAAAAACCAGAATCGCAGGTCCACATGGCAGAATATTATTTTTAATGGCTTCTTTTTAGTTGCTTTCTTTCTATCCCTAGAGGTTTGGATTTTTCACTTTAGAAGAAATTTTTGTTTATTCTTTATCTGAAAGCTGCTATTTTTACATAACCATATGACTTTGGGAGGCAGAGTCTTTGAGAAAGAGACAAAGAAAATTCTGGTAAAAATAATGACAACTGTCAAGGCAATGTAGGAAGCTTCCAAATCTTCTCAGGCTATTTCCAAGGTACTAGTAATACTATTATAGTACAATAGTATGTAGTATGATAGTGTACGTGGTACAGTATATACTATATTTTTCTAGGATTTTAACTATACTATTATCTAGAATGGTAAGAATGGCTTCACCCTTTTTTCTAGTATCAGTTAATAGTTTTTTTGTTACAAAGGTGTGTTTCCTTTTCATTACATTAATTAATGCTGGCTGCAGTGAAAGGAGAGAAATACCTCCCGAGACACTTCTAATAGCCCTGTCTGCATCAGCTCTCAACATTATTGCATGTGTAAAAAATGTGGCATGAGATATTCTCACTTCAAACAGTTGTGATCAATGCTTTTGACACCGATGTGGCACATTTGCTCTGAAGATGTGAACCGGAACGGCAGGAGGTTTGAGCTTTTCAGAAGAGCAGACCTTGCTGTAGACAAGGTCTGTCTGGTTACACGGCTGGGACTGATCAGCCCATGATGTCTGATGGAAGACAAAGCCACAAACACATGGTCTTTGAAACAGCCAGCAAGGAATGAAACATGCCCCATGCCCAAGAATTTGGTTTTGAATAGTGGGCAATGGTTTTTATGTGGCCCTGCTCTATGTTTCAGCCCAGTGTGCATAAACTGCCTCTTTCCTGCAACTTCTGAAAAAGGTTTCTGTGCAGTGCCTGGTCTTCCCCTTACTCCATTTTTCAAAAAAATGCAATTAGACACTGGGCCCTATTCAGCTGAAAATAACCCCTGCATCTGGTACTGCCTGAGCGCTGTGAGTCTCTCGTTCTCTAAAGATATTTCTACAATTCTCAAAGGAAAAATATCCCTTTTCCAGCTGCCATGGAGGAGGCTATTAGACATAATGATGATCCCATCCAGCAGAGCTGTTGTTCTGTTCTCCGTCACAGCAGAGAAAGTTGTGCCTGTCCACAGTATTTAAGTCTCTAGAGCCTAATAGGGCACCAGAGTGTGCTGGCTGAAAGTGTTTTTATTTCTTGGCCAAGTTTGAGTAAGAGAAATATTATAACAGATCTATTTCATGGTCTGGTATTTCAACTGCCCCTTCTGGACTTCGAATGTGGAGAGGTATGTGGATGGAAGAAGCAATTTATAAAGTTTCATGGCAAGAATCTCTCAAGAACTAAAAAAGTGGGGGGTCATCCTGCACATTTCCTCTTGATTTCTGTGAGCAGTTTAAAGGGAGAGAGAAGACAGATTTGTGATTTGCCTCCACCTGAAGCCAAGTGGGTTTTGTGCAGTTTCCATTTTCCTGTTTCCCAAGAATTATTCTGCACATATTGTGAGAGAAAGATGGGGATGGGAATTAATGGTGGAATTAAATAATAAAATGTACAAAATACAGAATCAGGGAAAGCTTAAGGAAGGAGGGGAACTCTAAGGGGATTGCCTTTTGTCTTTCTGTTTGAGTGACAGCTCGTACCCAGAACTGTGATACAGACCACTGTCTAGCATGCAGGAGTTTGTATGTGTTTCAGAGATTTCCTATTGGAAGCAGCCGGAACTGGAATAAGCCTGGTAAAAATGCACAACAGCTAGAGTAGATATCTGTAGTCTCCTAAGGCAAATAGCAATTCCAATTTAAGATTGACTAGGATTAAATGAGAACAAAAGTAGTATTGAAACAATACCTGTTGCAGAGGCCAAAATATACCTCTAGTTCAGAAAAACAAAAGTTGAGCCTATTATATGTTAACTACCTTTGGGACTCTGTGGTTGAAGGAAACAGATTGTTCTAGATGTCCTTGTCCCTTTACAAATACAGCATGTGGCAGTTCAGAGCTTTTAAATTTCTTCATTGACACTTTTTTTAAAAAGAGCAAACTTAGACCAAAAGGTGAAGTTACACATATTTATTCACTGTATGAAAATGGTACTGGCTTTCTGTGCAAGTTCTATTTCTGCTTATCTGTTGTGCAGGTTTTTGGACATTGATACCAGAGCTTGCTGTGTCAAGTCAGCAAGAAAAAACATAAAATTTCATCTGAAAAGTTTTCTGCAGTAAACTAGGCAGAACTTAGCAAACTATGATGTATCTTAGATCACTTACTACCAACTACATAGTACAGTGTTTAATATTAGATTAAACTGTGGTTTGTTTCTCTAATGATGGCCAGAATATTTGACTTTTTGCATAGGAGATAGAAACATACAGCTCAGCAGGAAATGTGTTTGACTCCATGTCTTCCCCACTCTCCAGAGAAGTAGGGTCTCAGCCCTTCAGCTAATTATTCCACAGCTGCAGTTGTTGAAATATGTTTTAACTTCTGTTTACATTATTTTATTCCAAATTGCCTTTGCCAAGACTATTTAAGCTGCTGATTTCTGCAAACCTGATTTAGTGTAAAAAAAATTAGGCACGCGTTCAACATGAAGCACACACATAGTCCCAGCGAGATAAAGAATAACTTTGTTTAGGGCAACACTGCTAAGCCTACATTAAGTATACCTTGCTCTCCAAAGAAGATGCTAGATCCTTGATTTTTAACGACCGCAGAATACTGGGGCTTAGTGGGCATTCCTAGCATCCATTTTCCTCATTTCACAGCCAAAATTTCCTCAGGAGTATTTGGGACACCACAACAACCAGCTCAACTCAATAAACATCCCAGTGGCTCACCTGTACCGCCCAGTGCAGAGCCATTTTGAAGCCCTTGTCCACTAGAGTTGGGTCTGCTCCCTTGTGCAGCAGAGTCTGGGTGTTGTGGAACGCAGCCCAGTGGACTGAAGTCATTCCCTGCAAGCCAAAAGCCCGGAGGGGAAATCACTGTTGCTCACAGGAGCACCCTTCAAATCTCTATAGATAAGGTAGGCAGTTGTGAAACCATCCAGGATGAACAGATTGTTCCCTCTCCATCTTGATTTGAAATAATTAGCAGCAGCTTCTGAATTAGGGGAGTCAAAAGGGGGAACCTAGCAATGAGCTTTTTGGAATTATTATAGAAAATAGATGCAAATACAAATGCTTCCTCTGTACATGACTATACCATGTTATAAATAGTGCGTGGTCAGGACCACGATGGCTGGCAGACAGTTCCTCACCTCTCAGCCTGGATCCTGTGGAAAAGCCTGTTTTAGACCGGTGCTTTGACATTACACAGTGTGATGTTTATGTTTAGTCTTATCTTTGATCCAAAATCCAAAATAAACATTGTAAACTAGTACTGTAGCTGGCACTAGTCAGCAAGATAAAGAACTGACACAGTGATGTCAACAAAAAAGTCACAATATAAACATCTTATATTTACTGTTTTGAGAGAAAACAAAGCGAATGATTAGCTGTTCACCTGCATTATCATTCCATCTTAGCTGCATCCAGTCAGTCTTGGTAGATCAGAGAATTCATGACCTGTATTTGCACCATGAGCATTGTTACACAAACTTATATTTTACTCTATATCCATAATAATTAAGATTTTCTATATAAATTTACTCATTTATTGTGTTTATTAAAAATTGCTAGTGTTTTTTAGGTGTGGTTACATTTTATTTTGAGCAGGTGCTGTTTACTCTCTTTTAGTGGAAAAAATGTATTTGAAGGGTCTTGTTTGGTTTCCAAAATGATAAAAGTGGAAAAGAAATTAAAACTTGAAATAGAACCCCATAAAGCCAATTGATGACAACTCAGGTAAATTATGAGCTATAACACATTGATACAGACAGCTTATCAGTGCATTAATAGTGGGGATTGTTTGCAGTGATTTTCTGACTGAAAGCTTGAATGCCTTAACATTAATTTCTCTCACTCATCAGGAATCTTTTAAGTCCCCAGGTGGCTTAAGTCTGGGTGATGATGAAACAGAGCGGTTGAACAAGAGCAGTTTCGGTTTTACTTATGGTTTGCAAAGCTTAATCATGGGGGTTTTGGCTTTGTAAAACCAAAATTGAGGGTTAACTCCTGCTCTAACTGAAATTAATGGGAGGTCTGCCAATGATGTCAGTAGTCGAGGATTTTGACACAAGGGACTTAATACTGTTGACGGACACTCAGTATTTGAGTGATATGAATGAGTGATATGAGGCTTCACTTAAATGATTGCCAGCTGGGAAATGGGTCCTCATTGCTGGTTCTGGAGAGCAGGAAAAATCACTGAAAAAGGAGGAGTTACAGTGTACCAGGCCACCTTTCTGTCATCCTCTCTTTCTCTCTATATGGACAAAAAAGATCCTTGAAAAATCGCTTTCTGTTTCTACTGTGGTAACCAGCAGAATCAGCTGTAACATAAGAGTGTAAAACTGTGAGTAGGATTCAAAGATCTCTCTAGTACAGGGACACAGCTCAAATAGGTCAGTAGCAGATGCAAAAATGTAAGGAATAAGGCTTGACAGTATACTGTCGCCTAATATTTGGTAATCAGGCTAAACAATTCCTATGATATTTAGACCTCCACAGACCTCCACAGGGTAATGGTGCATTTTCTGAAAAAGTGTGGGTTTTTTATTTTTTTATTATTATTATTATTATTATTTTTTATTTTTTTATTTTTCTTTGAAACGACCACCTGGTAATTTCTGTAGATGTTCCTGTAATTTTATGTGAAAAAAAAAAAAAAAAAAAAAAAAACAAAACAAAAAAAAACAAAAAAAAAAAAAAAAAAAAAAAAAAACAGCTAGTAATAAAACCCTTTTCATCTTCTCCACGCAATTTATGTTACCATGGGTTTATATTGCCCCTCTGACATAGTTGCCAGGCTGAAAGTCCTACTGTAGTTTGTTTGCTCTAGTTGTTAGCCTGTCCATGAAAGGAAGCTGCTCTATAACTATTATCATCTTTGTAGTCCTTTTTCTGTTCCTTTTCTTGTATACCCTTTTTCAAATTACTCTTGTATCTGGCACTTGCCATGTGGCAGCACCAAGGATTCAGACGGAGCTTCCTGTTTTGTTCTCTGTATCCTTTCTAGTACTATGTACACTCCATGTGTCCTTTTGGAGCACCCAACTGAGCAAAGTGCACTGAGATGTTTGTAGCAGGAGCTCCCACACGTGGGCCTTCTACAGCAGGCAATAGCTGTCTGGCTGTCTAGCCCACCCCGTTTGATTTGTGCATAGTGTTACCACCCTTGAGTGGCATCTGTAGGTAGACCACTGTTTGTGAGAGAAGGCATGAAAGTGATATCAAAACTGTCAAAGTTGAAGGTCCAGCACTGTATAATCTTTAGGGTGTGACAGCCAAACATAAGGATGCAATAAGGATGCAAAAAATAAGGAGCAATAGGCGGTATAAAAGGACAAAAACCAAGAAATGCCTGGGAGAAACTCACTTGTGCCCAGATTCACGGCTTTTTCAGGGAATGTTTCTTCACACTGTCGTCTCATAGGCTTCATAAGTAAACCCAAAGAAAGCCACAGCTGTGGAATCTAGGAGACCTCTAGATGTGTTTTTTACTGTTTATGTGTTCGTGCATTCATCGGGGTGTTTTTTCCAAGTGTCAGATGGGAAAACAGAAGTGTTTTACTTATGCCAAGAGAACAGCTCTATTAGCTGCAATCATTTGTGAAGATCCACATTTTTCAGAAAACATGAGTATTCAGGACTTAGTACAGACTCTTGAACAAGTACATTCTCAGTGCTAAATAACAGTGAGATGGACAAAAAGTTCCAAATTGCATGTAGCAGTGCATTACAGCAAAGCATTACAGCTTGAAATTATGATCCACAGTGTCATGCTATTCATTAGCAACGTATTTCTACACCAAGACAAAGCATATTTCTGGTTTAGGATGTTGTGAGGAGGGTGTGCAAACCTTTCAATGCATAAGGAAGAGGAAATACTAACAGCCCTCTGGCTATTCTGGCACTGTGGAGAAGAGACATGTCCTTGAGCAATTGTTAGAATGAAGCAAAACATATGAAAAGACACTCAGAATCTCTCTTGTGTCTTGGCTTCTCTCTTTGGAGAAAAATATATGTGGGAAGTTAAGAGTCTCCTATGTACCCTATATATAATACACAGAGGACACAATTCTGTATGGATCACAGAACAGCATAAATTTTGTAGTTCCATGACTGTTCTGTGTAATACCAGCTCTTTGATACTTTTCCTGAGAACAGTAGTTGAATAATGGGATCAAGGAATCATAGAATCACACAATGATTTGGAGAGTATCTCGTTCCAACCTCCCTTCCATGAGCAGAGACATCTTTCACTAGACCAGGTTGCTCAGAGTCCCATCCAACCTGGCCTCGAACACTTAGGATTGGTAAAGTTGGAGATTCACTCTCGTGTCTAACTTCAGAAGAATCAAAGGCAGTTATTGTCCTGGTAAGTGATTTAAGAGACTGGTTCAAGGTACTTCACAGTTGCCTAGATGGTTTATTAGCCTATAGGTGCATGATGTATAGTAGGAAAAAAGAGAAACTTTGCAGAGTTCAGCAAAAGCATTTTAGAAATTTTTTACTAGTGCATAGTCTCATCATAAAAGTGATTGTACAGTGGACTCTTTCTGGACAGAATGACTCTAAGCCCCCAGAACCTGGGACTGTGACTTGTAGAACAAGCTCACTCACCTCATTGTCCTGATGACTAATTTCACTAAGATTTGACTGTTGCAGAAGCACGGTCAGAAGCCTGTGGAAGCAATGACATAATCAGTGTGCTGTACTCCTGACTAAACTTGAAAAACTGTCAGTTTTTTTAAAAAACAAAATGTACAATTTTGTGAAAAATCCGTATCAGTGATGGGCACAGGTCAGAATCTTTGGTCTGAGCTTTGTCATGTGAGAAAAACAAACATGACTTTGTAGCTTACTGTAACAATGAAAGTTTAGTGCTGGGAATTAAAAGCAGATCCACTAGGAATAATTCTTGTGCTGATCGCCAGGTTAGAATCAGGGTGTGTAATACTATGCATGTGTGCAGTTTTTGGCAGCTTAGCAATTTACTGTCAACCTACTTTACAATGTCTTAAACTAACAGAAATGCCAGCTTCTGCAAGGATTTTTCACTCTATTTAATTCTTGGAGTACTGTGATGTAGTGTACACATTTGTGTGTATGTGTGTATGGTATACATGCTTACTGTATATTTACACACACAATCCCCAGTATTTTACAAGGCCTTGCAGTATGTCTCCGGAATAGGGACATTATTATGGTATAAAACATAGCAACGCATGGGCTCGCATTTTATTGAATATCGGACTACAAACACTCCCCTCTGGTAGAGGGAACAGTTACAATAAGGTAATTACATGAAATATTATTCAAGTGCAATAATATTTTTAACACTTCATGGATTTTGCTTTTCTCTTCCTTTTGGTATCCTGTGAAGATGTTCTGAAATCGCTATAGGTTTGACAAAGATGGTTGTGTTTTATAGTAGGATGCTAAGTGTTTGGATCATGTATATGGCTGGACCATGGAAATGGAAAACACCATACTGTTACAGCTGTAACAATGTACAGTTCTTATGACTGTAGCAAGAGGAAGGATATATCCTAGGGGATCATTGTGCAATTCTGTGGCTCATCTGGAGGTGTGAATTTGCTAGAAATCTTCAAAACATGGACAGTAAAAAGACATGCTCTTTTGCAAGGAAATTAAAAGATGATGAAGTGTAAAGGAAAGAAGTCTGATAAACGTACAGAAAATACATAGATTAATGTATACAACCCTGCATTAATTCCAATGCATAGGAGACTGAATGAAAAACTTTGCTGCTTTTCCTTAGGTCAAACTTCAACAACTTTCTGTATATTTTCTGGATTGAACTGTGCTCAGGTGTGTGGATCAGATCAAGCTGAGAATGTTGCTTGTCAAATTTGTTCTCCCCTACCAATAAGAAAGAACTAGATTTGTAAATTACTCAATGGAAGATATTTACAGGTGCTTAGGGATGATTTTGGCCATTCTGCAGCTGAAAAGCTTCTGCATTGTTAACACCTTCTTTGGGTGCCAAAAGTCCAAAGTCAAGTTTTTTTAATGTTGAAGATACGTAAAGGGTGATTGTTGGATAGATCCCAGTGTAGGGATTTTGCTTTGACTTCAAATACTTCTGCATATGGATACAAATACTTGTAGCAAACAGTATTTACACCTCCTTTTCTGAATGGAGTCATACTATAGGAACTCTGAAAAGGATGACACTTTAGGATTGCTGTGATTTGTTTGGTAAATGTTTGTAAAAGGGAAGAGAGATTTTGTGGTCATTTAGCACAATCACTCAGAATTTCAGAAATTCAGTGCCTGAAAACAGGCCCTGGTAAAAATGGACTACTGAGGAGAAAGCAAGTGAGATAGCCATAATATGCTTGTAAAACCCATTTATCGCATACTTTTAGAATCTGATACAGGGCTCTATGGTCCAACCCCAGATATGAACAGTGAAACCACTGTATGTGAAAGAAATCTAATTCTTTGAATGTAGAACCTTTATCAACAACAAACTTTGGCTCACTTACATTGTTAGATCATTATGGCAACATAAGTGCTGCCATTTAAATATGTAGATACCCAACCATGCAGCTGAGATTTCTCTGATATCTGCTCCTGGGAAAGCAGATTACTGTTTCAAGTAGCAGCATGTGCAATGTTGTACAAACATTGTCTTCTTTCTGTGTTGGCTTTGTTTAACGACAGTGATCTCTACTTTTGCAGAAATCTCAAACTATTCTCTCCAAGTGATGCATGAAAAGGAATGATAATGTGGAAAATTAATGAAGATCGTACAAAAGGCTGGAGAGCAGATCAGCAGAAATGCCCAGAGGTCTGGGCTGGTATGATATGGTGACAGCAGCAAAATTGTAGACTCACTGATTAAGCCACATGAACATTTTGCATCTACTGAATGTTTTACCTGTCTCTAATGTCTTCCCATCCTGCTTTACTTAGGAGAGTTTTTTGAGTGAATTTACTCAGATGTACAAATCAAAATTTTTTAAACCTTCCCATTGTCACAGGCTGGAATGAGACAAAGAGAATCTTTCTTTAAGAGTGAAGACACTCTGTAGTTTTTACTCCACCTTCAGTAAAAGTAGTTAAAAATGAGCCAGACCACTAATCCTCAACTTCCCCTTTATAGAAGGGGCTCTCAGAGAGCTTGTGGTGTGGAAAATTTTTCTCATGTTTGCTGTTCTACTCAGAGGAGAAGTCCAGAGAAGTAGCTTCTTGTAATATTTCATGTGAGGAGGTAGCAGAAAGGTAGTTGGGCAGGGGAAATGAAGGGTTTCAACCTCTGTTATAATATTTTTACCCCCCTCCAGCTCTTGTGATCTTAAACTAGGCTCCTCACTTTATTTTGATCTCTGGTACACAAGTGTGGTAAAATGTTTTTCTTCCTCTCTACCCTCTTCATGATAACCACTGAACAAAGCAGCAAGTCACACACAAGTATAGCTGTCACAGCTACTCCTCCTGACATGGGCTCTCCTAGGGTTGCTGACTACCTGTTGAGATTCAACCAGCAAAAGTTGTGGGAGCCTAGGACATACCTCACATCAGGCTCTGCCGTTGCAGCATGTAGTGGCAACCTCCCAGTTTTTTCAGGTATGTTCTGCTTAGCACCATTCCTGAGCAAGCTGACACAGCCCTCCAGCCAGCCCTAAAAAAGAAGAGCACGTCAAAGAGGAAAGTGAAATGCATCAGGCCAGATCTTTTCTTGCTGGTGCTGGCATTTGTGTGTGACTGCAGCCATTTCGACCAGCAGAGGAACTGGCCTTTTTTTTTCCCCCGTTGAGGTTTCTCTGCACTGAGAGGGGTTCTCTTTAGAGCCCAGGTCTCAAACTAGCTTGGTCATTAATTTCTCTGATAAGGTGAGGTGTTTCATTTACACTGTACTTTGTTTTTTTCTGCAGCTGTGGCAAGTAATGAACTGCCTAAACAGTGATTAAAACACTACTAATTCCTGTATCACTAGCAAATGCTATACATACTCTTGCATGGGAATACAATTATGCTAGATTAAACCAAGAACATGAACATTTAATCTCATTTTTTGGTGAGATTTTAGCTGGAATGGCGAATCACTATTAAAAACCCCAGAGAGTTGCCTTATAAACATTCTTGCAGAAGTTTGTATTAGTGAAAATGTTAGACTGAAAGTAGCACCGAAACAGATGGGATGAATCAGTTCTTGGACTACAACCTTGTACTGATCACCCCAGCATAAAAGCAAGTAAACAGTCTGGTTGTAAGTTGTAACTGCATAAATCTTTCAGCATATATGTAAGTCCAAGGGAAATCAAGCATCAGTTTAAGTGTTTTGCTAAAATTTCCATGGGCAGTCGATAAAGACCATTCTCTCCTATATAAGCTACATTGGATTGGCATTACCGGCATTTTTAGGGAAAAGATGTGGAATGCTACAATCAGAACACGCCTGTTGGAGCTCTTAGTGGAAGTACAAGACCACCAAATCCTGCATGCAATTGTGACTGTGCAGCTCTGCTGAATTCAGTTCTGGACTGAGATGTCAGTCTGGACAGACATCACAGCCAAATGCTCCCTAGACCTCTGGTTATATCCATCACGGAAACAGAAATGGAAATGGAAACTTCTAAGCCTGGGTGGTTTAAATCTTTTCCAGTAATTTCTTTTTTTCCCAAAGAATGTTTTTTCTCCTCTGGGAAAAGAGGAAGGAAAAAAGGAGCATGACACTAATTATGGAATTTTTTGGAAATATCTTGAAGAGAAAATGTTTGTTCTCAAGTAAGTGGGGCATGCTCCTTGCACTGGATGAAACTTCCTGTTTTGCCATTTTCAGGCTGAGCATTGCAAAGCTAAGCAGAAGCATTGTTTTTATCCTGAATTTTCGGGAAGAACCTAGATGCAAGGGACATTTTTTAATTAGGCTGCCACAGTACCTGTTTACATGGGTTGGCAGTCATCCAGCCATAACTCATACTATGCAGCATGGGTGAAAATTCCTTCTTTCTGTCCAAATAATAATGAAAGCTCAATCTGCTTAGATAACTTGGTCCCCAGTCTCTCTCTGAAACCTGAATTACCTCCTGCACGGAGTAAAAGACTAAGGAGAAGAGGACCATCCTTGCTGCTTCAGACAGGTGTGCCACATCTCCCTTCCCAAACGTCTCAGTGAGGTGTCTGCCCCTACTGTCACTTGCACGTAGGTTGATCAGAGGATTGGATTGCTTATGATCTTAATATTTGGCGCTTGCAGTACCTTGAACTTCAGTTCTCAACCTGGCCATGCAAAGTCCAGCACTACAGTGAAAAGAAGCAATGCCCTGGCTCATGTGGTGTGCAGGAACACCAGCCGGCTGACCACCAGAATCTGAGATGGGAATGCCCTCACTGGAGCATAAATATCTGCTGCTGACTGTGAGAGGGGAAGAAGTTAATCTGCATATTAAGGACAAGAGGGGACTTTCTAGCCCACAGAAAAAAAGTGATTTTCTTGAAACCACACAGAGGACTGAATCCTACCGAGATCCTCATGCCATGCACTGGCTTTACAGCCTGAAAGAGAAAGAACACTCTGACAGGAGTCCTGATCCTCTTCTAATAGTCATTGCTCCAGCTTTGCATCATAGAAAAGTTTCAAAAACAATTCTGCTGTCATCTAGAACCAAATGTTTTGCATTTTTTTTCCTTCTGTAGTATAAACAGAAATCTTTTTTGGTCTGCACATTTACTCTCTTCACTCCATCCTTCTCCCCCAAGTATTGGTACCAGATAAGTTGCCAGAGATAAACTTGTACGTCCATAGGCATCTTGAGTATTAATATTGGCTCCCGTCTTCAACAGAAGCTTCACTGTATCAACCTGGCATCCTGACACAGCATGCATCAAAGGGGTGCAACCTGGGGAAGAAAGCCAAATTTTTTTTACAATTTTTATTTTGTCAAAGCCATAAGATACAGTTTCTTATTTGCTAATGTTAGCACTGGCAAATTAACAAATCCTTTCTGTGGCAACTGTCCAACAGTTGTACTCAGCTTTTTGTAAGCAGAAAGTAACTGCTATGCCACTTACTGACCACCAAGTTTAAAAAGAGTGTGACTTCATTAGCAAAAGCTTTGCCTCATTAACTCTGCTTCTGGAGGAAAAAGCGCTTTTCTGTTGACAAGTTCCCAAAATGAGCTTTTGGTTTTGCACACCATTTAGTAGGCTGATAGTCTTCAGAATGACTAGTAACCAGATATGGTGCTTGGCTAATCTTCCCAAATGCCAGATATGTTCTTTCTTTATGTATTCAAAACAGTTATGAAATCAAGGCCTATCCCTTGCAAAGGTATATGCATGTGAGTTGGTGCTTTATGTAGACAACAACTTAATTTGAAGACTGGATTTGCTCTAGGATATTTTCTGTTTTCTTAAGAACTTTTTTAATATTCTGCAAACAATTTCTGTGCTGTAAAAAAACCAGAAATCCACATTCAAACTTAATAACTCGACTTTCATCACAACGTATTATGATGTCACTTAATTGCTTCCTCTTCCTTCCAGTCTGTTAACTGCTGAAAAACAGCAAGAGATTTTCCTGCAGAATCTGACAAATCAATTTAAAATTACTATGCTGGGCATAAACAAGTAAACATGAGAATTAGAAACTATAAGACTATTAGAAACTTACGACACAACTGAAGAATAATTATTCTTACTGGATTCAATTAGACTGCTGAGGAAATGTTCTACTCAACCTGAGATCACACAGACTGACAGACATGCAGGATATGAGCTGTGTGTTTTGCATTGCACAACTCGTCTTTAATTATATTTCTATGTACAGCATAGCAAACAAGTTAATTCTGGACATGAAATACTTCTATTTGCTGATCAGCCCATCTCCACCCTCTCCACCTGCCCTTCGTACTTAGTCCCTCTCCCATTAAAGATCCAGACTGGGAGAATTTTATCTTGGTTAAGCTTTTCCCTACTGCCCAGTAAATGTTTTAAAGATAACAGTTGGAATGTTTACTTTAAAGTGCAAAAAAAAATTGGTAGCTAAGTAAAAGCTGTTTGAGATTAAAATAGACAGTGTTCATATATAAGAAACTGCAATTAAAAAAATACTTTTGATAAACAAAGTCTTCCTTGAGAACAGCTTCCAGGGATCTGTGGCTCTCATTCACCTGGGAAATAGATGCATATAAACCTCAGCCATTGTACAACAACTAAGCATTAAGTAGTAACCTGAACACAAAATGAGCATAGCCTCACAGATAAAACAGATTATTTAGATGATTTCACATTGTACAACCAACCCTTTGGCAAACAATTACTTGACAAAATCATTCAAGCTCTGACTGTACACATACTTTTTAAGTACAGTAAGTGACTGTAATCTTCTACTTCAGAAATGTGTAGAATGTATGGCATTTGGCTTTGATAAAAATATTCTTTTTCCTTCCCTGAAATGACAACAATTTCTCAGCATGTCTCTAAGATAAACTAATGATATTAATTATAGCAAAACAGCTTATTTGTATCCATATAAAAATTGCAATTACGATTACAGGGAGAAAGACATACCCAAACTCTGCTTTTCCAGTGGAATAACTCAAATTTATTCTGCTACTAAATATAATCTGCTGCACACAAAAATCAGGATAAAAATTTGGAAAATTTAATTGCAAGCTGAAGCAACAAATCTCCTGAGAACAAACCCAGCCTTTAGTTACCCTCTCTGTCACAACACTCCAGGATAGAAGGATCTTCCCAAATCACTGCAGTCAGTGTGTTCACATCACCATTGGCTGCTGCTTGGTAAACCACAGTCAAGTCGATCTCTTCTGCTGCATCAGCTGCAGATAAGGAGCATGTCCATGAATAAGCAGAGAGCAAGTACAAAAATGATAAACAGTGAAAATAATGACACTTAGCTCACTGAATTTTAATGATTATGTAACTTGGGGTAGAACAAAGTATATCTAAACAGCACTGTGGGTTTTGTTAGTCATCTGGAACTTGATTGTCACCATAACTTCTTCCAAAAACTTTCAGACATAGATACTGAAGGACTTAAAAAAACTTCTGGAAAGTGTCCACCTCTTTTAAGAAATTATACTAATATTAATGTAACATGACATGAGAAACAATGAAGTAATAACTGAACTAGCTCATAATATTGCTGGCTACACTTTTATGACAGAGGAAGAAATCAGGACCCAGGTGTTTTCAGTTTCAATCTTATCCTTGCACCAGTCAGAAGACTGAGGCTTTTCACTTCCCCGTGCTGTCCAAGGGAAATCTCTCCTCAGGAGAGTGAAATTCTGGCAACAATAGTTTGTGTTCATTATGTCTGCAAAAAGGAAAAATGGAATATTGCTTGGAACCCAGGATAAGTTTATTTTGTTTGGAAACTACAGTGTGAATTAATATTTAAACCAATGCCTTGCAGGATCTGTTCCTGAATGCTCCTCAGATTTTTCTATCTAGAGAAATTATTGTGATGATTCTTTCTTTGCTTGCAGATTAGTCATCCTATGTTCCACATGGCTACACCTCCTTTGGCTTCAAGTGGACTATTAACCTGCTAACTCTAGGAGTAAAAAGAGTTACTTTTTTGGTGCTCGGTCAAATCTGACATAGTGGTAAAATGCTCTAGATATGTATATCTAGGTCAGACACAATCTCATGTTTTTGATCTCTATTAATTCAAAAAGAAGTACAGCAGCAGTGACATCAGCTGTTCACAGTGGCTGAAGGTCTGTTGTGGTTTAACCCCAGATGTTGGTCTGCAGCATGGAAAATCCCTTTGGCCAGTTTGGGTCAGCTCTCCTGGCCGTGATCCCCCCAGCCTCTTTTACTCCTGCTTGCTGACACTGAAAAGTCCTTGACTTAGGATGAGCAGTACTGAGCAACAACTAAAGTACCACCAACATTATTCTTTTACTAAACACAAAATACAGCACTATACCAGCTTTTAAGAAGAAAATTTTCCTAGGTGAAACCAGGACAGGTTCAGAGCTATAGAACATATAATTTGTCCAGCTGCTGCACTACCTTGTTAACAGAAGAAAGTAAAACTGACACCTAAATCACACTAGAGAGTTGAGCAAAGGAAGGAGAGATTAAGTGACTAGTGACTTATCTGTACTGTCATAATCTTCTGGAGATAGCATGACTATGTAAGCTGTGCAGAAAAAAATGGAGATAGTTTAAAAAGAGTTCGAAAAGTTAGTATAAAGTCTTTATCATAATCAAAGAATACATTATTCTTAGCACATTGATAGAAATAATATTTTAAACATTTTCATACATATTTTTGAGTGATCTTTAAATATTATTGTAAAGCATTAGCCACACCATTCACATTGTGATCAGACGTTGTCTCAGATGAACCTGCATGAGATCTGTGTTGGGATTTACAGCTTAATTCCCACATGTGACCTTCTCTCCCCAGGGTGCAATCAGCACTCTGGACTTCAAAAATGGCTGCCATGAAAACACAATCTGCTCTTACTCTGGAATAGTCTGTCAAAGCTGGAGCTCTGGTTGTGGGCTTTGGAAAATTAGAAAGCTGATGTTAATTCTGCCTTTGCCACAGATTCCCTTTCCATTGCTCCTCAGCTAAAGAGAACCTAATTCTTTTCTTTCTTCTAACTGGTATTTTAAATTACAGATTTCATAAAATTTGTGAATAAAAATGTTAACCTGATTTTTTTATTCTACTGGGGGGTCTATTGCTGAAGGAGCTTTTCATTTGGCTCAGAAGATTTGTCCTTTGTGCCTGGTACATCAGGAGGGACTAATAGTCATTGCCCCTGGAGAGTCATCATCAGTGACTAGTCTATGAAAAAAAGAAGTAACTTTACCACGGGGCCAGTTAATAATATTTCCATATCACATCAGACCTGCAGACACCTCTCACAATTGCTAAACTCAGCAAAAACATGTTAGTAACAAGCTCAGATCTGAACTAGTCCCTTACTCAAAGAGAGGCATAGTTTGGGCTGGGTGGGAGACAAGGAGACAGGACAGAGGTTGATTGCTTGTGTTGTTCCTCTTGGCCAGTCTCTTGAGGTACACGGGAAGTACTAGCCATAAGCAACAACACAGGTCCTCCCACAGCTTCATGTCGTGTACACCTGTGCACAGTTACTGTCTGGATATGGTACAGAGAAGATGCTGCTGGCATTGAGAAAGAAACCATCAGATGTACTGAGACAGTGAATCAAAGGGGAGCTCACCTGTTTTGATCCATTACACATTTTTTACTTTTTTTGCCTTTTAAGTACTGTTATATCTTCCTGTTGTGAGTCAGGAGCAGAGAAATCCAACTACAAAAGGAAAATCTCAATCTCCTGAGCACAGCAGTTGCTTACCTGGAGGGTGGTATGGAAGGAAGATGAGGACATGGATGCACACCTTCATGTGGGTCTCTGACTGCCTTTATCATCTAGGTAAAACCGAAACACCTCCCCTGTGCCTTTGCTTGTGCTAAGCTGAATCTGCTTTCCCCAGAGTAATTATCCTTTTGTATGAGGAGAGAAAGCAAAACTCTAAATGAATGGATGGATGGATGGATGGATGGATGGATGGATGGATGGATGGATGGATGGATGGATGGATGGATGAATGCGTACAGTTTTCCCCATGCCTGATCTTGCAGAACTCAGGCTCCATTCCTGCTAAGGGATGGTGGCATGAAGCCATAAGGATTCACATCTCTCCCCCAAGTCCTAGTTGCCAGAGCAAGGAGAGGCAGTGAACCAGGCTGCCACCCTGATGGCAAGGGAGCCTGGGCCAGGAGGAATTGATTAGTGCCCATATTATGCATCTGATATAAAGTAGACTGATTCCTAATTTCACTAATTCCATTTCTGTAGAGTGACACAATTTCCAGTGGGTGTCTTTAACATGACCCATATGACTCTGCATGGTGGGTGAGGAGGAAGACAGATGTATAGTCTTCTGGTGCTTCTTATGATAGGGAGCAGAAAATGCCAGGAGGGCTTCGATGTCATTTATGCTGGATGCACTTGGTTCCAGGTGACACAACATCTACCATTTCATCTTCCTCCAGCATACTTTGTCAAGGAAGGAAAGAGCACAGGCACAGAGCTCACAGGCCATTTCTTTTAGAAAACACCTCCTTGGATAGAAGAGGTGTGGTTCGGAAAGTCGGCGTTTTGCAGAAGGCAATAGTTAGGTAATGAGTGCTTGTGTTCTACCCCCCTCTGTAAGATTACTCTGCTGGGGATTTGGCTGTGGCTGTGGCACCAGCACCATGTGGCCTAAAAGGATTGTGAACAGCCAAGTGCCTGATACTCCATCTTCAAATACGCTAGACTTACTCCATTACTATCTTGCAGTTCTATAAATGCCAGTCCCATTTCACATACATTTTACATTTTATTTTGGCAAATTGTTGCACTACTGGTGAAAGGAAGCTGTCAGTCAGCTTCAGGAAGGCAGAATGTCCAACTAAGAGCCTGCATATAGAACAAGGGAGAAACTGCAGGCTGACACAACCGTGGTGTAGAAAGGTCTGGAAGAAAAGACCAAATGACATATGGGGTTGTGACATCTTTTGTAGCTAAAATGCTGGGAAAGAATCAAAGTGAAAAGCCAATCTCTTTGAAATAAGCTGCAGTGTTTTAAAAGTGTGTCATTTCTTCAAGACAAAGTAGCTGTCTTTTGCTCAGAAAAGGGGGTATACAAAGTGAGACACAGAATGATCACAGGATTCAGAACAATGAAATTATGCTGTTTGCAATATTAATTCTCCCCTGACTGTCCTATGAAGAATGCATGTGTTACACAATTTTTGTTGTTGGCTGATGTGTTGTTTTACAAAATACATAATAAGATGTATGTAACTGCATGCTTTCTGGTGCATTGGATTTTTAAGGTCTAAATAAATTTGCCAGAGTTTAATGCACATGCTCTTGACAGTGGCTGATTTAGAACTTTCTAAAACAGAAAGTATAGAAAACCAAAGATAGGATAATAGGATATTTTATGTTCATTGTAAAGAAGAAATATTTATGCATGTAATTTACTCCCCTCTCTCTCATAAACCCTTGTCTCCACCACTAGCCTTATGTGATTTCCTACACCTTGTTGTCAGGACACAACACTGGGCAGTTTGTTTGGTTTCAGCACATCAGTGCCAAGGGTCAGCGGGGGGTGGATGAATGCAGTTTTTGGAAACTGTAACTCACTCTTTAATGTTATGGATTTATGGAACTCTTAACAAAGTAGTAACCCCTGTGTGTGCCTGGCTACGCATGTACCAGTGCAGGCCTTTGTCTAGCTTCTCTGTTTAACTGGTAAACACTTGAAGCCAGGAACAGCACATATTTACTTAAGTGCACTGAGCAGTATTAAGAGGTAAGGGGTTTCTGGTTTAGGTGCTGCTTGCCTTCTCTAAGACCCATGTTGCTGTTACTATTGTTAAGTATTATAAGGTATTAATGAGCAGCACTATAGGATGTGTTGTAAAGAGACAGTATGATTTTCAAGCCTGGAATTCTGTGGTTTTGGTTTTTTTTTTAATCTGTAGCAAGCAGAGTTTTCTGATATGTGGAGAAAAAAAGGTTTGTGGGGAAGGTTGAATTATTTTTTAGGACCAACAGATATCAATCTAGTCTGTTTGAAAGCTAGTTTGTATTATTCTATTGTTATAAATTGCTCCAGTGACATTCTTCTTCTCCATGCTAAAAAAAAATATGTCTCCTTAAATCAGGACTGTGCCAGAAATTAAGATAGTATTTAGATAAAATCCACCACACACTGTTAGTTTCAAACAGAACACTATTTGCATGATAACCAATGAGTGCAGTGTCCCACTGCTGTGTGTTTTATGCTTCTGCACCCCATCCACCTCCCACACGGCTAGCAGGGAAGGCAAGCAGTAAGCCACTCATTACCTAATGAGCAATCATTCCTGCAGTGGTGGTGAAAGGTGAATTTACCTGGAGGATTTGCTATGAGCAGAGTGTGACATGGACTGGAGATGATGCTGGACAGGAATTAGAAAGGGTCAGTGTGGAGAGTGGCCTGGCAGGAGGAGGGGCTGTGGACTAGGAGCAAAGGAAGGTACATACAGATGTTGACTCCCAACTCTCTCACTCCTATCTGGATAAGCTGGTTAGGGTCTATAGTCTCCTGCATTGTTCTCTGCCCCCTAATCCATCTGGAGACTTGACTTCTCCTTCCCTACCGCTGGTGATATTCCAGCTTCATTCCTTGCGCTACTTCCATCAGCTCCCTGGCAGCCATCTGCATGGCACTGAGCATGCAAGGTTTCATCTCTGCCTCCCCGGTTTGAGCCCTGCTGGGTCAGCATGTGGCGCAGGGAATAGTCCTAGTGCTCCACAAGTAGAGACTGAGAATTGCTGTTTGGAGCTGCAGCAGCTCAGTCAGCTCCCCACCTATGTCCTGCAGGGGAAAATGTTCCTTTAGTCATTCACACTCTTAGGAGCATCTGTCTCTATTCCAGCAGTACAGATCCACCTTCTACCATTGCACTTCCCTGCCTCCTTTATACTTGCTGATAGTTATTTGCCTCTTGACACTCAGTTTTGCTTCCCACGCTCCCCCCCCCACATTGGGTCCCAGCTGGATTGGTGTAAACCAGTACTCCCAAGACTCGCTCAGACTTTAAGTGCTGCTGTGACTGAAAGGTAGCCATAAGTCCACCACTTTACATGGGCTGTATTTACTTTGGATTCACCAAAGAAGTGTAGGCAAGCACAAAAGTACAACCTGTGGGACCTGGCTGCCCAGAGGGCACCACAGTGTCTGTCTTACTCCTGGCCTTCATCTTTGTTCCACAGCCAGCCCCCTCTCTGTGGGGCCAGTGTGGCCATGTCAGCTCGGACATTTTGCAGGTGTGCACTGGAAACTGTGGCCACTGCACACAGGATATTTGGCAAGTTGACTTAAAAGAGAATTTGTGGCAACCTGCATGATCAAACAATGACAGCTTCCTGCTTTCAGAGCATAAAAAGGATGCCACTACACTTGTAGTAGATTAAGCCATAAAACATAAAAGCTTATACTGGCAAATGAAGACACAAAACTTAACATTTAACTTCAAAGCAGACAACAAAGATATATTTGCATTTCCACAGCAACCTTACAATGTAGAAAATCTTCATGTTGGGGGGTTTAATGGTATATAAAATTCACAGTTATGGGAATACTCACCTATAGAGCTTAGATTTGCCAAAACAAAGTTGATCACTTGTCAGCATCTAATCATTTTAGTGTAGACTTATGAAAATCAGCTATTGTTAAATTTATTGTTAAAGCTCCATTTTAAAAGGCTGTTTGCTAGTACTGGAATAACTTTTAATATATATCCGTAAGAGAATATACAATATAAAAATATATATACATCCATCTCTCAATGCTAACCATAAGAGTAATCTGATGCTTTTGCTATTTGTTTTAAAAAATCACTGTAACAATAGACTGAAATATCTGTCTGAAACCGATGGAAGAAATTCCTTTATGTACAAACAAAATAAAACTGTTCTTCTCCAAAAATTTATGTTATTCATTCTGTCAAGTAATCTTAGTACATTTGCATGGGATGCATGGGAGGGCCAAAGGGTTTTGAAATTAGTAGCAGGTGACTTACCTTTGTGCTGATCAAACATTGAACTGAAATCCATTGTGATCTATCCGGTTATTTACGACCAGACCAGACAAATGCCATGTCCAGGGTTTTCAGGGAAGAATCTCTTGTATTACAGTACACAGTGCAACGATAGCTGTTACCAGTCTTCCTGTCAGAGAACGAAACTCGCTTTATGGCTGCAGGTTGTGGACAAGGAAAGAGCCTGATGGAAACACTTTATGCGGTTACGGACCTTCTAAAAAGGACGTCCCTGGAAGCTGAACTGAGATTATGAAAAATGTCACGTCTTCAGCGAGTGGCACTGCCTACGATCAGCCGACAGATGCTGCGGCTCCCCCAGCCCCAGCAGGCGAGGGCTGGGTGAGTGGGACTGGGCTGGCAGACGGAGCATGAGCAGAGCTCCAGCGCAGATGGGATGCAGACATCCATCCTGGCTCCACGTGCTCCACGGATGGACAGCCCTGCAGGCAGATTGCCTGTGCGCTCACTCTCAGCATGTGGCTGAGGATGGTTTGTGAAACGATGCTTTCAGACATCTCCTGATTTAGTACCTTCACACAGAACACAAATTAGCAAATTTAGAGTTAGCACAATGAAGGGATAACAACTGACAGCCCATTACTGTGGCTGGAGTGGACAGTGCTAGCTACAACCGCATAGCACAACAGATAGAACAGTGCACAGCTGTGCTGGTTTTGGCTGGGGTAGAGTTAATTTTCTTCAAAGCAGCTGGTAAGTGTATGGCTGTGTTTTAGGTTTGCTGGAAACAGTGTTGATAACACAGGAGTGTTTTAGCTGTTTCTGAGCAGTGCTTACACAGGGTATGGGCATTTTCTGCTCCTCACCTCACCCCACCAGGCTGGAGAGCACAAGGAGCTGGGACAGGACACTGCCAGGACATCTGATCCTAGCTAGCCACAGGGATATCTCATCCCATATGGTGACATTCTCAGCATTTAAAGATGGAGGAACAAGGAGGAAGGAAGGGACGTTCAGAATGATGGTGTTTGTCTTCCAAAGTCACCATAACATGTGATGGAGCCCTGCTGTCCTGGGGAATGGCTGAACACCTGCCTGCTCAGGGGAAGTGGTGAATGAATCCCTTGTTTTGCTTTCCTTGTGCACACAGCTTTTGCTTTTCCTATTAAACTATTTCTATCTCAACCCATGAGTTCACTCACTCCTCCAATTCTCTCTCCTATCCCACTGTGGGGGGAGTGAGTGAGTGAGTGTGTGGGGCTGAGTTGCCAGCTGTGTTTAAACAACAGGGAATGCTTTTTTTTTGACTGGGCCTCTGATTTCCAAGTTGAGAACTCAGACTCTGTGTTGTAAAGGGAAGGGGACCCTGGTCAGCTTTGCTTTTTGCTACATTCTGTGGAAGAAATAATAATAAATGGGCTAACTTGGAATTTACCTGGGGGCGTAGATGGCCAGCAGTGCCTAGTGACTGGTGGATGGGAGGAATATAATGTTCACTTAGCACTGGTGCACTGAACGAGACACATCATTACTGCTAAATAAGGCAAAGTAATCTATGAAAAAGGCAATATACTTTTGGCCCAAAAGTGCAGTCAGGACCTACACTGAAGCTGTGCCTATGTTTGGTCAGCCTAGGAAGCCCCTATGTTTTATTGATTGTATTTATTATGTTCTGGTGTTTTGACTAATTCCTGTGACTACTGCAGATGCTAGTGACAACACACATGTGGACACCGTAGGAGTTGTATCTGGAGCTCATTCACAATCAAGCACCTGTTCCTGAACATAAATCCAAACTATGTATTTGAGAAAAGGTAGTATGGTCCAGGAAGCAACACAGACTCAACAGCTTGAAATGAAGACCAGAGCTGAAATTTTCTACAATGTGGCAGTGTGATCTACTCAAAGGTCCTTAACTGTGGAGAGGCATGTGGGAGGACTGTGGAGCCAGAGATTGGCTGTTCTGTTCTCTACTGCTTTTGGGTTGGGATTTGCTTTGGCTCGGGCAAACCTGTTTACATTGAGGAGGGACCCACCCTGTGGCAAGTGTTATCTGTGCAATCTGGGAGCAGAGTCTTGATTATGCAGATTGTCAGCTCCTAACTGACATCTCCTTGCTGGGAGGGTGGCTCCAGTTGTGGCTCTGGCAGATGGAAGTCCAGTCCATCCAGTCTAAAACATTGCCATGGCCGCTGACTTCATGGAGGAGACACTGGAGACATCAGTGTCTCCTGACCAGTATCTCTGGTCAGGAATTTGAACTGCAATTCATCACCCCTGGTGATTTTTGAAAGACCACAAAAGTGGCTTTTGATTTCTGCATGTGACAAGAGGCCCTGTGTCCTCTGTGTACACAGGATTTCTGACCCTGGGCATTGCTACAGTGCAGGTTACACAGGTGCCCCACTGTCCTCTACTTAAGCCAGTCAATTAAATACTCACAGTTTTACTTGCCCATTTGCCATTTCTGGGTCCTCATATTTTTATTCTGCTCCTGAAATGAAGGCAATGGACCTTGGGGAATACTAGTTCAGTCTCACTCTGGCAGTGCATTAGCCTGGGGATGAGGTGCATTGCAGGTATGCAGCTGGGGAAATTGGGGGAGGAACACCTGGCAGCTGATGGCTTGTGGGTTCCACATGTGGTCAACTTTGGCTTCAGCACTGTGTACGTTTGCCAGGGGCTCAGCTGGCCTTCAGCTGCAGCAAAGAATGCACCTTCTCTGAGACAGGTGTCCACAGCCCAAAGATACAGAGTTGTGTTTAAGAGCTGACAACTTCTTCCCTCTACATCCATCAGAAGGGAAGCAAGGCCAATGCTTCAGCAAAACACCTTCTCCCACGTAGATGCAAGCACCAGGTGAATATAGTTCTGTGCCTCGGCTGTGGTAGACATACCACAACTCAGAGGCTGCTAGAAAAGCTGAGATTTAGGAGGTGGGCTTAAGTCACTGACTTCTCTATATTGCCTCTTTAGAAGAAGGAAATACCTCCAAATTCCTCAGGACATCCTGGGCTCAAGTGGCTATGAAAGCAACCCTGGCTAAGGTCAACAAAGCAACAAAAGTATTAGAGCTTTTTTTTTTTTTTTCTTTTCATGTTTGTTTGCCCACATTTGCTGTGTATCAGCGTTTTGCTGTATAGAGGGTAGTAAACCCTCCTTCTCCTTCTAATTGTTGTTCACTGAGTGAATGCAAAAGTTGCAATGAAATCACAGGGAATGAGTGAAACATATATTCAAATGCTATGTAAATATTGTTTATTCAGCAGCAGAGCAAGGCTGAAGACTGGCAGTGCAGTGACTGGGAGCTCTTTGGTGCTTACTGCTGACAGCTCCTGCTCTGTGCCACCATGAGCAGAGACTCAGCTTATGGATCTTCTTTTCTGCTGCCCCTGCAGAGGACACTGGCAAGTGGGCATGGGTTTTGCATCCCTTTGATGCAATCACACAGTCAGTGCATTAGAGGAAGGATGAGCCTCTTCCCTTGCACAGTTCCTGGAGCAGCAGTGCCCTCGTCTGTAAGAAGCACTGCCAGCAGTCACCACTGCAGAGGCAGCAGCTCCAGCGGTGAAGTGCCTCCCTTTCTTCAGGCTTTCTTCACAAGCCTGATTGTTCACACCCTCAGTATTGCTTGGTAAGCATGCAATCTAGGGAACTGAAGCCAAAATAAACAGAGGGATACCATCACCCTTCACTTCCAGTTTCTAATGAAATCTATTAGTAATAATTGGATTGTAAAGTATTTGAAGTACCATGCTATATATAAACTAACTCTTCATTGGATTTGGAGCTCCATCTGCAATGTTTGGAATGTTAGCACCACACTCAGATGTGTGAAGTCAGACCACTAGCCAGGCAGAAATGTCAGCGGTGCTCACTGGTTGGGACTGATTTGGGATCCACCCAAATGAACGAAACCTCCCTTGAAATGTCAGCAGATAAACAGTGACTGGAGAAAGGAGAATAAAGTCACAACACATATTAGAGATTCCCACATGGAATATAAGACAGAGCGAGAACCTAGTCTACTTTGCTCCCTGATTTATAAGGCCAAATACATCCTCTGCTCAGTCAGTATGACCTTTTGCTCTTGACTTTAATGGGATAAGGGCATCTCTTATGGTCTGATTTATTGGGATATCAGTAGCAACCCATGAAACAAACTTAATAATAAGCCAATATGCCTTAAAGTCCATTCTGTAACTAGAGTAGGTCTGTTAAACAGTTACTGGGTTTATGGGTATTGTTTTCCCAACTGATAATCTGTCTGCAATTAATGAACCCAAACTTAATTTTTTTTTAAGTGTGATTGTTGTGCCCACTTCAGAAGGAGTGGGGAGTCTCTCACTGAGTTTACTGCCCTTACCATGCTTTCTCTTGTTACCCTTCAAAAACTTCCCTATGATACTCCAGGTCTAAAACTGCATTCAGTGCCTCTGGCGTGATGTAAGGCTGACTTGATGACCCTGTCGCAGTGCGTGAGCCAGACGTGCCTGTGGAGGAGCAGATAGAGTGGGTGTGGAGACCTGCTGAGTCAGGAGAGTCAAGGTGCAGGTGTGTCTGTCCTGGGTACACACCCTGTCTGAGACACCAAGGAGCCAGAGATGGGGCATGTCACTTTCGTGGTGTTACACTGTTAAAGAGAAATTTCTTTGGAAACCCTCTCTTCTAAATTTATTTTTTTAAAAAATCTGCTACTGTTTGTTCTACAGGGTAACTTAAAGAAAAAAGGCGAGTATCTGTTCCAGGTCAGATCAAAGGTTCACCTGGTCTGGTCATCACAGTGTCTGAATAGCACTCACCAGCAGCTGTCTGGCGACTTGCAGGACCAGTGTGCAGTGAGTGACATTTTGTCTGAGCACTCTCCTGGTCTCCAGCCCTTTTAATATCCTGCAGAGTGGTCTCCAAGGCAGTACTGTGATGCTGCAGAGTTCCAGAAGGTGGTGGGCTAGGATCAGCACTTGGCTTCATGAACCAGCAGGAGCAACTCTTAAGTAGAGAGCACTTACATTGCTTTCCATTAAATCGTTTTAAGCACTGGAAGAAAAGTTCATTTGTGGGGAACCAGTAATCTCTGACATTATGTAGTGCATTAAGAATGCCTGAAAATTAATGAATAACAGTACAGAACATGACTAATCATCTATGAATGTTAAGCTCTGAGAGCCTTGATGTAAACCTTTGTGATAGTAGGTTTGCACTGGTAAAATACAGGAAAAGCTTAACATATGTTTTTACCCCTTTGACTCCAAAATTCTCTGTCTTAAACAAGGAAAGCTAGGCATTTAAAGATAGCAAATTACAGGTGGATTGGAAACAGTATTGAGGAGAATGGATCAAAAAGACAAAACAGAGTGACTGCTGTAAGTTAAAAGGCAAAGGGAGAAAATCACCCATTGCAGCATTGCCTCAGAAGAAGGGCTTATTTGCAGTGGATGAAAATGTATGCAGCGGAAATTGAGGTCTTGCTGGGACAGCCAGGTCAACTCATCTTTGTACTGGATCCAGAGTAATAACACCCAATAGATGTCTGAATGTCCTTGCAAGCCTATTTGCACCATTCCACTTTTGTGTGATTGCTGTACCAGTTTTCCTATGGTACACACAAGACTGGGCTGGAGAGGAAGTGTCAGCTGCTCTGGGAGCACTACCTGCCGTACTAATGGCTGTGTTCCGAGTCCGCAATGGGACACATGGATAACACTGGCAGTGTAACAAATCCAAACAGGCACAACTAGACAGGGAATAGGAAATCTAAGTGAGAAGTAAATTAGAGGAATGGCTTAAAAAAATCCCTACTTCATCCCCTGCTGTGATGGTTTGGACTTGGTTCTCTGCCAAATGCCTGAACTCACAGTAACAACTCCTTCCCCCTCCCTTCTTCCCTTAGGGCAAAGGAAAAAAACTAGAAAAAAATGAAAGGACCTGAAATCAACCGAATTCTATCAAATATATATATATATATTTGCATATATTACAGTTATATACAATTAAAATTTTATGTACACTGCAAAGGGATCCCAAACATCCCCAAAGGGAAAGGGAAAGGGGAAGAAGGGACAAAAAGGGACAAAACAGAACAGATATGCTCAACTGAAACTCAGACTAGCAAAATAAGGAATTAGCAAAATAAAATCTCACCACATCCCTCAGAAAAACAAAATTGACAGACACAGCCAGCCCTCCCCAACCTCCTGTGTGGCAAGGCCAGCGGTCACTGCAGGCCTCAGCCTCTGGATAAGCGAGACCAACGCAGGGACACACTGCTCCTGAAC
>JAWWLV010000100.1:54414285-54470830 GCA_035041135.1 Platyrinchus mystaceus | reverse complement strand
GGGGAACATAAACATTCCTCAGAAAATGCAGTCATCCTATTACCCACACCAAGGTTTTTGATCCTGGCCTGTGGTATCTCCCTCTAGTCTTAATATATTTTTAAACCAGTCTATTAAAAGATAGTAATAGGAAAAATGCATGACAGATATACTTTTATAGGAGTAATAATGTCTGTTCAACTGCTATTGAATTGCTATTCAAATGTATTTATTGAATTTGGATAGATGATGGGGGCAGACTGCAGTCAAATTACAATGAGAAAGTTTATTTTTAAGAAATATTAGAAAAGAGCTAACTAATTTCTTGCTCTGAATAGTTCTGAGGTGGAGATATTGGAATGATACTGGGCACTGTCATCATTTGAGAGTTTCAGTTGGATGTACTTGAGTCCCGCTTACATTTTCTGTCTACATAAGTCCAGAATTCTTTGCACTTCACATGAAACCAGAACACAAAGAAGTCCTGATACTTTACTTAGAAGAAAGGACAACAGTTCAAAACTGTGGGATAAAACAAAACATAGTAAAATATAGGCTGAATATCCAGATAGATGTCATGATAGTAAGATAAATTAGACTGTAAAAGAGTCTGATGAAAGCCTGAGAGTCATTTAAACTAGAAAGAACAAAGCTGCCTGACATATATCTGTCCAGAACAACCCTATGCTCATGGGAAGAGAAAACATGGTATCGTAGGTCTTTTCCATAATTTATTTTCTAATGTCTATAGTCTGCGATAAAGCTACTTTTCCGGAGAGTGGCCAATATTTTTAAGCCTAGCACTGACATTTGGATCTAGTCTAAAGAAGCATATCAGTCACGGGGAACCTTTTCAGTACTCCGAGACATGATGCAGGAGGATCTGAGATGCTACTCTGTTGAATCAACAGACTGTTTAAAAAAGCTGGGCCTGCCTAGGAGCACACATCTCTATAGAGGTTAGTCTTACAGTGCTCTGTTTGCCATTGGCTCCTACATATTACTAGAACAAAAATCATAATGTTTAATGACAGAGTACTGGCTTTGTGATGCCAGTACCTGAATACAAAGCCTCAGAACAAACCTGCATATGGATCTTGCGAAGCATGTTATGGTTTTGGAATATACAGGAAAAAATAATTTGTAGCACTTGAGTTTTATCCCTTCCACATAAGACAGCATATCCGTTGTTTTACCTAGTGTCTTAAGAACTAACACCAAGAGCTTACCATGAAAGATATGAACTATGACTATGCACAGTGGGGGTAATTTTACCATTAGCTGCTGGCCTCGAATATGCAACATACATGAAAATAAAAATATATAAGAGCCCTGTAGCTTTTGTGCTCATAATATTACAGCAATGTTTTCCTCTCAGTATTACAAACATGGGAATTACAAATACAAAAGGTATGTATATATATATTGTAGGTAACTACACAGAAGATTTCCTTAATGCTCTTTACATTGACTCTTTTTTTTTTTAAATAAAACCTAGCATGTACGAGGAGAATAAATAAAGAGAAGTATATTTGTCTTACCTAAAACTAATTGATCCTGTAGAGTCTATTTGAAGAATGACTAAGAAAAAATGATGATTAAACATAACCTCAGCCAAAGAAATGAAAATTTCCAGGCTACGTATTTACAGTAGAAGAAGATGATACAGTGATGCAGTGGAGTCTAACAAAGCATTCAGCCCGTGTTCAGCCAGATGGGTAAGCCCAAAGTCCACCCAAGTCCTTGCCAGTGCTTCCTTCATTGCAGTAGGCTGCCAAGGGAAGTTGTAGAATCACTATCCCTTGAGGTGTTCAAACAATGTGTGAATGGGACAATTGGGGACATGATTGTGCTGGGTTAATGTCTGAACTCAGTAATCTTAGTGAATATTTTCAGCCTTAATGATTCTGTGATTCAATTTGTTGGCTTCAGCTCTTCAGAAACAACTACCAAATAGTAAATAGAAATCTGAGAAACTTAAATGCAATTTTGGCCTATTGAATTTGGAGCTCCCTCTTCTCCCACTGATATCGTTATGATTATTCATTTAAGAGGCAGTTATAGAATATGTTTTTTAAAATCTCACTCATGGCAATACAGGTAATACATGTCTATTCTTTTTTTTTTTCCTGAAATATGAGCTTTGGACCCTGAAGAGACACTGTGAACAACCAACAGTGTTGCCAGGCACAGCATTCATGGCGGGGGGGGTCATGTTGCCCATCATCAGTTCTGGATAAATCCTCTGCTGCACGATGCAATGTCATGAGTAACAAGTTTTTCTGAAACAGGCTAGCCATTCTCATCTATATCTGGGTGTTTCACTTGGGGTCATACCACTTTATTTTCAACTTCATGAACTACTAGTGCAAAGTGGTTGGTTGACATTTCTCTGTCTCCAGAGAACCTGATAAAAACTTACCTAGCAAAAACTACAAAACTACATTACTAAAAATAACCTGAAATAACAGAAAAGAGTGAGCCTCATCACCTCCCAGTTATTTAAAGTCTGATTGTAGATCTTCACCATATTTCAGTTTGAGCATGTGAGATACCTTAAAAATTACAAGTTATAATTAAAAAAATATGTGCTGATTTGTAGTTACTTTTCCAGTGAAAGAGTAGTTTCAGAATCAAGTGCATTCTTATATTAATGGAATTTACAGTTGTTTTCTTAGTTAATCTGTCACAGCACAGGCAGACACAAAATGTGTGCATTTCAGTTGATTATTGCTGGAGAAACATTTAGCAGTGTCTGTATTTTTGAGTTGAAAATCCTTAAGTTCCCCCAGGAGTTGCAGCTGATAGACAATACAGATAGGTTAATAATGCCAGACTTGGGTGTATTTAACAAACAAAATTGCAGATGTGAAGCCTGGACTGAGTTGCATCTGTTTCTTGGAAGCCTTTCAAATGTTGATTATAACCTGAAGAGGCTCGTGCAGTAGGCTTGGAGAGGTGCTTGACTGTCAGTATATACTGGTGTCCTTAGGTCTTTTCAGCTTTTTTCTGAGGAAGGTGAGAAATATTTTAACTTAATTTGACCTCAGGTAGGGAGGGGCAATACTTCTTCTGTGTTTGCCGATGGGGGTGGGTTGCACCATATTTTTGGAATATAGCTCACTCAGAGTCAAGGGCAATTTTAAGATGTCACGATACATCAACAAAAGTAATTAGAGAAAGAATGTGAGCTGGCACTTGGATTAATACTGCCTAGTAATTAATAGCATAGCTCAATCTTACCGGCTCTTTTAAGAATCTGCAGGCTTGACCCAGAGCTTCTGCTTTTCTTTACTCTTGACCTTGAGTAACTATGGCATCCCACCCTTCTGAGCAGTTGTGGAGGAGACTATTTTGACTGGCATTAGATTGCCCCAGATGGTACTCTTATGCTCAACACCTGCTGCAACTCCTTCACTTCTTGTTACATCTGCCACAGCTTTTATATGTACCTTTTTGAAGTTTGTTTAGTGGAACAGGGAGAGGGAAGGGAAGAAGAGGAGTGAGGGAGAGAAGGAAGGAAGAAGAGAGACTCACTGTCCCATACAAAGTGAATGCAAAGAAGCGGTATTTGCTTGGTGCTTCACTGACCAGTTTCAGCACAGTGAGTGTGAGAATCCTGCAAGCCATGGGCAGCAGTAACTCCATTCACTGAGTAATCACTTGTGTGCTGATCTAGGAGAGTCCGAACACTCACATCTCAGCAAAAATACATTATCTGGCTACTGTGGCTCTTCCAAAACTGAAAGAGTTTTTATGGAGGTTTTCCCTTTTCCCTTCATGACTACTGAAATTGAAGACATTGTGAGCCACCATTCCTGAAAAAGTGCCAAAACTGTATTTGTGAAACAACCCCATATTTACATTAATAAAACAACCTCATGTGTAGACCCCTCATAAAAAATCTGATACCTACCTGAAGGCTCTTCCTGACTGAGTGCATCATTTCCAGTAGCTGTTGAGAACGTTACTAATATTACTTAATATTACACAGAAGGATACTAAAGTTGTAGACCAGCTGCTTTCTGAGGCAGTCACAGAAAGAAAGATCAGCTTAATGGACTGGACATGTCTTGTAATTAAAATGTTCTATTAAATCAGGCTCTCCCAGTGCTAGCTCCCATAGGGCAAATATAGATCCTTGTCTGGAACTAATAAATGACAAGACGTCAGTCTGGTCATCCTGGTAGGTCTGTTTTAGTCACCAAATTGATTTTATTTCAAGGGAAAATAAATTTCATTTCCATGATAAATTTCATTTATCATTCCTCCTGACCAAACAGTGGCAGCACAGCAGGGCAGATCCTCAGATGCTGCAAACCAGCGGAGCATCACTGACACCATTTTACCCAAAATGAAAAGTTGTGCTAACCCTAGGCACCCTGGGTTTGGCACACAGCAGTTTGTGACCGAAATGTACCCTTCACCTCTGGACCTAATAGCAGTCTGAAAAGGAGCAGACTGTCTGCAGGCAGTTCTGACTGCTTCCCGTGTATGTGGGCAAAAGGGGAGGAATCCTGGAAAACAAATCCACATTGCTAAATAACAATAAGAAAAAAAATGTGGGCAAGGAGTCAAGAGATTGTGATGTGCTTGCAGAACATCTGCTAAATTTTTAGTACACATTGTCTGATTCCTTGCTAGCTGATCCAAGTTTCTGTTTGCTAGAGACAGCTTAAACAAGTTTTAATCAATAATTAAGAAATGTGTTCAGAAGAAGTTTGGCATGAGAACCCCAGTTCCATCAGAAAGCAGTCATTGTCTGGTTTTAGGATCACCAGTACATGAGATGGTGTGTGAAATGGTGGCATCTTACATACTAAGGGCAATACTTTACTATCGAGAAACATTAAAATATCAAGTTTCAAGACCTGCTCTTTAGTCTGTGGGATTTTTTATTTTTGATAATTTTACAAATCCATTATCAGAAAAAATATTTTCCTTCCTTGTATTACAGCTCTAGATAAAATATTCTACACAGATCAGACTGTTAAACAATATCCAGGAAAGTCATGAAAGGATTGTCAGGTGGTATTCTTCAAAAGTTTCTATTTTAATTAACTCAGAAATGACTGTAGCATGCCATTTTAAGTTAGTCATGTTGGATTTAATGAAGGTCACTTGTTGGTGAATGCTGATGGTGCATGACATTGTGCAGACAAACAAACATAGAGCTCAGCTAATTTATTCTGTCTCTCAAATTTTTCTCATGGTAAATAAATGACTACTATTATTAATTTGATGCAAGAAAGCATTCTACTGCTGCTGCAATAGAAGATGCCTTTCTTTCCTGTAAAAGATAGCTGGACAAGTTTGGGGATTTTTTGTTATCTTTTCTAAGAATCTTTCCGGGATAAATTCCTGAGGTGGAGTTTCCCTCCTGGAAACAGGCACCGGTTTTGGACTGAGATCTTAGAAGGAAGAGATTGCATTGCATGGCTTGTAATCCTATTTGTTTCAGAATAAGTATATCCTTGCAAATAAAGCATCTTGTACTGAGAATTCCGAAGATGGCATCTGTTTGACTAAACTATGCTATGGATATGTATTTGCACTGAAGATACCAGTTTCTGAGTTAGTGACTCTGGAGTCCCTCACAGCTAAGAGAAAAACAGGTGTTGCTAGCAAGCAACTAATCTCATCCTAAAGCAAATGTGAAAAGCAGGTCAGATGAATGGCACTCTTAACATGTAGGACACGAGAAATATATGAAATTGAAATACGCTTGGAGAAAATGGGAAGAGTTTATGTGCTTGTTTTGCATGACTTTGAGGTGAAATTAAGTCAGGCTGTTCTAAACTGTCAGCTCTAAAACACTGGTGGTCCTCCAGGGTCACTCACAGTGTTAGTGTTTCCGCACACTCTTGCACTAAGATATGGATCCTACAAACTTCTATGGGAATTTTTAAGAACTGATATTGGTATGATGTCAGCTTTTTAAATTATTTCAAAACTGCTGTCAAATTACAGTGACATTAACCAGGTCCACTGAAACAAAAAAATGTCTTCCATTTATATAGACTTTTGCTTGAACATATTTCAATCATGTGCTGGTCCAGTTTGTGTGACAGCAAAATCTGTGATGATGGGAAATACAGGTTTGCCTTTCAATCAGATTAAATCAATTGAGCAAGGTTAAGATTACTGGAAAGATTAACACATTTGAAGGCATGTTTTCTGTAATCACTGAAGTCATATGTAAAATGCAAGCAGCTCCTACAAAGTCTTTGTGAATTCCCAGAACAGCTTGATGAAAGTTACCTTACATTTAGCTTGCAAACCAAGCCAAGATAACCCTCTCTCTCTGGAGGTATTTCTTCCCACTCCAATATATATTTTACCTTTTTGCTTTGTCACAAATTCAGTAAGTTCAAGGACCTCAATACCCAAAGACAAGTCCACAATATCAGTAATCCATTTGTTGCCATGCAAAACAAAAAAGCAGGCTAACTTTGGAAGTGCTTTTAAAGTTTGTTCAGTTGCATAATTTGGTCACATTTTTGGCACATGTTCTTAGTATTTATAATAAATATTGTCTTTATTATTACAGTATTATGCTTTTCACCAGACTGCTTACTTCTGCATTACTGGTAGATCTGCTGGTAAGCTTATTGTGATACACTGTCATCATCATGCAGAAATATTTCATGTTTCTTCTGTGCCTTATGCTAACAGTCTATTTTATCAAGACATTTACTGGACTAGATTTTGCTAGATACCACTGACAATCTGAATGTGTCCATATAATATGTTTATATTGCTGTTTTCCTGCCAAGTTCTGTACATCTTTGTTTGTGCTTTCTGTTCTCCCCTGATTTTGGGGGTGCTGAAAGAAGGCATATCTGTAACTCCACTCAATAAATTGTTTAGTGCTCAATGGCTTGATAAGTAAACTGGCATTGAATATGTTTGGAGCACCTATAAAGGAAAGTATACCAGGTGGCTCTAAAGCAATTTCATCTGTGGTTTGGCTTTTGAGAAAGTGAAGACATAGAAACTTGCAAAAATGGAGCTGAAGTCACCAGTTCTGAAAGGCCAATAAGGCTAATTTGAAAGCTTGCCATTAGTTCAGAAGATATCCTAGGTCTGAAGGTGACCTCAGTTCTTTGGGTGCTTTTTTTTGCCAAGGCTTTTATAAATTACAATGGGTCACGATTACATTTATTGAAATCTGCTTTAATTTGGTTTTAATGTGTGTACTGTGTCTTGGTATTACAACTGAGATATGAAGCATGCTACTTGCAGACTGTCAAAAAGTGCATTGGTCTAGATGTCATACTTAATATCATCATTGGTCTTGGTGACTGACACACCACCTTGTATGTACATCCCTTGTACTAACAGAGCACCCAGTTACCAAACATTTTGATTCCTCTTTAGTATAAGAACACTCATTGCAAGTATTTTCTTTAATTAATTAAATTAAATTATTTATGAGTGGTTTTAGTGTAATGTTTTTATTTTATTGTAATGTTGGTAACAAAGCATTGGAATTACATATATGTAATCCTTCAACTTTTAAACAGAATGTTTATTGAATTTTGCTGGCATGTCTTTCTCTAATCCTCTTCTGATTGTCATGAGCTGCTGCTCATTTACTATCTTCAAAGAATTCCATTAAAGTCATCATGGAAGAGAATATTCAGTTTATCTAATCGTGGTTGGGCAAATCCTGAAATGCCTCCCAAGTCTGTAAAACTGCTATTTTTTAATTTTCACCTCAATATATTCTCCTCATTCATAGTACCTTCTGAATTTACCCATTAAGACTTTAACAGCTTGCACATTTGCATACATAAATACAGGCTGGTGGTATGTGTGCTCCAGTGAGTAATCTCAAATACTCCACTGATTGCAGTACTGAAAGACAGCCCATCTGCTTTTAATTAATAGGCTGAAGTTCCTGGAAGGACATTGAGATAACTGAATAGATTAAGAAAGAAACTTAAAAAGAGAGAAAAAGAGTGAGTCTTTCAAAAGGGAAGAACATATAGCAAGTGCACCAATTGATCACAAATAGCTGTCTCACTCAAATACTTCCAACACAGTGAATGACTTCTTGTAGATCACAAAATAACTATGTCACAGACATATACACTGTATTCACTTTTCACTGAACTTGGCTGGCACTTAGATGTTTGGTTCCAGCTCAGGATCTATCATCTTTAGATTAAAGAGCTGTTATAACTCACTGTTTGTTTGGAAACAGATTAATGATTACCCGCCTGTTTTATCAGACACAGACTTTATTCTGCCTAATGTGAGTTATTAAAAATGCTGGCCAGGATGCCCTAGCTGAAAGATCAAAGGTATAAAATCAGCCAACTTTGACATAAAACAGATGACATATTTTAGCTAAGGTTACATTTGATATAGGTTCATTATCTACATAGTTCTACTGATAAAGACACAGTATGTCAGAGATAAGAAAAATAAAATGGCTGTGACTTTTGCACCAACTGAACTATACTCTCTGTTGAGACAGCTATTTGACCTAGCTGGAAAACAACAAAGTAAACAGGGAAAACAGACAATTAAAAAAAAAAAAATCCCAATCAGCTACTTATCTCTTTTTCACCTTTCGTGAACAATAGATCAAATGTAAAGATTATTGGAGATATTGGCATATAATTTTTGTCTGTTACTGCTATACTTGCATGATCACTGTCATCATGACCATCCTTGTAATGCTTCCCAGTTTGTGCCTGTTATTCTTCATTATCTGTGAATAGTTTCATGTTGACTTTTCCCAACACTTGCCCGGAGTCGGTATCAGTGACCTAGCAGGTCTGCTTTGGCTTGGCTTCTTGTCAGACTACGTCTATACTTGGGAATAAAGCACAGCTGGAGAATGCCTGACTAGCCATGTTTGTGCTACAGAGCTTTTGATCCTGGTGTCCTCTGTGTCCCATGCAGTCCTTCTTGCCCACAGGAAGTGTGCTTTTTTTGGTTTTCATTTCATGGTATCTGAAATAAAGTGATTGCTTTTTTGCAAAGTACCAGGGCATCACCAGTATGAGACAGAGGTGTGGCTACAAAGGTAACCAGGATACAGGACTGGGAGATGTAGGGTGAAGAAAGCCAAACCTTGTACAGCGCTGACCGTGCTGCCTAATGGATTCCTACAGTACAGTGCTGCGGATGTTAACTTATTTTGTGCTCTTTCTCTCCTGGAGGTTTTGTCCAGACACTCATTGAACTCTGTCAGGCTTGGTGTTGTGACCACTTCCCTGGGGAGCCTGTTTCAGTGCCCGACCACCCTCTGGGTGAAGAATCTTTTCCTAATATCCAGCCTCAACCTCCTCTGACCCAGCTTCATGCAGTTCCGTTGGGTCCGGTCACTGGTCACCAGAGAGAGGAGATGTGCCTGCCTCCCCACTTTCCCTCATGAGGAAGCTGTAGACTGCTAAAAGTTCTACCCTCAGTCTCCTCTCCTCCAGACTATACAGAATTTTTTTCTGGTCTGTGCATCCAGTAATGAGAATTGCAATTTCTAAGTGCCATAAGCTAGCTCCTTTCTCTGGCTAAGAACATCTCTGCTCCAGGGATATTGAGCTTCAGTGGGATCTGAGACAGATCACCCCATGGCTGCCTCTCTGACCTAATAAATGTTTATGAGCAACATATTCCTTAATCTATTGTAAGGCTGCCATCAGTGCCAGTAACTATCTGCATGCAAAGTAAAGACAGTTGAACTTTAAGGATCACATCTTAGGTGCTTTCAACTCACCACTAAAATCCAGTGCTGAAGTATTTAGTGCCAGTAACTTTTATCTTTTCTTTCTGACACACTGAGCTATTTGTGCTTATGAGACAGGATATCATTGCTGTCATATGGTCTCAAAAATATATGCATTTATAATCAGAGCAGAATTTTTTTTTCTGGCTGATACCAGAATAATATATCAGAATCTGAAACTTTAGTTTTGAATAACTTTAAATTATTTTAGTGTCAGTTCTGGGCTGAATCTGTGTAGGTCAAGAAATATACCCTGATATCACACATGTGAACTGCATGTACTTTCAGATGTTTTCACTGTACTGTGGGATATGCACTGGTAATTCTTTGAATTGTTCATAGGGTCAAATCATATAAAAATCATGTGAAATAATTTGTGAGATACCAAAAATACAAAGTATCTCTCATTTTGCCATGTAAAATAAATGTAGAAAAAGCCTTATATATGAGATATTTTTAAAAGCTGTCTGAAATAGATCATCATCCAAACTGAAGTGACATCAATAAAAGAGATTTGGCAGATAATTAGAGATGACAGGTGGAGAGAGACCAAGGGAAAAGGAATTGATTGGTTATAAGTGAAATGTGACTGACAAGTATCCATGACATCTCTGTTGAATACCCTTCAACTGAGGTTTTTCTTTCTTAATAGATTAAGCCTCACATACACATCTGCTTATTCTATAGAAATAGGCCTGCCAGGAGAATTTGCACAAGGAATAAATTTATCTCTCCCTCCATGCATGTACACATACATGTGTGGAATTAAATAGCATTTTACACCAGAAAGTCAGGAATCACAAGAAACAACTTCAATACACTTGCCACATAGTCCTAAGCTTGATGTCTAACTTCTCTAAGATTTGTGTGGATTGTATGTATTTGGTCTGGCTGAACTGGAGTTCATTTCCTGTACTAGCCTTCACAGTGCTGTGCTTTCAATTGGTAGCTGCCTGTCTGTACTTCCTATCAGGTCATTTTTCAGAAGAAAACAAAACAACCCTCCCAAAAACCCAACAAAACCCTCACCTTGCAATAAACTATAAAATATGGTCTTTTTGCTGACATATGAACGCTGTATGCTTTTTTTAACCTCTTAATTCTTGAATTCAGAGTTTTTCTTATTATGATATATGGGATGTTTTATATCTGGTGAACCGTGCTGTGCTGTATCAAACATTACCAACCCTGGAGAAAAGAGATTGAAAATCATTGTTATATGAGTATTTTCTGGATTTAAAATATTTCTGTCTTATTCTGTCATGTGCAGTTAATAAAAATGCTATATCAAAACCAAAGTGAACTTTACGTTTTCTCCTGCAAATCTGCAATTTTAATCCCACCTAAAGCAGCACCACCCAGAAAATGGCTGTAGGTTCATGTCAGTCCCTAGGGATTGAAACCATGATCTTTTCTCTCTTTCCCAGGCATTTCTTTAATCATTAGCTGGACAATAATTGGGAAACGGAAGGGAAAAGATTAACTTCCATCGTTCCCACAGAGGTTACTGACCCTTGTGAAAATGATTTTCAGACACTGTTTTCACAGAAGGCAGAGACTCAGGCTTAGGTGATACAGTGTTGTTTGGGCTCCTGCACTAGCCCTGTTTGGCATGGTGCATGCTCTGGGATTGTGGGATGTAGCCTTGCCATCTGTCTGGGTGGCCCCGCACTTATGAGAAGTGGAGGGAAAGGAGTCTTGGAGAGATTAGGGGAAGGCTTTGACTGCAACTCCCTTGTAATTTTAAGCTTACAGTATTTTCCTCAGCAAAAAACATGTTCTCTATGTTTGAAGAACCATTCAGTGACTGATATTTGGACTGATAGTTTACCCTGTACACAGTACTGTTGGGGCAGATTTGCACAGAATAATAGAATGGATTGTGTTGGAAAGCACTTAAGTCCAGGTTAGAGATTCATGTGGCTTTTCCAAAAATTTGACCCTAATCAATATCTTTAGGGCCTGGCCAAGGTCTTACATCTGCACCTGCTTTTAATTCGGAAGTTTGATGTTGTGCTCTAGAATATGACCCATAATGGGTAAAAATTATCATCAGAAAAGAATTAATGAGCTGAAATCAGAACTGTATTTTAAATACAAAAAGCAAACACAGTGCTTATAATGAAGAATTTAGCATGCCTAATTTCAGTCCAGAATAAGTTTGTGTATTAATGTTTGTGCTGATTGTGAACACTGAAATATGTGTATTTACATCTGTGTGCAGAGCTATGATGAATGATGATCAATATACCCAGAAAGCTGCAACTGATATGACCATAGAATTTGTTGGATGTTTGTCAGAAAAAGCCAAGTTGTTTTCTGACTTTGTTCTGGATTAACCATGGATATGAGAAATTACCCTGTATGGTATAAATCCTCAGGAAAGATCTGTGGAGCACAGACATTCAGTTAATATAACATCCAGTTAATGTAATCAGTCATCAGAGGTTACTTTTGCTCTGTGCAAACAAGATAGAGGGAATATTTGTCTGTCAGTGAACCCTACAGTTTCATAAAGCCACTCTTATGTGCCAGTTATCAGTTTCTCTTTTATCTTCTCCTCCCCACTGAAGTTATCTTCCCAAGAAAACCTCCCTGAATATATGTTGCTTGTTTGTACTTATTTGTCACTGACTGTTGCTCAAGAAGGCTACCAAGTCTTTCAGAAACAAGGGTTGTTTATCAAATCCAGCAAATGTCTGAGCACATGCATAGAGTTTACTGTGCAGCTGCTCAGTAATGGAGAATTCCAACAACATCATGTGAGAAAGGATCTTTAATTATTTCGGCCACTCATAATTAGTTTAATGATCTGAGCTTACTTGGTTGATTAGGCTGTGGTAAATTGGTCTAACATGTTCTGGCCTCTTCATTGGTTTCTAAAGTATTCCGTGTAATGTTAATATTTGACAAGTGATTACTCAGAGCCTTCACAACGTGACAAGAGATATTCACATCCCTTGGATACCTCTGTATGCATATTTTAGTTAACATATCCCATAGCAGCATCATGGTTCAGAAAGTTTCTTTTGCAAGTCTCCCATTTTTTATCTTTATTGTGAAGGAGGTGAAACATAGTATTACACTGGAAAGAAAAAAAAAAAGGGCTTTCTTATTATGTAGTTCTTCTGTGTATGAGATATATAAGGCTTTGGTGCTGTTAGCTGCATTGCATTCATAGTCATGCATTCAATAATGTGCTACAAACTGAATTGGCAGACACTTTAACTTTCTTTTTCAACATCTGAACAAATGTTAAAGAACATTCCTTTTGGTTCAGCTGGGAGAAAGAAGGGTAGGAAAGGAAGCAGAGTACATCAACATTGTGCATGATTGCCACCATCCTCACACAAGCCAATTCTCCTAGTCATGAAACAGCAGTGGGGCAGGTCTGTGCATCTATCCCTATGTCCACATAGCACACAAACCAGCTCAGAGCTCCTGTTGATCTGAATTTCCCCGATCTTACCTGATGATTTTTTGTACCTGCTTTGGGGGAAAAAAATAAAATGAGTCTGATGTGTACTCTAGATCCAATTTGATTTGATTAAAATACATATCTGCCAAATGACTGAGATATTTTGATAGGTTTAGGACCTATGTCTTTTCCCACTTGGCTGGTTGTGGAGCTCTAGATTTCTCCTAGCCTACTTGAAAAAAGCTTTGCATTCAGTTGTTCTGTGTAGTGTTACAAGTAATACTTATTTAGACTGGAACACAGACTTAGTTCCAGATGCTTCCTGTAGTGGGGAAACTTCCTGTTCAAAAGCAATCTTTCACATGCAATTTATACACAAGCATGCAGTGCATGCTAGATTTGCATCATATCCGAGTACTGCAAAACAGCAGGTTCACTTCTAAGGACACAGGTCCTTCTCCAGTAAACCAGCCTTTTCTGCAGCCCCTGGCTTTGAGTGCTTCATGACAGGCTTTCAGGAGAGCTTCACTATTTTCTGATGCTAAATACACTGGTGGCAGCAGCCTTCTTTATGGCAGCTGTAGTAACACTTTCAGTTCTTCTTAGAAAGCAGAAACAAGAAGACAAAGGGATATGCTTTGATTTCACAACTTCCGTTTTCTCTTTTAACGTATTTTCATGTGAGGATTTTTTCATCTCCTATTTTATGCTGACTCTTTGCCAAGTCTTGCCATTTGCACATATATGTTTCAGACCTTCTAAGGTGCAGGGATCTGAAGCAAGCAGTCGGTAAGGCCGTATGTACAAAACTGTATGTACCACTGAACATCACGCACCTGAGATTTGCGAGCTTTGTCTCAGTACCTGCCTAAATTTATGTGGGCCCTAAGTTCAAGATGGAAAATCACATTCTCAGGAATCCTCAAATTCCCATTCTGCATCAGTGTTGAAACCCCTCAATCTCTGAGTGTCTAAACAGCTTAATCCTGATATTCCACTAACCTGCCACTGGGTTGTACAAATAGAAGTTCATCTGCAGTTACTAGAAAGAAACTTCAGAGCACATGTGATGCATATCCACAAGATTAGGCTCTACACAAAACACAGTGGCAGAAAGTGCTTTTATTTAAAATTAAAAGACAGGAGGACCTACAATGCATTCACTAATCTAGCAGTTATGCTTTTGAAATGCATTCAAATGCACTAGAGACTGATTTGCATCCTGTAAGTGTATGTATAAAATTTAGATTAACACGACTGTCTAAACATTAGAATTCATTGTTATTAATACTAGAGGAGTCCAGAGAACTTCCTTGTGTAAGATAGCTAGCATCTTGCAAGCCATTCTTCAACTACTAAACTAAATAGTTTATATTAGGACAGTTTCCAGTTTATGTACTCTCTTCCAAAACACACAGTCATTGGAGGGACAAGCAGTATGGTTGTATGAGGCTGCGTGTGTGGACTATTAGTGTTCTCACTGACATGCAGAAGTGTTTGGGCCAAAGGAACTCAAAATAAATTCAGTCTAGATGCCTGCAGGCCCCGTACTCAGTGGCTGTAATCAACTGTCAAGGCAGGGGGATGGCTCCTTTTTTGAAAGGTGTGTTCAAATTGCTTTTCACCTGTGGAAAACAAAACAAGCACTAACCTGAGTGAGTAGGCCTCTTCTGTTTTCTGGTTAGCAAATTCTCTGTGGTGCTGGAGTTATTCCAAAACATTTGTATATCATTTTCTTCTTGTGCCATCATATGTATGGCCCTTGTTAAAGCCCCTATAAGATGGTCAGCGCGGTAGAAGGACTAGCTGTTTTAATTAGAGCAGACAGAATGTGTCAGAAACAAAATAGAGGAAAATGGGCTGAAATACCTACCTGAGGCCTGGTTTTGCTCTGGTGTTTTTCTGGATGGCAGCAAACTCCTGCCTGGATGCCAAGGAAGCCCTTTTCCTCCTGCCACCAGTGAAATTTGGCATTTTGCCTCTTAGCTTTAGCATGTGTCCTGCTGCCCATGCTGAGCTCTCCCCTCCACATCCTGTCTGCCAGGCTGGTCCCCTGCTCTGGGGATGCTGGGTGGGAGCCATCCCCCCTGTCCCCCACCCAACACAGCTCCCTGACACTGCAGGTGGGGCAGGGAGCCCTCCGCCTCTGCTGCTGCTCCAGCAAAGGTTCCTAACAAATGGAGTACAGGAAGGAAAGGGCAGATCGCAAGGCAAGGCAAGAGCAGTGTGGTCAGCAGCCAGACTTTAGGTCTTTGGCCAATAAAAACATTAGTAATAGTAGATTGGGGATGGTTAAGCAAGCAGGCAGGCCTGGAATGTGACTGGAAATCAGTGAGGAGCTGGGACCAGGAATGTGAGAGAACAGAGTCAGGAACCAGGCTTGGGAGGCAGTGGCAGGATAGATGGGCCACCTGCTTCTTGTCCTGACCTCCATCCCCCAGGTATAATGGGCTTTTTGCTTTCTTGATCTTGTCTGACCACATTTTCATCTTGCCCATGTGCCATCAAGACAAGCTGATCTCCTCAGATCATCCCACTTCCCAGCATCCTGACCATCAGGCCAAAACATCCATATTTGGGACAAAATTTCCTGGGAAGCAAAGTGTCCTGAAGCAACTAGTGGGCTACACTTGTGTAGTAGATGAAGTCATATGACATCTGTGTGACCTACTGTGAATACCTGGTTGGTGCCTGGAAAAGGGTTGCTCTGGCCTGGCGTGGTCTGTGATTCAGCTTCTGGGCTAAGCATTATTGTGGCTGGTCGATGTTCTGATGGATTTCAGTAGGTGTTTGTTGATTAAGGCCTGGAGAAGCTTTGGCAGCTTTGAGCACATTGAAGAGAAGCAATGTGAATCTCTTTCTCTGGGTCTAGCATCTCTTCCAAGCTATTGAAAACACAGAAAAGGCACAGGAAGATTTCCCAGACCTTCAGAGCCCTGGGCATGGGACTGACTGTCATTGTGCTGTCTAATGACATTGTCATGAAAAAGTGAGACTAACCAAACCAAATCAACCCATAGTTCCTGCTACCCAAGTGCCCTGTCTCCAAAAGTGGCCCACAATTAGGAAGAGAACAAGAATAAAACGAGACTTGTGGTAATAATTCCTCAAAACGTTCCTTCAGCTTCCAGCATGCTGTGTGGCATGTGGGGGAGTGCACTGAGATGGAGAGAGAAGTTTAGATTTCCCTCATGCTGCCTTCCATCCACATGAGACTTAGTTTTATTCCACTTTGAAAAAATATCACAAAAGGGACAGGGAAGTGGCAGCTGTTTTGATCGTGACCTGTGGCATTCCTGAAACTAGGGATGGATGGTGACAGTGATGAATAAAGGCCAAAAAATGTCCCAGGGTTTTCTAAAGAGAAGAATAAGATGCAGAAATCAGGAGGTATTGTCCCATGATGGTCTTTTCATGTTAATGTCTCCTGCTGCTGCTTTTGAAAATATGAACTGACCTCATATATTTCCTCAAAGTAAGGTTCAGGTACTATAGGAGTTTACAGGTGCTGATAACCAACATATATAAACAGTGATTATTCATTAATAAATGGTATTTGTCAGAGTTTTGCAAATGTCTCAGTTACTGCAGTTTGTCTCTGTACTTAGAATAGAAAATAACTATGGTGACTGTGGCCTCTGCTGTCAAACACCGACTTTGGAGTCAGTGCCTCTTGTGCATTGGCTTCTGCAATGAATATATCTATACGTCCTCCCTGTAATAAATAAGCAGGGAAACAACTTACAGAAAACATTCCAGTCAGGACTGCCTGGGGACTGCAAAGTTCATGACCATTAATTTTTCCTCCTCAAACATTTCTTGCATCAAAAATTGAATGAAGTGATGACCCAAAGGGGAGGGCTTTTGAAAAGCTTATCAGGAATAAATATTTAGAAAACTTTGCTATTAGAGCATCATTCCTGACAAGTTTATATTAAAAAACTCTTGCTTTATACTATCTTCCAGCCCAGAACTTGCACAAAAATGGACATTTGAAGTGGATTTATCTGAAGCATATTCAGGCTTTCCATATGTGTTTCTAAAGTTTCCCTAGACATCACTTTGAGCTATTTAGGAAATCTCAAGGGCAATGTTTGTTTAAGATTGGTGAACAGAATTGCGCTGCAGCCTGGGAACTGCACAAGCAAAAGAGAAATATTGTCCTCATGAAATACACTGTGGATGCCTTGAATTGCTTTGTATTACAGCTGACGCTAAAATTAGCATTGCAGTGTTATTTTTATGGGAGCATAGGGAGTGTGCTGTAGCACAAACAGAGCTCCAGTGGCAGCACCCAGGCCTGGACAGGATGGGAGCTCCCACTGTTCTCCTGCCTGGAAACGCCATGTTTCTCTTACATTTCTCAATTTTAAAAAAGTATTACTTTCACCCTGTGCTGAAAATATAAAGTGCTTCATTTTTTTTTCATTGTGCACATGAAAAAGTCATCATTATTTTTCTGTGTTTTAATGCTTTTGTTCTTGAAAACCATGCTGTGAGTAAATACCTTTCACATGAGCAACGGCTGCAAGGACTAGTCCTTGCATAAGCAGGGACACTTCACATGGATGCAAAGAGGCTTTGCATTTAATTTTATCTTTCAACAAGGGCTTGTTATTAACTCTTCATAGGATTGTCTGAGTTAAATAGAGACAAACAATGAAAGTTTTCTTGCAGGTTGTCATGACTGTTTATTTGTTCATGTTTTGTCTTTCTAAAATAAAGAAAACTGTGGCTAGAAGTTTCAGCCCAAAGGCATGTTCCTACTTCTAGCTGGGCTCCAGCCCTCCTATGCTCATATGTCCTCAGACTCATTGGGAATGTGGAAACAGATTTTTTACTTAAGGAAACAGGCAAATGATCAGGAGAAGCCTGATCATGCTCCCTGTTTTTTTATACAAGAAAAAGAACTGGACAAAAAATATATAAGTCTTTTTATACAAGAAAAAGAACAGGACAAAAATAACAGGACAAAAAAAGAACAGGACAAACATAGCTTTGCCCATTGTCTGGAAACAAATACTAAATGCCTAGCTTTATACTTCAGGCATCCCAGTCATATTTCCAGTTCCTTCTTTCTCCAGTTTTACTCACAGACTTAGGTAGGAACAGGGGTGACCCTCCATTATACCTATTTACCTGCTTTGATATCCTCTGTACCAGCTCTTTATCCAGGTCCTCCTGTTCAGTTCTGTAATCTCTCCTGCATGGGCAGACACATTTTCACTATTACTGGTCAGGATTGATCATGCTACAAAGTCAGCTTCAAATCAGCACTCTTGGGTCTCAGGCTCTTTCTGGGCAGAGAATAGGTACGGTGTAGGGAAGCTGGTCAGAGCAGGGCATACTCCTCACAGGGAGCAGGCAACCATCACTGTGCCACATTAATTCAGAGCATGCCAGAGAAAACAGAAGTATTTGCTGAGGAGAATGTTTGTGAACCAGTTTGAGACATCAGCAAATCTGGCTCAGGATTTTAGCCCCTTTTACCAACATGCTGCCCTGTCCTTACCCCAAGTAGCCGCAGATGTAGCTGGGCTTGCAGACGATGCAAGTGAATGAAAAATTGGTTAAGAGGAACCTGGGCATTTTTCAGTATAGATCATAGTATTTAAATATCTCCAATAATGCAGCAGAAGTCAAGCAGCCAAGCAGAAGATCCTTTCTTTCAGGAACCTCCCTATAACACTATACTGCTGTAGGAAAACATTTTCACTTAAAAACCACTTTGAGTAAGAGATGTTTTGAATCACATGCACGCAGAAAAGCTCTGATGCATTTTCAACTACATTTAAAATGCTGCCCTTTCCCTTGGCCCCCCAAAACTCTCTATTCCACTTGTCTGACAGAGGTTTCCACTAGCACTCCACACACGTATGGCAGGTCCAACCTGCCTCCGCCTACTACAAATACACAGATGCTGGCTTGAGGCAGCAGCACACAATAGGTCTGCTTTTCGTGCTGCTAGGTCTCAACGGGTTGTGCAAATATTTGCTTTGCTCTGCAGTATCACGGCACTCCCTAAGTTTCTGTTCTGAATGGGCCCAAAATGCTTAAATTGAGGTCAAGTGAAACTGCCATTTTTCAGGTGGTTTTGCACTGAAACCACGTCAAGATACATTAGCACTGTTTCACAGACCATTGTGGAAAGGTATATTTAGAGAAGCTAAAAAGGGTAGTGAGACTTCATCAAACTGATATTTAGAGCCACTTTACACTGGTGGATCCAGAGCTCTCGTATGTTAAAGTGAGCTAAAATACATACTGTCCATAACAATTCATCAATATTTCCATGAAATGCTTTTTCATCCCACACCATTTAACTTAAAGATGTGAAACCATCAGATGAGGTCCCGACTCACCTTTTTTCCTGTCAGTCCAAACACCTGGCTGCAGAGCCAGCCATCCTCCCTTCCTAGGGCAGGACTGTTATACAGGAGAGTATTACACGTTAATGTTACAGGAGAATATTACCCGGGAGGAAGTGTTGCCGATGACAAGCTACAATTATGTTTGCTGAAGCACCAGAGCTGGAAACAATTACAGAAAAGAATAAGATTAGCAGCACAGAGTGGTCAGATTAGCATTTGCCAGGCTGCTGTAGCTCAAAGCTGCTAAATCCCCCCTCTATCCACAGTACAAACCCAAGTGTCGGTAACTTGACTTAAGGCTGTCCACTCCTATCACCTCGGGTGAGCTCAGAGACTGTCTGCTTTGCTTGCACTGGGTGCAAACCTACATTTCAATTACAATGCTTGCATTTTTTGTAACCTCTTTAAATTTTTGGTAACAAACCTCAAAACCTCTTTTCAGCAGTGACTCTATGGGCAGAGTTCATGAAGGCTTTAAAATCCTTCTGAAAACAGAATACGTGTGTTAAAGCATTGGTAAAGCACTGATTATCAGCAGCGTTGTCTCTCCCAGAATGAAATAGGTGACTGTGCAGGCCTGGACTGAAGCTGGTTTCCTGCAGAGTACAATCGGAGCTGTTGGACAGCTGTCCATTCCCAAATATATAGTCATAGCCTACAACATATAGAGTTTAACACTGCATGGAGCAGTGGCTAAATGTGTTTAATGTCTAAACTGCCTTTAAAAAAGTGGCATAAGCTCTCAAATCGCTTCAACGTATCTGACCATGTTATTCTAGTGGCTGAATAATAATGCTTCAGAAGTGTTAGGTGACACATCTGTATATAATTTGATTTTTCTTTGGAGACGGCTGTCATAAACAGAAAAAAAGTCTGTCAATAGTAAGTAGAGACATAGAGTGAGAGCAATGAACACTTTAGGAAAACAAAAACACAGGTAAAGATGGGACAGTATACCATCTTTTTTTTTTTTTTCAGTCAAAAGAACAGACTAAAAAGAGAAGAAAACAAGCCCCCACAAAACTCATCTTGAAAGATGTTCTGGAGTGCTAATACCTCAAGACACATATTGGGGATTCAGGCTTGTGTTGACATTTGAATCAGGACAGGAGTAAGGGTCACATCTCAGTTATGCCTTTATCCATTTGGGATCACTGAAGATCTGCTATGGTTCAGCACTATTAGGTTGTGCTTTCAAAGGGGTAGTGTTGGTACAGAGAAGTCGTACACAATGGCTAAAACTGGGCAGCAAAGGGGATGCAGCATAGCCAGGAGACAACAGTTAGTCAGTCCTTGCTAGTGCATGCTGCATTTTGAGGTAATTATAACATGTTTTTTTTTTCCTCCAGATGAATTAAAATCTCCCATTTGTATTTATTCAGTAGGCCCGGCAACCTGCTGTTGAAGAGAGGATCAGAAGATGGTAGCAGCTGGATTCTTTCCCCATCCCACTTACACATTGCTCCAAGCTATGTTCAGTCACACACTCTGGGATAGATTCATGTTTCAGTGTGACTTTTGGTTTCTGACACTGTAGACTGTGGGGAGTGGCTGGTATTTTTCATCCATCTGCTGCAAGTATCAGTAAGGATTTCTTGTCTGGAACCACTTCCTTGCTTGTACTCCACAAAAGGATTTACAACAGACTACAAGAAATAAAGAAAGAGATAAATGAGTAGGAAGAAGAAGGGGAAAGGCAGAAAAAAAGAGTGAAAAATGATTCAGAAATGTGTCTGTTCTTTCTGTTCAAGACACTGTACAGAAACTATGCTTCTATTGTGGGACAAAGACCTTTGAGCACAGTGAGATGTGTTTATGCTGCTCCTATCAAAGAGCCTTTCATCTCCACAAAGCAAATTATTAACACATTCCACTGAAGATGTGGGGGTGGAGGACTGGCCTTGGAAAAAAAGCTGGCCAAAAATGAACAATTTTTTTATAAACACTTTTAATGATAGTGAATGGCGCCTTGCCAAGACCTTCATGCCCAGTGAAGCACTGCAGGCTGATTGTTTGTCTGGAGAAGTCCCGTGGGCTGAGTCTTTTGTGCTGAGGAATTTCTCATTTGAAAGGCAGTGGTGTGGGAGGTATGAGCCTTTCCAGGTTCATCGAGTTAAGGCTTGCACTGCCAGTTGCCTTAAACCTGCACCAGAGACTAATTTATGTTGGATGAATGAACACCCGCCTCTGTTCCAGGCAGTAAATCTTGTTCTTTCAGAAGAAGCTCAAAACAAGAGGAGTAACCCACACAAAATATGCAGAATAGCTCTGTTAATAAACTACTCCCCATGCATTCCCAGCATCTTGCACAGATTTCTGGATACCTAGCAAAATTTTTGCTTACTGTTATTCTGTGAATGAGTAAATATTTTATGTTTCCTCCCTTTAGTGGTGGATCAATATTGTCTTCCCTAGAAGCAAAGCTTATTGATAGTAAATGAAGACCTGAAGTCAGTTTAACAATAAATCTGATAAAAATCTCTTTTATTTCTCTCACTAGTTTTTTTATTCTGTTTCATTTGAAAATAATGCCATTGTTTGCATGAGCTTCATATTTCCTCTTTATATATATATATACATATATATATATATATAAATAAAGGAATTACAATGAGCTTGACAGGTTTGTATGATTCAAAGGACAGCTGCTGTCCTTGGAAGACAATGTGTTTCTTCTAGGGCACCATTTAAGTACAGCTCAAGAGACTTCCTGTAAGGGGAGCACCCAGCCCCTTTCACACTGAAGATTTGACCTTTGGGCAGTCATGGATCCCAGGGTGGAATGGGAGTTTCTATGTGCTTTAGTTGCTATGTGATTGTGTATCTATGATGTTTATGTCCTTGTGTTAGCTGATTCCCAGTTAAGATGCTTAAGGAGACCCTTCTTCAAATGTTTTTCCCAAGATACAAATGTTCATATCCAACACCAGGCAGCAGTTTGGAGTTTGAACAAACTAACTTGCGAGTTCCAGTTTACAATGCACAGACTGGCCTGTGGTTAGTGTTGCAGAATAGTGCCAGCTGAGATGATAAAAATTTTCAGCTTCCTGCTGTAGAAACAGACATTTCATGCTTGAGAAAGGAATCAGAACTGGGTATAAAGAAAAATGCTTCCAACTTGTGAAAGATATCAATATTAAAAAAAAAAATCATCTTTTTCTGATCTCCATGAGTTAAAAAGTAGTCTCCAGAAAGAGGCGAGATACTAGTTTATAGCATTATAGCACAGAGGCTGCAGGAGCCCCATAGTCGAAACTTGAAGGCAGCTGATCTGAGACCTAAGGACTTAAATCCTGAGAAATGCCAATAGCTCATCGGCTGGGAAGACAGAACTCCTGGGTCTTTGGTCATCCTTTGGCCTAGGTGGACAGATGAGGAGAAATCAGGAAAAATGTCTACAGAAAAAACACCATGTTGTTGGATTTTTTGTTGTTGCATTTTTATGCAGGTTGGCAATTGCAAATAAAAAAATTCTCGCCCAAAATATTTCACCAGTCTTGATTTGAGGGAGAGTTGAGTTAGGTGCAGCCAAGCAATACACCAAGGGTTGGTAAACCAGCATAATGTTTCATACACGCAGGTATTCTAGTCCCTAGACAAAAACAGTTTCACTCAATGAGTTTTCCTCTGTGTGTATACATGCACACGGATGTAGAACACATGTACACCCTCTGTACATTACTATGATATTGATAAATTCAAGACTTCATTATTTTTGAAGCCCACATGGGAAGCTTTTGTCAAAGGTGAAGTATTCCTTACCAACAACTTGGTAGGTATAGCTGAACTTTAACAGAAACAATTGTAATGCCCATTATAGCAGTTCAACTCAAATGGAAATAAAGTTACTTCCTTTCTTTATGAAAATTTCTTTGTACTTATATGTCTTTATAATTCATTCAAATGATGAATTTTCAAAACCTTTTCATGGTCAGTTTTTAAACTCCCATAGCACATGCTGTTTATAAGGTGTATGTCATCTCTGAACCCAGTGGTTAAAGCCTGGCTCCCCTGCAGCCAAAAGCAAAGCCCCTGATTGATTGTGGCAATACTAGGATTTCACCTGGCCAGCTTCACTGACAAGCACAATTTGAAATCCACATCTCCAGATACCCAGTTTTTTTGGCATTATTTTTTCCTCAGTCAGCTCTTCTCTGTTCTGCTGGAGGACAGCTGAGTCCAAGAGATCAAAAGACTCACAGACTATTAATCTACCCTTACTTAGAGGGATTTGTTTTGGTTTGTTTTGTTGTTTGATTGCTTTTCCACTGAAAGCTGTTTCCCTGCTCTACTTACCCTGAGTGAGAAAGTCTGAGTAGAAATGGTCCTGAAAAGACTGTCTCCACAATATCTGTGATCAGAGGCATCCTTTCACTAAGCTAATGGAAATGTTGTTCAGTGAGAACCGGTTTTGGGATTCACACTGCCGAACCCGTCGGGATGTCACTTTCTTAGCCCTGGGTGCAGTGCAAACAGGCACGTGAGAACAGTCTACTTCAGAAATCTTGTGTGTCTAGTCTACCAGTTTAGATATTAGACAGTAATATTAGTTTATTATGTGTCTTATAGACAGAGTTTTAGAAGCTTTTAAGGGTTAAGACATGTAAGACTCAGTTTTTTCCCAATCCGTATAACTACATTCCAGCCAGTATGTTATTAAAGCTATAAACACAGGTAAAGTGCAGTTAAACTGTGAAGTGCTTAGTAACCACAGTGGATGTGCGCTTAAGATTAAAGTTAGAATCCATCCTCCGGTTCCTAAGTAAAATAGGAATAAATTTAAGAACCTCCTAGGACTTCATATTGCTTCAAGAGGCTCATCTGCTAACTTTAATCCATATTTTCTACATGTAAAAATCCATGAGGGTCCAATGACTTTGGGGGATCCCGTGATTCTTTGGCGTTTGCTGTCTCTTTAGAAGTAGCTGTCCTTCAATGTGCATTTTACAAAAATGCTCTGGGCAATACATTTCAGTTTGTTGCTTAGACTTCTTGTCTCAAATCTGCTTGCTCAGCCTCCAGTGGTCCAACATTTGATTTGGATGTAATACTAAATACCAGATCTCTACTTATTTTGGACTCTTGATTTATTTTTAGCCAGCACTACACTGTCACTTGTGAATATGGATGTATGCATAAATCATCTCTCTTAAGCTGTATAGTTTCAAAAATATAAAATGTCTGTTTTCTGATATCCTAAAACCAAAATACATAATCATAAATGTCTTGCTTGCTGTATGTTGAGCTGCATAAAAGGTCAGTGCTGTGATGAGTCACAGGTACCTGACACACTGATGTTCTGCATGTCATGGCTATACTTTTGGGGTCCTGCATGGACCTTCTCAGAGTTTTGGTGTTCCTCATGATTTATTTCAGTCCCATGTGCATTTGCCATTTCTGAAGCACTAGATTAAGTTTTCATAAGATTTCATATTCCTTATTATAAACATCAGTGTTTTGCCTTTGTCCATGTTCCTAAGGGACCATATGAAATGGTACTTTTATTTCCAGCTCTCTGCTTGTCTGCACAGTTGTCTTCTCTAGCCCTCAGGTATGAGGTATGAGGGCTAGAGTCCTATGCAATTTGTGATGCTTAACCTAATCAGACTTGGCTTTTCAAGTTATATTTGTTTTGCTTTGGCAGCAAAATTAAGTTTAAAATGTGACAGACTCTGATATTGTCTAGGCAGATATAAATTCCACGTTTCCCTTAGTATTTTAACAGGAACAGGACTAAGGTAAGTAAGTCTAACTTTGAATAAATTCACACATGAGTGAATGAAGCAGACATTATCATCTGATCAGAACTGGTGTGTCAGTCTGCCTTTGCTCCTGTTTGTAGGACACTGAAAGAGGGAAGTGCAGTGGTTGGGAACATTGCAGTTAATCAACTACAGAAATTGAATTCCAAGACTAGCAATGGTGTGGTTGACTTTTTGCAGCAGGTTATCTGAGAGATGATGGTTAAGGATGCAATCATTAATGTCTATGCAAATTTATTTTAAGTACCTTCCTCCTTACAAGGGCTCAAGGACAGACAGATTTCACCTAAAGACAGTGAAAAACACCAGCTCCTTGTACTGTTCTCCCAGTTTGTGGCTTAGCTGAAAGCTTAGTTTCCAATTGCAGCTGGCTTCCCCGATGGGAGGCAGAAAGCTGCTAATGGGAAAACACCTTTGTCTGTGTCAGTTGATTTTTCATCAAGGGGATATTTCCTAGGATAGGAAACTGTCAAAGGAAGTGAGTATTTTAGGAGGATGGGAGGAAATGGAGAAAGAGGGAGATCATTCGCCAACAGCATTGCAGCTGCTCCAGCCCTTGCCCAGTTAAGATTTTAGAATGGAGGTGAAGCCAAAGTTTTAACCAATCAAACAAGTTGGGGAAAAAAACTCTGTCAAAAGTGAGCAATGGTCTTGGTGGAATTAGTGAAAAAAAATTAAGATGTGAGGTGGGAGACAGCTATATCCTCACAAAGGGAGAAGAAACTGGTAAATACTGGGGGAATGGCTCTTTCCCCAATGAGAGTGGGACAGTGCCCCAGAAAATCCTCCCAACTCATGGGGTTGCCCCTGTTTAAAAAAGCACTTGCACTCGCATAAAACCTATGTGTATATTTACAAACACACATGTTATACTACCATCAATCTTGGCCTTATTGATGGCTTTATTTTGGCTCTTTTAATGAATAAAGATGAGGCTCTTTGAAAGCAGTCAGGTACAGTGCAGGTACATGGGTGAACCCATGCCTAACTCTGACTTCTTGCCTTCACTGCATATGAAGTCTATATGGAGAAGTCCCGCTTGCCACTTGCTAATGCTGTATGATTTAAACATGTCAAAACAATCAATGCTGGCAAAAAAGACAGAAATTTCGATATGAAAGCAAACCAGCTATCCCATGCCATTCAAGAATGGAAAAAATCAGAAAGTTGTTTAGCAAAAGGCATTTTCCTTCTAGCTGAGCTAAAAGAGACCCTTCCTGGACTGAAGCTACCAAAGGTGATGAAGAAAGAACACAGCAGCCAGTAGAGAATAACAAGGCATATAAAGTAAATCTTGGCTGTTGTGTGTTCCCTGAGTCAGTCTTTCGTATAAGTCATTAATATTGATCTGTGAGCTAGGATTTCAACTGTATCTTTTGAAAAGGGAGGAATTATACAAACCACACATTTTGCTATTTAAGGACTTGTTGGGAACAACTAAATTGTTGTTAGATACATAAATGTGAAGAAAAAGCTTCTAGGTTTTGGGGTTTTTTCTGTACTGAAACTCCTTTAAAAATGAGGAAGTAAAGAATTCACAGACATCAAATATCTGAAGGAAATAGCAAGCATTAAAGGATTTATTTATATAAATGGTTTTTAAAATATATTTTGATTTACAGGTAACTGCCTAGCTGGGTTAATTTTAGATCAGCAGTGTCACAAGGCTTCACAGGATGTGAAGTACATTGTATTATTTTTAGTCCAGGGTAAACCAGCAAGTTAATAAAAATCACTCTGGGCTTCCTACTCTGGCATGCAGCAGCTCCAGCTTCAGAGAGGGATGGGGAGAGGAACAGATGCAAACTGTTTGTCACAGTTTTCTCCAGCCATTATCTCCCTCCCCGGCCTTTGATAGTGGAGTAGCAAGGGAGTTCACAAGATGTGTGGACCTGTTCCTGACAATATACAGCAGTCACAGCTTGCAGAAGGACTTGTGTCATTGTTTCCCCAAGTGACAGCCAGAAAGCAACCAGGGTGCTGAGTCAGTACAGGCACAGATGCTCAGGAACGCTTACAGTGGTGTCTCTGTGTCATCTCACCTCGTGCCTCCTGATCATACCGTGAAAAACAAAGCACCCTGCACTGCTCCATGCAGGCAGAGATTGTTTTTGGGCAGCACCAAAGCAATGCTCCCTTCTGCTTTGGTCCTGTTACTGTTTGATAACACGGGCTACTGCTTCACTGGCATTTATCCATCATGTTATGTCTAGAAACTGGGTCAGAGAAGACTAGCTTTTTGACATACACTTTATAATCATCACTCTTCATTGTGAGCTGCAAGGTCACACAATTCAGTGGCCTGAGGAGAGACACAGATGCACTGAACCACTGCCAGCTGAAAAAGAGCTCCTATTCATTGCAGATTACATGTTTTGACCTAACTCTGACAGAAAAGCATACCTGTCAGCTCCATGGCAGGCTGATTAGGTTAATTAAGTCCTTGCCTATGAGAAAAATAATTAGAACTGTCAGTTGTTTAAATGATAATAGAAGAAAGGCAAGATTCAAGGAGAAGCTCTGAAGTTTGGAAGCACTAACAATATAGGAGGGAATCCATAGCACACAGTGATTTAACACTTCTCTTCAGGCAACCTCATTTATGAATAATGCTGCAGGGAGAAGAAAAGTATGTCCAGAGGGGCTTATTTTGTTTTGCATTTAAGGTAATGAGAATTGAGATAGTCAATAATTTTATAAATCAGATTTATAGGCTGCAGGCATAACTGTAGCCTAGGGATAACCTTGGAAAACTTCACTCTTTTCACAGGGAAGGTTTGCAGAACAAGAAGAATAGTGCATATTCTCTCATCCTCTCTACAAAGGTATGAGAAGCCATCTCGTGTATTCTTGTAGCTTTGGATTTGTCAGCACATGCCATGCACCAGGGTGATAAGTTGTAGTAATAGCATGGTTAATAGTACAATATGGGAAGGAATGGAAGCTGAAAGAAACAAACTCAGGAGATCCATATGTAAGGCCAGAAAATATGACTGCTCAGTGTTGAGAAGCCTCTTAGGAAGTTTGATTTTTGTGCCTTGTGGTTTTAGATGTAAATACATTTGCAGGAGACCAGAGAAAAGAGAATGAAATAACAGTGTGTCTGGAAATCCTAACTTGCTTGGAGCAGAATTGGGTTTTCTTAGTTGAAAACAAAGAGGAGACTGTGGAGCAAAAGAGGATGGTCACGGTAACACCATTCCAGTGTGGTAAGTGAAAGTGTGATGTTCATTGAATCATATGGCAGCTGACTGAAGGACAGGAATAAAAAGAAAACTTTTTAAGTGTCAACATGGTAAGATATTAGAGGACGCTACGAGTATGGTGAAAATACTTGAAAGTATTAAGAAGATGACAAGTAAACATTTAATTGCATTAGTGGAGGAAGATATCTTGCCATCTCTTATCTACTGGTGACTCTGTAGGGGCTTATGATTTAGATATGTTCAGGTTAAGATGCCAGGAAAGCATCTCCTAGAGAAAGTCAAGAAAAAAAAATATAAATAAGGGTGGAACAGAATGGAAGGAAAATGATTACGAGCTGCAAGTCAAATATGGGAACTGAGACTAAGGGGAGGTTTGGAACTATGGGTAGATCAAATTATGCAAGGAAAAGTGCAGAGCAGCTTGATAAAGAGTCCAAAGTCTCAAAAAAGCTATGCAGACACTGTAACAAAGGCTGTTGTAATGACAGACAGAGAGTAGAAATAGAAAGGTGGAGAGAAAAGTAATGGAGGCTGGCCACTTTCTGTAGGAGTATGACTAACAGGAGAACTGAGGAAGAATAGAATGAAGAAAGGCCTGGAGACCTGTCCTTGAGGTCATTGGAAGCCTCAGTCATGAAAGGAGTAAGTTTCTGAGGTACAAGCAAGTCTTTACGGTAACTCTGCAGCACTAAAATCAGATTAAAAGAATGTCATTGTGTGTCTTTTTTAAAGAACACATCTGCCCCTAATTTTTTAGCATGCACGCATACGCCACAAAAAATCACGTTAAGCCAAGCAATAATTAGAAAAACCTTCCAGAAAACATTACTGACTTGTCTTTGTGCAGCTGAACAGTTTCTCATTGTACTAGCTCAATCTTAACAAGTCTGTGTACAGACTGATTTGGACGTGGCTTGGGGAAGGAGAGGTAACACACAGATGTGAGGGTCTCAGCCATTTCCTCATATTGCTGTAAAGCACAGAATATTTCATAAGCATGGCAGTGATAACAACCTCATTTTTCACTGACAGTACATATGTTTTCTGTGTGATTGCCATCAGATGCTAGAAGAAGCTTGTGAATTATATCTCGAGGAGAAGTGCCAGAGCCAATCCCTTTCCCACCAGCAGGAACAGTTGTCGTGCATTAGTAGTTTTACCAGTTTAATAAATTTAGTGACTAACAGCAGTGATCCTCAGGGTAAGTATTGCTGGTGCTGTTTTGTGTTAAGAAGAGGCAGCTCCAGCCAGCACTGTAAGGCACGCTGCCTGCCTGCTGCCAGGTATTAAATACCAGTTCTTGAGGAAACTTCACTGCAGCTTTTTTATTTCTATAGGAGAGAGGTAAACAGTATTTAAATGGCACAATGTACTGCTCTGCTCTCTATCTATGGTGAAAGTCAAGTGCTTTAGCTGTGGACCTAAAGATGAAAATCAGAGGTTTCTGATAACAATGGCATTTTGTTACTTATTCCCTTCCCTTCCTGTGCAGTGCTTATCTCTGGGCTGCACACGGGCACCTATCTCCTCTGCTTTTTTTGATGAATACAGAGGCAACTGTGGGAGCTTCTGCTTTAAAATAATTCAGAAATTAATAGAGAGTAAATATCCAAATCAAAGTAATGCCCTGAAATCAGGTTAGAAAGAGAATGTTGCTGTTTACAATCCTTCCAATGCTATTTAGCTTAAGGGAGTCAGGAATATCCATGCTACTGAACTAGATAGAAGGCACAACAATTTTAATTTGAAACCCTTTTTTTGCTACAGATCTACATGTGTAGAACGTTGTCAAATTCCAAATCCTAAAATTAGACTAGTGGCTGCCTCACACAATATTTTACAAACTGAAAGTACTTTATAAAGAAAAGTCTTCAACACACAATGGGATTATGAGTCCACAGGATCACGAGTTCTCACTTTTTAACAGGCAGAGTTCTTGTATGTGGTCTCATCTTACTGCAAGTGTGAGAGATCCAAGACAGCTATGTTTCAAAAAGGAACAGGGAGAAGACCCTCTGCATTTACCATGGGGAAAGGGCTTCATGCAGGCAGCTCACAGTCACCAAATTAATTTAAGGGCTAAATTTTTCCAGATCACTCAGCAAGAGGAAGAAAATTTCAGCTGTAACTATAGGAAATCTTGACTAAATTGAACTTAATTTTACAGATTCTGAAAACCTGTAAAAACTCTTAAAATTTTTGCCCTACATTGTGCTCTTAAATCCCTGTTTGGAGATATCTACATAAAAAAGGCATGGATTTCTTGAGAAGTGGGGCCTGGAGAGGTGATGTGAGCAGAGCAGTACAGTGGCTGTAGGCTGGAGCTTGTTGGCACGGGTACCAAAGGGAGACAGGATTGGTAATTTAATGACTTCTTCCTCTGGATTTACAAAGTAGTTGTAGGCAACAATGTATAATGACCAGCACAAGAGAAAAATAACATAGAACAAATCTTATGCTGAAGAGGTAAAGGCTGATGGAATTGTCTTAGGGGCTTTTGAGCACATATATTTCATTGTCTGATGAGAATGTCTACATTTATCTAGTAACACAAGATGAAGATGACATGAATAAAAAAGTATGGTTAACTGGAGGCTGACTTGTAAAAAACAATTAAGAAGAAGAACCAGAGAAAGCAAGAAGTCACACCTCAGATAATAATGACTGGCTTTAGCTGCAAGATGGATATCAAGACCAAGGACTTTAACCCTTCCTGAATTAGAGACTGTTTGGATGTATGGTTTTATTTCAGGCACAACTCTATTTATAAATAACAAAAGAGTCTTCATGCAACCTACCAATTTATGCAGATGGACAAAGACAGCTTTGGAAGCTTAATAAATGATTTTTTTGTTTTACAATACTACATCTGTTTTAGATAATGAAGGAATACTGTTTAATAAGATCTTTCAAATACTCTTCCAGTTTAATATCTCTCCATAATCACTTCATCTACTCATATCAGAGAAATTAAACTAGACAAATGGTACAATGACAAGAGTCAGATCGGAGCAAAGCCATAAAGCAGTGAAGCAGATTGAATCTATCGAAATGTCCTGGTCAACAAACTAATAAAGTTTTCTTTTCTTACCCCTTGACAAACACTACATTTTATTAAGCAAGCCCCTTCTGACAGCTGTGTTAATACAGTTAGATGATGTTGCTGAGAAACTAATCGGAGAAACGTAGGGACATAGATGAGGTCTCCAGTTTTACTTAAAAGCAGAATGAAGCTTGAAATACGACCATTTAAAAATAGATTCAGCCTCTGATCTGCCATTGTGAATAACTCAAAACTCATTTTTTGACTAAAATCTGACAACTCAGAGTTTTGACAAGACTGCAAAACCAATCATATCCTTTCTTGTCTGGCATCACCGTTGTTCTTAAGAGCATTCAAGATTTCATCTGATTCTATTATCTGGAAAAATACAGAGGAGTAAAGTTTAGAAAGAACCTCTTACTGATGTAAGCTCAGTAGCCTCTTTTACAACAGTTTACCCAAGAAAAGCATGTGCCCATTAAAAATTTTTCTGCATCCTACATCCAGTAAGGCTAAATCTTTATTTTCATGACTATTCTAAGTGCTAGATTTTAAAAATCATTATCAAATATATTTACTTTTGCCTATATTGGCTTCACCCACTCCCTGCCTTCCTTGACCAAGTTTTGAAAGGAGAAAAGGTGGAGGCAGAGATTGCCCATGAACATCAGGAGTAGAAGTGGATGTCTGTCTTGCTGTTCCACACATTGCTGCAGTCTGGTGCCAAAAATATTTTCTCATTGTGCTAATTCCTTAATAGTAGTGTACTAGCATGCTGCAATGCCAGTTCTGTGCTTTAGATGGCTTGACAGAGGCCTTTTTTTAGTATTGATAGCAGGAGGAAGTTGCTCAGGTTCACCAAGATCCCCTCAGTCAGCTGTCAGACACTGCAGCCTGGGCTGCAGTAGGGGAAATCCAGTCATATTTGGCTCCTCCATGGGGATCCTGGAGAACAGCACCAGCCTCTGGCTGGTAGAGCATATTCCCTCTTTGATAGGTTGTCTCCGAAGGCTGCCATAGCAGCAGCAGCTCCTATCAGATGGCTGGGGTGGCCATGGGTGGGGGTGAAGGGAGTCCTGCCTGAGTGCTAGAATCTTAGAGGGCTGCCATTCACATGGCCCAGCTTGGCCCCAGCCTCACCAGCACATTTGGCACACAGTGACACTGTAGCCTCTTCATCAGTGGCTCTTTCAGCCAGCATGTGCTTGGAAAGCCAGCTTGCTTCAGAGAGAGTCTCTTTGGCTGGGGCCACTCAGGTGTCCTATCTGGGGAAATTCCCTCCTCCCCCACAGTCATTTGCAGGCTTCATGGTCCTGGTGCTGTGTTGGTGGTACCTTAGATCACCTGAGCGTTCCTCATCCAGTAGAAGCAAGGCAGGACATACGTGCGCTTGTGTGTGCCCACACGTATATCAAACCTACGTGGCATGGAAAAGACCACGAAGTCTGTGAAGTCAGGGATTTTAAAGATAAAAACCCTAAAAATCTAAACTGAACATGGGCAGCATGGAAGAGTCAAGACCAGTGCAATGACAGCCATGACAACGAGAGCCCAGGAGGGAGCATGTTGTGACATCTCACAGACTTTTGATGACATTGATAGCCCTTCTCTGCCGATTCTCCCTCCCCTGTCCCACCTTGTCCACTCTCCATCCCAGGTGTCCAACTCCTCTCAGGTGCTACAAGCAGACTCTTGAGGTCATGAGGGTCAGGGGACCAAGCCTTGGCATCTGTTAGTGGGGGAAATCAGCAGAAACCAGCCATGCTCTGACATGAGCATAGTATTTTTGTTCTCCTGCATGGTGAAGGATCTTCAGCAATGTGAGTAATCATTAAAGATGATTACTCATCGTTAATGCATTCATCTTGCATGCTATTCTGAGTCTGACTTAGTACTGCTTTTATATGTCTGGCATAACATCAATAAAGCCAAGTTTGAAGTATTTTTCTCTAGGTTTTCCTGATCATAAAATAGATGCATTTCTGAAGTGTTGTTCCACAAACCATTTTAGGCTCTATTTTAGACTAGCTACCTTTTCTGCTCTTATAATTTACTTAGATTCTGTGAGAAAGTAACAAGCAAGAGAGTTTTCTGATGAAATCCAGTTCCAACCTTTTTGATTAAACAGTAAGTGTTTGATGTCTCCTGTTACTACACTTTAATATGCATTTAATAAAACTCCTTAAAAACCAAGACCCAAATCCTTATCTGCAGAACAATTGCCTGATGCACAGAGAGCCCTTGTTTCACTGCTTGCTTTCCTCACTGCGATGATGGTCTGTGGTCTGTTGAAGCCGCAGCTTCCCAGTCTGACACGGGAGCTGCATATATGAAATAAAATGTCCTGACTTTGCTCTATTTCTTATTGTCTTGCCATCACTTGCTCCAGCTTTATTCCTCAATGTGGCCATGACCAAAGTGGTGGTGATGGAAACATTTCTGAAGAGTACAAAGGGAGTACAGGGAAGCTCATCTCTCTGCATACCAGTCGGTGAACTGTTGCTGACCAGTTGAACAGGTTTAAAGTCTCCATGGGACTTAAAACTTATACATCTGCTGGTACAAATGGATATATATGATAAGGAAATCAAACCTGAGGATGACTGTTTGGATAGAAATGGAGAAGCAGAGGCTGACATCTCAGGAAGCAAAGTCTTGATCCCCCCATATCTTTAAATTCTTTTGAACACCACTAAAGAGATGTATTATTTATCATCTCTAAGTCTTTGGCTGTGTTGAGTTGGCCATCATGGTGATAAGCAGGTGCTGCAGTCCTGGCCACCCATGGCAGTGGAGTTCCTGAATGTGGTTTCAAATCCCATGGGAAAATAATTGCTATTGTAGGCATCCCACACATGTAATTCACAGGCATATCACAAGTAGCATGATGCCATCATGTTCAGTTCCTGCAAACTGTTACTGTTGCAGTGGATTTTCATATGGTGGACTGCAATACATTAATTTTTTTCTTATTAAACTCCAGGGAATAAAATGTGCTTTCTCTGATTAACAAAGAAACCAGATGTTCAGTATAATTATTGAAACACAAGCAAAGTCAAAGCCAAATAAAGCAAGTATGCCTGCATACAGTCTCTTCAAGATCTGCTTTCTCTCCCTTCAGTCCCTCAGCACAAAAAAATAAAAATCTTGCTGAGTGATAACACAAAAGTGGATGATTAATTGTATTACTTTCTCTCTGGGGTATTTAAATGCTGGGAAACATGTCACACACAGCCCTCAACTGACTACAAACCTTATCCATATGCAGTAAAATATTATAAAGATTTCTCCCTGTGTGCAACCCCTCTTATGATCTAAATAATGTCAAAGGTTCAATTGGCCTTCCTTATTTAGAATTTAAGCACCATACGTGAAGGACGTTATTGGCTACATTTTCAACATGAAAGGCAGAGAGTTGTGAAGGACATAGCAAACTTACTCATGATCACACTGAATGGGTTATGACTTCGTGTGAACATTTTTGAGAAGTGCAGGTGTTTGGTGAACAATGTGCTTATTTGTATATGCAAACATGGTAACTGGGCTTCCACAAGTAGACCATTTCTAGTACATTTAGTTTTGTATAGGCCCTACAGAACAATAAGCTCTTCTGTCCAGTAGTCAACAGAAGGCAAGCGTCAATTCCTCAGGATGTTGGTTTGTGCCTTTTATACAATGAAAACATATTCACCTTTCTAAGTCTAGGAGTCTTTCCAGAAAGAAAATTCATCCAGAGTACCAGTTTGGGGGTATACAATCGTCAGTCCTGTACAATGTTTTAGTATATATCTTCCTTGACATACTACTTGAGCATGTGTTGCACACTGAAATACATACAGATGCATATACATTGCACAGCACTACAGGGAGATACTTATTTTAATCTAGAAATAATTTCTTCTTGTGAGCTTGGTTTTGGTCTGGTTCTGTTTCTTTGGCTTTGCTTAGGTCCCTAAAAGATAATTTAGGAATACAAGCAACTTACAGAAGCTTTATAGGATGTAGACTTTGGAAAATAGCATGATTCATTATACCAATATCTACTATTGTTGAGCATTAATTTCTTAATAATGAAGTCTTTCAAATCAAACACTACAGTACACTTGAATTTATTGACTTGACTGAACATAAGAAAGGAATCATTACTTTTATCCTTTTGTCCAGTGTATTAACTTTGATCTCTATATATGGGCAATTTTCATTACACTTTACTTTTTAAAGATATGAACCCTCTACACATATATCTTGTGTATATTTTGGGCTGTTCACTCTGTCTGCCACGAAAAAAACATAAAAGGGGGCTGTTCAGCTAGATGTGGGTTCTTTTATGCTAAAAGAGGTCAGGACAAACTGTGCTTTCCCTTGTGTATCAGAACTGAAATCTTATCACAAATAATTTTTCATTAATCTCAAATCCACAAAATATTGCAGAAGAAGTAAAAAGCTGATATCTTTGATGGATCTCCATTCATAAATAAAGTACAAAGAGACTATCATATTACAGATCCATACACCTTCTTAACTTGTAGAAATGAACTATATTTTCCAAGTGTTGCTAGAGGAAAAAGGTTGCAGGCATATCACTCACAAGCTGAAATGAAGTTTGACACCCAGTTTTTGGGCACTGAGGATGTACATTCTCCCTGTGTGCAGCTTTATACAGTGCTAAAAGCAGCAGTGATGCCAGTATAGCAGTGGATACTCAGCATTTATTCCAACTGGGCCTGAAAGTCTCAAGCCAGGCACAGAAGATCAGACCATCTGGTAGATGTTAAGATAAAGCAATTTTACTCTGTGACAAAGACAAGGAAAAATCTGTTTTCAACAATGACCTCAGAGTCGACCCCAACCAAGCAACTATCCTGTGGGGAAACTGTATGTGGTCAGTAACTGATGACTCTATCCTGTGTTGAGGTGAGATTGGGGAACAATAGGAGTCAATGCCTCCTAGGCTGTTTGAGTATCTCAGGTTTTGAGTATTTAACCTGCTCTTCTAAGGTAACTCTGTGAGTAAAAGTTCTGTGAAAACAAACTGAAAAAAACCCCAACATGTAGAAATACCGCCAACCCAGCATGGCATTCCTATCACACAGTGCCAGAGTAGGTAACATAGGTCTCACGGCCCTGGCCTCTGCCACGTGAGCTGCTGTGCTTCTGGTCAGCCACACTGGTATCACTCACTGCCTCAATGCTTGGCCTGTTTTAGGTACATAGCATGCTTTCACTGTTGCTAGGCCAGCCCAATCTCTAGAGACAATCTTTCATCCTAGCCTGCTCAGTGTAGAACAGGTTCTGCAGGAAAGGCACTGACTGGCGACGCCTTGATCAGAGCTAACTACAAGTCATGGGAGTGTGTAGAGTCCTGGTCTGGCCTTGGCCCTGAGAGGGAAGGGACAAGAGCACTTGCTGTTCCCCCCCAGTGTCACCCTCCTCTGTTGTCCCTCTCCACTTGTCTTCAACCTTCTTCCTTTACGAGCACCTGTAAATAGTAGATTTGAAAAGGAGGTAGCTTTGCCAAAAGGTCCCGGGCTTCATATAAAGCATTTTTGCCTTATCTCAATAAAAATTCAAGTGTTGCTCTTCAGCGTTTCCAGAGTTTAAACATCTCAAGAGAACATGTCAGTCACAGCACAATTATTTTTGGATACACTCAAAATAGTTTTCCTGAGAGCAAGACTTCTAGGAGGAAAAAATGGCCCAAAGTGAGGTAAAGTCCATAGCACGGAAAATTTCAGCCCAACATTTAAAGTTTGACAAAACTCTCTGCAACAGAAAAGTGATACCTCTGCCAAGTCATGCATCTGAAATAATTAACTCATGGAAAAACAACCGCAGGAGCTGCTGGATGCCAATGGAAGCACTGCATGGCCGTTTCAATACCGAACACTCTACTGCCCTGGGAAAGTAGGAAGAGATTAGGCGAGCAGCCAGAATTTAGGCAGAGGCGCACCAGGGTTAGCACACCCTTTTCCTTTTTCCTTCCTCCTTTTCCACGGGAGGAGCGCTACGGGCTCTGTCTCTGGCCAGCAGAGGTCAGGGCGTCCCAGCACAGCAGCCCGTCGCGGACAGCAGATCCCCGAGGGCAGCGCCCCAACACCCTGCGCGGCGTTCGGGAGCCAGTCTGACGAGGCACAGCTCTCGGGGACGTGATTCCCGCCTGCACAAGGACCGCTCCGTCCCTCCCAGCGGCCGAGAAGGGGTTAATGCTCTGCTTCGTGTCGAAGGGTCCCCGGGGACCTCTGCTGAGCCCCTAAAAATAGTGGCCAACAGTGCCACAGGCTGGAGAAGGGAAAGAGAGAGGTGAAGTTAACTCTTTCAGTGTCATGGAGAAGGTCAGTAGAAGGATGTCACGTTTTCTGACCCCACATTTGGGAAACCACCCTGTTCTGTGTGTCTGAGGGATTCAGAAACCTTCAAAGTCCTCCAGTAATGCTACATCTGGCTGATGGTATTGAGAATCTTCACCAATTTTAGGTAAACAGGCCTCTACTTCAAAAATAAATTTGTCAAAAACCCAGTGCTATGGCTCCTTTCCTCCTTCCCACCATTGGCTTGCTGTTCAGGAATATTCCCTTCTTGCTACTTTCCTCACACTGGACAACTGTTTGCTGCAGTCTCTCAGCCCCTTTAGCTATGTTGTGCACAAAGCAGAGGGGCACCATCGTCCAGAGACAATTACTGTTTTGTTTATTCAAAAGCTATACAACCATATTCTAGGAAGCTGTTTTCAACATGAAAAGAACATCCTTTCCCTGAATCATCTAATATTCTTCCAATACTAAAACCTGTTAAGTTTCAAGTTATCGCTAACCTGTCTCTATTCTGACTTGAGACTAGTTTTGTGCTTTAAAGTTTAAGTTAGCCAATCTAATACAAACAGTTTTTTCAGTGTTATAAGTTTGTTTGGTCCTAATTTACTGTTGTTAATTTCTAGGTACATAATAAATAATTCATAGTACTTTCTTTTGTGTTGCAATTTCACTGGGTACTCATTACATGTACTCATAAACCAGATCATAAAATAAATATCTGGTTATATATATTGCACCCTATAATAGCAGGCCCTCTTCCTAGTTATCTACAGAATACACTCATTTAAGCTGAAAAAAGAGTCTTAAAAAGAAGTAATGTCTTAATTTTTCTGCATTTTTCATATTTTATATTCCTAATATAAAAGTTATTAAAAGTAAAGTTGTAGTAGCATTAAAGTTATTTAAATGCAGGGTTTTCCTCAGACTGAAATCCAGCCATATAACTTCAAAAGTTTTAAACAGTTCTTGTATATTGGATTGAAAATAGAGTAGAAACTTGATCCTGACCTATAATTGACTGCAGTGTGAGAAAATATTTGAATCCAGCAGGATATGTAATCAAATAAAGCAGCAAATTGAGCCTAATGATTCAGAGGTCAGTCCAGAGGAAGTAGAAACCAACAGAAGTTTGTAAAATCAGAAGTGTCTGGAACAGCATATCAAGGGATGTAGGAGGAAAGCAGGCAGTTTTCAAAATCTCTGTATTTGCCAAAGATGGGCAGGAGACATTATTAGGCACCTCTAGATCTCATGATCAACTGCCATCACCTGGACTCCCCAGATCCTTGTGGAGGGTACTGCGACATCCACTGTAGTTGCCTAATGTGGGCCTTTGGATGCCAGAGGAGCACAGCTCTGTCTCTATTTCCAGCCAAAGCATGGGTGGGAACCCCCTAAAGGTGAACATAACGAACAGGAAACAAGAAAACATGTGGAGTTTATCAGCTCCAGTGAACTGGCATTTTCTCATTAAAATGTGTTCAGTCGGGCCCATGAAGTGGAGAACTGCTGCCCTCCCTAAAATTATATCCTGGTTCTCACACAATCAGTTTATTCAGGAAATGAAACTGGATGATGCATCCTCTCAGCTTCTACATGAATTCCTGGTTTTTGTTTACATTTGTGGCAAGTCTGGATGTTTTCTTGACTTCATTAGAAAGCATGAAGCATCTCTTCAATTTTCAGTGACTCATGCTCAAAAATGCTTTGGTAAAGGCCTTAGTTGTGAAAATATCAGGAGGATTTTTTGTTGAAAATTACAAGTCCAATTACACTTGTTCAGTAGCTGTATCACTTCTCCAGCAGCTGTATCATTTAAAAAAGATTTCAGTACATTTTCTGTCTTCAGAGTTAAATATTCAGGTCAGACCCCTACTTCAATGAAAGGAGAACATATTTGTGTATTATTAATCCACGCACATTTTACTATCAAAATCAGTAAGGAAAACAAGATAAACTGTGTGTGTGAAACAGATGGATTAATTGTGGTCAGATAGTGAGTTGAATTAATGGAAGTAAACAAGTTGCTTTAACACAGAAGTAGAGCGGTCTGGAAGGACAATGTTTCCATGGAAGAAGACCAGAATTTAGTTTCCAACAAGCTCAACAGAAGAAGTAAATTTAATTTTAATTAAGTGATCCATAAATGACTAAGGAAGAAAATATGATTCTGAAGGACCTGCACAACACAAAGAGATATATTTCAAACAGATTTGGATCTTGGTTTTTGGACTTATTTTTCTTGTTTATTACAGTTGTCTTTAGTCCTAAGTTTATGTTAGCTATTGTGAAAGCAATCTGTGCTACAACTATCCCAAAGAGCAGCATAAACCCAAACTTCACAGCCAAGGTGTCTCATGCATCATAGAATCATAGAATTGTTAAGGGAAAGGATCTTGTTGCAGGACATGGCTGAAGGGGATTAGAGTTGTCGTAATGCTGGGCATGCAGGACAAGGTGGGAGGCAATTATCCCCATGTTCCCATTTTGTAAGCAAACCATTTACCCTGAATGGTCAAATGTGGAAGTCCTGAGGTTATGCCTCATGGGTCAGCAGCTATGTGGGCACATCTGACTTAGGTTTACAAGGCTATACTGGGGTAATCCTGCATGGAACTGCAGCAATTTCTTCTGTCTCATTTGTGTGGGAAGGAAAATCTCAGATTTCATGACACCAGCTCTCTGTCCTTCATTTGCATAAGCACAGCATGTTCCACCTGACACTCCATGCTTTCAGAAATGGCTGCACTTCCAGGGCAATCTGCACTGGGTCTTGGGAGCTGCATAAATCCAAATTGCACCCCTAAGGACACCTGGGCTTCAGTCTCCCCTAAGTGTTCTGAATGCCCTTCTTCAAACTTGCTCACCTAGCAAGGCAACTATGTCCTCCATGTGCCAGCACAGAGGCAAAGGGCACTCCAGATTTGCAGCATTCACGGGAAAAGACCTGATGCTTTCTCTACCCTGCATCACTATGTTTTACACCAGACACCACCTCTAGCGGTTTCAGCACATATCACTATCATGCCTTTATCCAGTCTCTCTGCTTTCATCGCTTCCAACACTATTCCCATTTTTTGTTTTAGCCAATACTGACACGTGTCAGTCGCATGTGAGTACATTTATGCCTCAATCATATCAGTGTCATGAAAACACCATTAGCATTGTGCTGAGCACTTTGTAAATCCTGGGCTCAACTATGGCCTCACCGAGACTGATGGAAATTGCATGTTACTTTGCGGTATTCGTCATAGTTTCATCAGTGTCAAACTTATGCAAAACATGTCAAAGTGCAGCCTGTGATTTTACACAGAGCTGCAATAAAGCAATTTCTAATATTTTTTTTGCTGTGAGCTCAATTGATATGGTAAAATCTCTCCTGACTGAAAAAAAAATCCACAAGAAATGCTTTGTGTTTCGAGATGGGCACCTTCAGTGCCAGTAGCTGCCTCAGTGCTTGTTCAGCTCATCAGAAGTGGCAGTGCTGCCTGTGAGCACTGAGCTGTGCAGTCCCATTGAAAATGTATTTCTTTTTAAATGTCTGTGCTTAGCAGTTGCGGGGCAGTTTGCTTGGAGAAAATAAAACTTAGGAGGTGGCAAATGAAATGTTAGCTTTCAAGGTGCTGTTTCTGGTAGGACACATCACTTCTGCTGTATCAGTTGTTAACACCTACAAGCTGGGCTGTTATCTAGACAGGCAATCTGTTCCCTTAGCTACAGATCCTCACTGTTTAGTGATGACTTGGCTTTTCTTTAAGGTAATCGGCAATATGGCTCCTTTTAATTTTGACCAGAGTTCAAACATCTGTTTCTGACAACTGTAGTGAAAGGAAAAGCATAATCATATTCATAACCACAAACTGTGCATGCTGAAAAAGTCACATGAAGTTTTCTCTGCAAGGCATTTAGTTCTGATGTGCTGCTTTAACTGCTAAGCTGCACTTACATATACAGCTAAGAGCAAGCCCTCTTGTCATGCATTTGTGCACAGACATCCCACATTGCCTCCTGTAACAACAGCCACATTATGCTTCCTTGCACAAAACCAGCTGTCAGTTTAGATTTCCTTAATCCTGCCAGATTCCAACTCAGCCAGCTAACAACCATTATCTATGGGAAACCCTTCTGTGAAATAAAGCAATGTCCTTACAGAAATGACATGTCATAAAAATTAGTTTGGTCACCAATCCGACAACATACTTTGTTTAAGTTTGAAAACTACTGGTGGTAGTAGACTGGTGGTATCATGTTCCCTGGTGCTATAGATCTCAGAAATGATGAGTAGGACAGCACAGTAACAGCATGAGGGACCAGATCCCTGCTTGCCCTAATCATATAACACACTTATATGTTTTCCAGTGGCCACCTCCTTGGTTACTAGCTGGTTACCAGGAAGGCCTAGACTAAAACTATCCAAGCAACTTATTGCTATGTAGACAGGGTGCTTGTATGGTCAATGGTGCAATACTATCTGGCATAACCTTTCCAAACTCCATCAGTATAAACAAGGAATGTGAACCATGAGGATTTTGACCTGGCAGCGTTAGGATGGCTCATTTGAAAGCAACCTGCTATCACCAGTAAAAGAGTTAAAGGGGATAACTGCTCCCCAAAAGGACATGGTAACAGTTTTTATGGGCTTTTTGGGAGAAGGCTAAGGAGAAGACAAATGATGGGTGTATACTACAGAGATTGTTCCTGCCTGTGGTAAACAAGAGGCAGAAGAAAACCAGGCTGTGTTTCCTGACCCTGGACACAGAACACCATATGGATCAGATCGATGAATGGCCATAACCATCTTCAGTGCAATGATCCTCAGCCTTTTTAACCCACAGTGAACCCTGCAAATCCTTTATGCTTCCCCCCTACCTGGCTCACTGGAAGGTTGAATGCGAGCTCAGCCCGTAAGGACCTTGTTACCTGAGAAAGGGAAGCCTAGGTCAAGTCAAACAGTTCAAATATGATGCCACTGCCAGCTCCATAAGCACATGACACTTTGACGAGAATTGTGGCTTCTCAGGACACCAACTGGGGAAAGATGAATGTTTCCTCCAGGTTTTTCTGTTTTCCCATTGTTTTTGTGCATTTTTAACATAAATGGTTTGCAAAGCTGCTAACCACTGTCAGTTTAAAGGCAGGAGTCAGTTTGCAACATATCAGTAGATTGTCTTAAAAGGAAAATTCAAAGCTGTGGGATTTTTTAATTTATATTTTAGGTATCATTAAAGGTGTTTAAGGAGATATTTTCTGCCTTTTTTTTTTTTACTCAGCCATGTCCAGCAATAAGGGAAAAATCTATTTTTTTGTTTGCAATGAAACCTTAGACCTTTATCTGTTTACAAGATTTGGCGCCAGGGACTTTCAGAAAAAAAATCATGATGTATAATGCGACTCGTGGTAAAATACCAAGAGCTGCCAATCCATACAGAGTCTGATAATCCTTTTACATCCTGATCATCAAAGACAGCAAAGTTTTTAGTGTGTTTAAATGTGATTCTCTTCATGACTTCTCAAGCCACAGACCAGATTTGGTTTTCTGTTCACAAAATAGAATACAGCCCACAGCTATGCTGTAACCACACAAATAAAAACATATACTTCCTTTTTTGGGAGGACTATCATGCCCTTTTGAAGATAAAGGTTTTTATGTGGATGAGGAAGAGGAATTGGTATCTTTTCCAACAAATGCAGTAGCCACCATTTAATGAGCTTTTCTTTAAAATGTTGCTTTTTCTAAATGAAAACTATGCTTCTTTATTAGTAGTTATTTCCAACCTAATTATTTTGGTTCTGTTGAGTTCAAACAGCTATTTAGAGAGGGGAAAAAAAAGCAACAACTGTGGCCTGTTCCCTGTAGGTTGATGGAGACCTCTAGGCAATCAAAATAATCAGAGCGCTGTCTCAGGGTCAGCTTGATCCCTGCAGAGATCTCTGCAGAGGCTGCAGCTGAGCTCTTCACATCATGTTTGGAAGTTTTGCACATTTTATGCAAAAGGTGACAGTCACAAGCATACTAGAAAGGTGTTTTAACAGGACAGCGGTGCAAACCTGTTTTCAAAACTCAGTATTAAATAACATAGCAACTGTATTTTTGGAAACAGAAAAAAACCCACCAAACCAAACACACAGGCATAAAAAACTTCCCTAAAGCATTGTTTCTAGACTGAGAGCAAACAATAAAAGGATGGTCTCGTGATAAATGGTGAGAGAAAAGCTGGGGGTACAAGTCTGGTTTTATGTTTGAGTTATTATATAGAGGGCAGTTTTGAACCCCTATGAACTGGGGTTTGGGGCACTGCTATTGTGTTAATAGTTTCATGTGTGTGTTTATTGTCATTTTGTGTTGTTTGTTTTTGAAAAAGTTATTGTATAGCAGATATACCTTGCTTTCCTTAAAACATCCAGGTGCACATAGTTAAAGGTATTATTATGCTTAGAATTGCTATATGGGAGGTAGTGCTGAACAGTTAACTATAAGCACACCACATTGAATAAGACCTAGAATTAAAACTTGTTTATTTTGTAACTGTTGATTATATGTATAAGCCTTGTGTAACAGATGTAAGGTTTGCCACCCCAACAAACAAGATTGGGTCAGAACCAGTGGGCATATTGTAGAATGTCCTGAATTAACAGGTGGAGACACAGGCACGAGAGGGGCTGTTGTTGCTGTTAAAATCTGCTTAAATATGTTGCAGAAAGAACTTCAGATTCGAATATTCCCTTGAGCAAAATTAAAACTCACACATGATACCAAAATCTACCTTTCTGCCGTGCTGGTGTAAGGGGGGAAGAGAAATAGTTTTCTGCTTTTTTTTTTTTTTTCTTCTCTCTGCCGCTGCTGCTTTTCAATGTTATCTCTTTAGCTGCAAGAGATATAGCAGCTTTAGTCTGTGGAATGAAGGATGGGTGATTTAAGTCCTGGTGAGAATTCCTGGCAGAAAGCTGACAGAAAATTTTTAGTAGGAAGTATTTGACGGGCAGAACAATGGGGAAACATAATTTTTGGCATTTCTATATTATCTGTGTGTTACAGTTGCTGAAGGGTACTGAATGAAGGGAGGGCTGGCAGGCCTGCCCTTAGGGGACCCAATGGTAAAAATTAAGCTAGGGGAAGAAAAAGAAGAAATAAACTTTTTTTAATCAATACTAGGGCTATATTTTCTGTTTTGAATCAAGAATTAATACCTAAAAGTGATAATTATGTTCAAATCGTGGATGCAACTGGCCAATCAGAAGAAGCTTTCTGTTTGAAACCCCTAAGACAAATGGGAGTGCATCAGTTTTTGTATTTACCAGATTCACCCAGACCCCTATTGGGCAGAGACCTGCTAGAAATTCTGGGAGCTGTAATAAAATTTAAACAAAGTAAAATTGAACTTAAGGTAAAGAAAGAACAAATAATAGCAGCTCAGAGTTTAACAATGAGCTATGTGCAGAAAAAAAAATTTATTAGGTTTACAACACTAGATCTAAAAGATGCCTTCTTCTGCCTCCTGTTAGCACAGAAAAGTCCACCACTGGAAGGAAAACTTAGCTCACTTAGACAGTGTTGCCTCAAGGGTTCAAAAATAATCCCACAATTTTTGGGAACCAATTAGCTTAAAAAATTGGAACAATGGCAGTCACCACCAGGAGAGAGTGTACTTTTCCAATATGTGAAAGATCTATTGATTGCTACTGAAAAACAAGAATAATGCATCCAATGGACAGTCAGTCTATTAAACTTTCTGAGTCTAAATGGTTATCGAGTCTCCCAACACAAAGCGCAGCTGATGCAGAAACAAGTGGCGTACCTGGGATATGAAGCATCAGAGAGACAATGCTCTCTGGGAACACCAAAAAAGGAAGCCATCTGCCAGACCCCCAAACCACAGACGGTGAGAGACCTTTGGGCCTTCCTGGGAATGACAAGTGGGTGCTATTTATGGATATATCAGTATGGACTAATTGCAAAGCCTTTGCATAACCTGCCTGAGAACAGTGGCTGCAGTAGTTGTGAATATAGAAGAACCCAAGAAACTCACCATGGGACAGCAAATGACTATGTTAGTCTCCCATACTGCATCAGCAATATTGGAATCAAATTATGTAACCGTTGAAGTGACTAACATTTTCAACCCAGCTTCATTCCTAGAAAGAAAAACTTAAGCTAACCCTGTCGTGCCTCACTGCTTGGAGACCTTCGAAGCAGTGTTCTCCAGACGCCCAGATCTCAAAGAAAAACCACTCGAAGATGAGGACAATTGGTTTTCGAATGGCAGCAGCTTTGTGAAGCAAAGTGTAAGGATGGGTGGCTATGCAGTAACCACAACAGAACAAGTACATAAATCAAATCCTTTGCCCACGGGCCAGAAAGCAAAACTGATAGCTCTCATTCTGGACTGACTCCAAATATGCTTTTGGCATAGTTGATGCCCATAGAGCAATTTGGAAAGAAAGAAGACTTTTAACTGCTCAAGGAAAAGTTGTGAAATATGCTGAAAAAATTCTACGATTACTAGAAGCTGTACAACTCCCCTCTCAGGTGGCAATTATGCACTGCCGAGGGCACCTGAAAGGTAATACTGTCGCAAAAATAGGAATCGGGAAAGCTGATGCAGAAGTTAAACTCGCTGCTGCAAAAGGTGAAGAACTACCAGTAGCAGCCTTAGTGCCAGAAAAGCTAGATACAGACAAACAAGAGTATCAAAAATCAGATTATAAATGGATACATAAAAATAGAGGGAAGCTATTGGACAATGAGTGGGGTCAGCTAGAAACGAGACAACTAGTATTGCCAAGAAAATTAGTATGACAATTTGTAAAAGCAGAACGTGACGAGACTCATTGAGGTTTAAATTCGCTTTATCAGTATTTAAAAGTTAGAGTAGCAGGGCCGAAACTATTTACTACAATAAAACAAGTCACATCCCGATGTGAACGATGCCTGAAAAATAATCCAAATACCAGAACTAAAATACAACAAGGAGCAATAAATAAAGAGAAATTCCCAGGTGAGGTTTGGCAAATCGATTTTTCTGAACTCCCAATAAAAGGGGGGTATAAATATATCCTGGTTTTAACAGACACATTTTCTGGATGGCCTGAAGCTTTCCCATGCAAAACATGTATGAAAAGAGAAGTAATTAAAGTTCTGTTAAATGAAATTATACCACGGTGCAGCGTGCCTAGAAGCATCTCTTCAGATAGGGGGTCACACTTTTGTGCAAAAGTTGTACAAGCAGTAAGTAAAGCATTAAAAATCAAATGGCAGTTGCATACGCCCAATAGACTCCAAGCAAGCGGGCAAGTAGAAAAGATGAACCATCTCATTAAACAATAAATAGCTAAAATATGCTAAGAAACAAACTTCCAGTGATATCAAGCTTTACCTATTGCTCTAATCAGAGTGAGAGTCAAGTCAAGATCAAAAAAAAAAAAAAAAAAAAAAGGTGAGCCGGTTTGAAATTTTATATGGTTGACTATATGTGACGTAGATTATAAATAGTGAAGCTTTAGATCAAATAGTAATCAATATGTGTATGATTTATGTTAAAGCTATAAGAGAACACTTTGATAAAAAATGCTACAGTGGTGTTAGAAAACCAACCCAAGCAGCCTGACTGTAAACTACATCCATTTAGTCTTGGTAATTTGGTATAGCTAAGAATCTTCTAGGAAAACCTCTGCAAGAAAAGTAAAAAAGACCCTTCCAAGTGCTGCTGACCACCTTCACAGCCGTTTGGGTGAAGGAACGACTGACTTAGTTCCACTACTCCCGAGTCAAGAGAGGTCCAGAAAATAGTCAAGACAGCTCCTGAGAACACCCGGAACCTACTCGAGCACCTACTCGAGCCCTCCCAATGCTGATTCTTGGACTGTTGATAAGTAGAACCTTATCTCGGGACCCCACTCTAGAATGGCCATGGTCTAATGCACATATTATCAAATCACTCCCATGGGTTGTTGTGCCCAGGGCCTAAAACAAGCCTAGCCATTTATGCTTTACATAACAACCAGTCATATCCACAAGAAAACTGGAAGGAGACACTCTACTAGGAAAAAAAGAGAATGGATGTGCATGTATTAAAATCTCTTGCATTAACGTTACTATTGATAATTGTCACAAAATAGCAAATGGTACTAATCTTTGTATGTAATTTTACTAGAATTATAGACTGTGATTTTGATTATGTTGTTCCTATAACTACTAGACAATTAATTGAAGCTGATTATACCCCATATCATGATGTGCCTAAATTACAAATAGGCATGAATGTTAGTCTTTTTAAAACAATGCTTAGACACCCTGACATAAAGAGACTAGTTCAGAAAGTATGCTTTGACAAGTGAAACATGACTCTGAAAATACAAAATCCATGTTAATTGAAACAGAACAAGTTGGAGAACATCATTGGTGAAACATCTTTGCAAGACATTCCCCTAAAGCAACACAAGTGTTCCACTATTTAATACATCCCATATTTATCATAATGGGAAGGATGATCTTGTTATCTCTCTCTTGAACATATATGTGGCACAAACTAAGTATAATATTCAAAAGAACACAAATAATATGGGCAATAATGCATACCTACCAAAACCCTTTAGAACCTGATGAAAGAATTCACAGGTTTTAAGAAAAGGGGGGGAAATGAAACAAGGATTTAGAGAAAAGTGCTGGAATCTTGCTCTGAGAAAAAGCCTGGTACCTTGCCCTGAGGAATGCAGGGTTTATGTTTTTATGAATTAAATAAGATGGAGTTTGGTACCATGTTTTGACAAAAATGCCCTATTCTGTTGAGACAGCTTGTTCTGTCTTGCTGACCACACTGAAGTAAGAGATAGAAGAGATGTCCTTTGAACAACCTAGCGACAAGACAGGCATTTGTGGGGGGGCAAAAGGACCATAGGTCAGAAAATTTTGCAAACTCCTAACATGTAGTTAGCAAAGCAGAAGTAAGTTGAAAAGTGCATCAGAGGATGAGGAGCAAGATGACCCCTGATGAGAAGGGGTCAGATGAAGCTGAAGAAGCCATAACAACCCCCAGATTTCTTCCCAAAAGATGATTCCAGGAGACTCCGCCTCAAGCTCCACCCAAACTCTGCCTATTATGAATATGATAATTACATGTCAAAACCTAATGAATATGTATGAAAATATGTTGCAACTGCTCACAAAAACTGTATAAAGACCCTGACTTCTCACTCAAACTTTAGAGCTACGTTGTCCGATGTGAATCGGGAGCTCTCCAACGTTGCGTGCAATAAATACCTTTGCTGCTTAAAGACTAAAAATTGTCTCTAAGCAGTTTTATGTGCTGGTTTTGGCATCAATGGTAGTGTCTGAGCACTACTGTTTTGTGGTATAGTCCTTCCCTCATCTAATGCAAATGATGGATAGTGGTTGAGTAGTGCTTATTGCAGCTGCTGCCATGGGAAAGATTTTGGAAAGAGTGCATTTACTGCCACTCCACACCAGGGTCAAGCCTATCCACAGCCCAGAAATAAAGGCCCTCCCTGTTAGGAAAGCCTGACAGGAAAGGGGCACAAATCTAGAATCCCTGATTATTTTGGAGAACTTTTTCTATGAAAAGGCCAGGCATGAAGGGAGGGGCAGTGCTGGATGCAGAAGAAGGTAAGGAGCTCTGGTGGCACCCTTCATGACTGGAGATATCCAGAGCTCAAAGCAGCCTGTTGGGAGATTGAGCCAAAAGGGCCTGGTCCCATCATCACAGAACCACCATCTCTTCTTCTGTGGTGGGCAGGACAAGAAGCGAGGAGAAAAGAGGTGTCCTCGTGGTAAGGGTGATTTAAGTATTGCCCTGAAGAATTGGATTCTGTGAAATTTGATCATGCCACAGCATTTTAATTGCTAGGAAAACCACTTAAAACATGTGGAAACTCTGTGTAGGTTCCTCTTTCTCTGATGTCTGTTTCCTGAGACATCTGGGTCTGATTTGCACTGCGGCAGCCCAAGGCACTGGAGCTGCCATTGTGTCTGCACATTACTGCACATTACTGCCTCACTGTGCTGTGGTGCCACAGTCAGGAGGAAGAGATCAGCCACGTTCTCACAATGTGGCATGGGCGAGTGACTCAATAGCTGTGCATCGAGGTAAAGTTGCAAGTACCACAGAAGTGGACAAATGAGGCTGTTGTCAGAGCAGCACTTGGACACTGTCCCAGGGACACCTCTGTACCACTGGGCCACACGCTGTCAGCAGTGAGACATAACCCAGCCATTCATTCCACTAGTGTGGCCTTTCTTCTGCACTGAATGGGCACAGGGAGCTGGGGAGGGGAGGTCAGTCACTTCAGTGCTCTTGTAATATGTATCTGGCAGAGACATGACTCTGCCTTCTGGGTGCTTTTCGTTGCTTTTCTTTGGTTATTAATAACCTTGTACATAATAACTCTTTTTCTGGTATGAGAAGTATTGCTGCTTCAGGGACATTTTAGGGTCTTTCAATATAAAGAAGTGCCAAGCCCCATGCAGAATGCACTGGATTGATGTTCAGAGTGCAGGTTAACTTCTGGCTCTTGCTCTCATTTCCTTGGTCACATTAGTTCTCTACAACCTCTCAGTACATCTGCTTTGCCATATGGAAAACACTGTAAAGATCTTGAAATTACTTGTGGTTGCAGGGCCTGTTTTAATGACACCCATTAAAATACCTGTCAATTCCTGCACTTGTTCCGATGCACTTGACCAGACTGGATTTCCATGGAAACAAGCTGCAGGAGCTGAAAGTAGATCTATGGAGATGGAACATTGTAAAAACCCTTGAAGTTCAAGAATGGCCTATTCTATACAGTAAACACTCTACTTTCTTGCAAAAACCAAGGAGGTAGTACTTTGCAGAGTTTGGATGAAAGGTGCTTATAGCAAATCCAGCTCAGAACAAGTAGAACTAGAAAATATAAAAGAAAATATGTTTTCACACTTTTTTTTCCCACGTAAGACTTTTGCTTTGAAAAGTTTGTCCAAATATGAGAAAAGCAGGAATGTCATGAACAGTAATAAAGAAGATTAATTTCATGGAATCAGAATACAGCAATGTGAGTAAGAACAATGTTAGGCAAATAGCTGTTGATTTTTCTTGTAGTTTAAGCACCTTCAAAGCCCTGAATGGGCTGGTCAAGAGCCAAAACAAATTACAATATATGACAAGTAAGGAGGGCAAAACTAGCCAGGGGTGTGGGATGGATCTGCTTTGCTTCTGCTGACAATGGAAAGATCTATTTTGTGAAGTGGTCTAATGACTGTTTTTTCCCTCTTCAGTTAAGGCAGAGGTGTGTCCTTCATTTCCCTTGACATCAGTGTGGCAATCTTACACACACCCCAGCTGTACTCTGGTCTCCCACTGATGGAACTTGTGTTCACTGGGTTCAGTGTCATGTGCAAATGCTCAGCCTCTTGCTCGACGGAGCGTAGGCAATACAGCTATATCCAAATTCTGCAAGCAAAGAAGCCGAATACTACTTTAAGCAAACATTTCCTTTACAGACTTCTGCTATTGCTTTCCTCTGTGTTTGCATTTCTCTAAAAGTGTTGCATGTGGCCACAGCCACAATTGTCCCAACTTCATCTGCGGTACTTAGCTATTGTTTTGCAACACAAACTATCTGGAAGGTTAGATGAGTAAGACAGCTTGAAAGTTTTGCACTTGAGAGCAATCAAACCTAGTTCTCTTTTACACTTTGAAAAGTATGTCTCACCAGGAAATTTCACATACATTGTTTCACTTCATAAAAATTTCACCTCAATTAATTTTATTTTTTAAATCTACAGCTTATAAAAGGGGGAGGATTTCTAACAGAATTGACTGATGTAAAAGGAGAATAGCAGCTGCAGAAAAACTTTGCTCACTGGTTTGTACTAGAAATGCATGATAGAAGGATAGCATATAAAAACAGTCGATACTGAAGACAGATGACTATGAATGGAAGATGGGATGACATCTGGAAAGGGAAATTCATGTCTTCTCACTGTGATCTCTCCATAAAGCTGCAGTTTCATAAGGTCTTTGCTGTATAGATGTTTGCATCAGTATTTCTGAGATGTCTTGGTTTGTTTAGACCCATGTGAGAGGTGATCAGTCTGAACTAGTTTTAAAGTCTGCAGGTTTGTCTTTAAAGCAATTCAGATGAAGAAAAGACTGTTTTCTTGAACTGTTTTAGTGGCAGGAGTTTGTGCCCTAGTTGCTTTGCTTAATTCCAGAAACTGACCACCAGAACACTGCTATTGTTCCTATTGACCAGCTTCTGTCACTAAACAGCTTTCTGATGAATTTCAGGAAATCCCCAAAAACATGAGTGAAAGGCAGTCTCTTTGGGCTATCTAAGCTTTCTAAGAGGGTACTCGAATTGGATTTTTTTGTATAACATATCCTACAGACTATACAGGTGCATATATTTTTTTATCCAGCTTCTTCGTGGGTGATACAGGACTTTATGCTCTCTTTCAAGGAGAATGTGCCATGGTACAGGAGTTCAATAAGCTAATGGGAAACATACTGGATATTAGATGCCCTGAGGTCTACATTTGGTTGCACTGTGGCTCAATAACCTGTTGCAAAATTTGTAATCTCTCTTTTTTGTCTCCGTTTCTCATCTTGTCTTCTATTTGTCTTTAGATTATTTTAATCTTGTCCTGTCCATGTCCTACAGATATCACAAAAGTCCAGGCTTGTTCGGGGTTTTGGGTAGTAAAAAGCCACAAAGATTAACCTATGACTGTGGCTAGCTGGAGACTCTACATTTTGGTTAAACAGGAACTGACACATATTTAAAATTCAACAGGAGATTTCAGTTCTGACCAAGTTTCCTGTGAATTCCCCCTTATACTGCACTCCCATGTGCCAGGAGCCTCCACAGAGAAAGTACTTTCCTCTGTCTCCCTGATGATTGATTATGTTTTGGGAGTTCCATGTGCAGCAATGGCATGTGAGGTGTTACAAATTTCACTCCCTAGAGCTGAGGGATCTAACCTGAGGAGTCAATATGCTCACACAGAGAGAATCAGTCTCAGGTATTTTCAATTCTCCTAGTTCTGCTTTTGTTGCAGGTGTACAGTGACTCCATAGGGTGTGAGGGGTCTGGAGGCTGAAAGAGGTCCTACAATCAGGCATGATTCCGGCTGCCACTGGTGCACAGACCCTGCTCACCATTTGGTCACCACTGCAGAAGTGGCAGCCATTCTTCCTCTGGCACAGCCTTTCAGCTCACTTACTTTACTGCATATTCCCTTGGCAATCAGCAGAAAGGTCATATTTTTTTTATTCTCTAATCCAGGAATTTACACACAACGTGAGCACAGTTAACTAGCAGAAGCTGACAAGCAGTGGTTTGTGGGAAGAGGTTCAGAGGAGCACAGCTCATGGCTGGTGCTGCCCGCAGCAATGATGAGGCAGCAGCAGGGCTGAGCTGTTGTGCTCCCTCCTCTGTACAGCTGCACATCCAGTCCTGCAGGCTATGCCTGTGCTCCTATCACAGTTTTATGCTCTTAGCCATTTCCTCACCTTTAGCTTTCCCGGGCAGGCTGGGAGCCATCTCAGCCACAGTTGAGGCCAGTTCAGGGACCTTCCCCAAACTGCCTTGCTGGGACTCAGTGCCATTTCCCCAGCAATTTGCTGGCCACTCCCACTGTTCAGCCACAGAAGTCTATAGCTGGTTCATAAAAGCAGGCTCCAGAAATTCACAAAAGCAACTTAAAAGCCATAAGATTATACCAAGTTATAAACCATAGGATTTTTAATCAGTTTTTGGGATTTCAGCTTTTAGCTTGAAACTACGTAAAAACACCTTTCCCAGATCTTCGTTCGCGAAGACTGGCCACTTACTTACTTACAAGGACTAAATATTCATTTTATCTTGAATGTATTCTGTGGTTCCCACATAATCACACACAGATGCAGGGCAGGCACCAGAAAGCATATGTGGGAATCAACCAGAAAAGGAGCACAGTGTAATTAATGCCAGCCTATAGGGTCCCTTTCCTGTAACAGTTATCAGGTTGATGAGACTGTAGTCTTACCATGTTGATGAGACTGTAGTCTTGTAAAGGTAATATAGTGAGAGAAAGAGATCACACATGCAGATGAGGTGGATTGACTAGCTGTGTGGGTCTATCTGGGCAATATGTGCTTTAATCATGGAGTCATAGAACTGTTTAAGTTGAAAAAGACCTTTAAGATCATTGAGGCCAATTTTTAACCCAGCCCTGCCAAGTCCACCATTAAATCATGTCCCTTAGCCCCACATCAACATGTCTTTTAAATATCTCCAGGGACGGTGACTCATCCATTTCTCTGGGCAGCCTGTTCCAGTGCTTGAAAATATGAAAAGGCAGAATTGCTGTGGGAAAGCTGAAGAACATAGAAGGAAAGGCACACCGCTGGAGCAGATTCAGGGAAGTAGTGGATAATCACTAAACATCAGCTCCCAGGATGTTGTTATTGCTGACTCTATAAAACTATGACTCCAGGAACTTTAAAATAAACAGTGACCACTACAAGATTCATAATAAAGTCATGAGAGTTGGCTACACTATCAGCCCCCATCCCCTCTGGTGTGCCTCTGTGTCAGGGTCTCTTGTGTGTGTGAGGAAATGTGCTGTCTGTGATTTCTGCAGAAGGGCTGGTATGTTCAGTCATTGTGACTTGTGGATCCTTCCTTGTGGCTGCTTGCATTGGAGGGGTAGTGATTAGGAATCAACTTCTCTATAGCACTCTGATCACCTCATATCTTTGACTGTCCTGCTAATGGAAATGCACTCTAAGGTGTGACATATGTGTTATCTTGCATGACTGTAATGACAGAGAACACCTTAGGGCTCACAATTCTATAACCTTCTCTGAGCCCAAGCAGTGGAGTTGCCCTCTTTCCAAGGGCTGAAGGCAATTATGCAGAGAGTCTATGCATATACTCAGATGATGCATGATTTTGCTGGAACCATGAAACAGGGAAAATGGGTGTGATTAGGATGCACCTCTGCTATAGCAATCCAGAGATTACAAGAAGGTGCAAGTCAGAGCAGGCTTTGTAAAGTTTGTGCAGTCTGGGTGAGGGAGATGGATAAAACACATCTTAAAGCAGGCAGTTTGAAGAAGCTGACAAAACCTACAGCTCACACTACTGTGACTTGCAGTCTGCTTCCTCCTGACACTTTGGCGCTGCCTCTCATTCAAAAATGTTTATGCATTAACACTTTTTATTATGCCTCAGTCAAACTGAAGGATTGCATGTCTTGCTCCTGTCCCTAAGGTGTGAGGCTACAGGTTTAATGTGCTTTCCTTTCCATTCCTTGCAGATGGATGTATGCTGTCTTCATTTAATGAGACTGTGGGATGTTTTTGAGTGTCTTCTGAGCTCTGGCAGAGGAAGCTTGGTGACAGTGTTTGTCTCTTTGATTCAAAAATATCAGCAATATTACAGAAGTCATAAAATCTTGGCCGTGTTGCTCCATTTTTCCTATTATGCTCAGAGCTTATATAGTGAGCAATTTCTCTTTGAAGAGTCCATGGACATTTTAATAGTGAGAAAACTGTGCAGGCATGAACAGAGGAGATAAGCTGTAGTGGAGCTTTAGCAGTGTCAGCAAGGGGCACGTATCTCATGTTCATCTTGGTGGCAAGCCAAAGTGATGGGTTTCTGGAAGAGGGGACCCAAGGCAACTGCATGAAGGAAGTGGAACAGAAAGTGTCAGGAGGAATATAAACGAGAAAGAGCAAAACAGAAGAAGACAATTGTGGAGACAGAGCCAAACAAATGCGGAAAACATAGAAACAAAATTAAGGGACATTGAAAAAGTACAAGGGGTCAGATATAAGATTCATATCTCCATTTTTATGTTGGCTGTTTTCAATTACCCATTTTCCAAGGTCTCTTATCTGCTACAGGGGAGGGCTAGGCAGTTATCACAGATCAGACAAATGGCTCATTTCATTTTAGGGGAGGGAAATGGCAGTTGGGAGCAAATTTCAAAGCTGCTCAGACAGTTGCTCAGCCTCTCCGCATGAAAGAGCTTTCCTTTATGGGACTTGATAACTTGAAATCACTCCCCATCAGGATGCAATACTGTGATGTGTAATTGTTACTGACCTCTGAAAAATGCTCAGTTTTCAGATACGGCAATACAGTTGGCTGACAGCTCACTCTCTGTCAGGTAAGGAATATAAACATGTCAAGCAAAGCACTTCTCTTGCCTTTCTTCACTCAGAAACAGAGCAGAAACTCTTTTACCCGGAATGGTTTCACCATTATGCATTATTTATCTATAGTTAATATGTGTAAACTATATATATATATACACACACATACGTATTTATTTGCTATCTCATCATCATCATGGCCAGGCTTCGTGAACGAAGATTTGGGAAGGACTACCCACGCTTGCTGCAAGAGCGCTGATGGCTAAAAAGGTCAATGCAAGATAGACAAGTCCAGTTGCAAAAGGCACAGAGGAGAGTCTCCTTAGGCAGTATCGGCAAGACACGATTCTCTCTGTGTTTTCTCCTCAAGAATGATTCTACATGTGTTCTCAAAAGAAGAAGCAGCGTTATAGATAGTGTGTCTCCAGGCCTCCTGATTGATGATCAATATGGCCAAGGCTGAGAGATTGTTTCAGGGAGTATCTCCTTGTATCTCCTCTTCGGGGCTCCTCTCTTGTGGCAGCCGGTGGCAAGTTCCCCATAGAGCACGATCTTAGGGAGGCGGCAGTCCTGCATCCT
>JAWWLV010000100.1:54378523-54414185 GCA_035041135.1 Platyrinchus mystaceus | reverse complement strand
CCTAAAAAATCCATTGCGCAGGCTTGAAAGGTCAAAAGACCTTTCCCAAATCTTCGTTCGCGAAGACTGGCCACGTTCGTTTTAGTTCACCTCATTCCCAACAACGTACCATGAACTCGTGAAACTTAGCACGGAGTGCTTGATCACCATGCTGCCACACTTCAGGTGGGATTCCGTCAACCCCAGCTGCCTTGCCAGTTTTCACCTGCTGTATATTTCACCTGCTGAAATATGCTATATAGTATTTAATATATAATACATAATACATACACATATAATGTACATATGAATTGTATCTATGGATTTTGGGGGATGGTTTCAGGGAAGACCCTATCACGCTCTACAATTACCTGAAAAGTGTTTGTAGCAAGGTGGAGATCGGCCTTTTCCAGGCAGCTAGGGACAGGACAAGAGGAAATGGCCTCAAGCTGCCCCAGGTGAGGTTCAGGCTGGTTATCAAAAAGATTTTTTTCACGAAAAGGGTGGTTAAGCATTGGAACGATCTGTCCAGGTAAGTGATGGAGTCATCATCCCTGGAGGTGTTCAAGAAATGACAGGATGTGGCACTCAGTACCATGGTCTAATTGACAAGGTGGTGTTTGGTTAAAGGTTGGACTTGATGATCTTGGAGATCTTTTCTGGCTTTATTGATTCTGTGATTCTAGGATTTGTATGCATTATAAATGAGAAAGCTTGAGCTTTTAAGTCTGTTGTGAATTTTTCTTGCCCTTCAGTTAGTAAGGGACATGATTTATTGATGAAAATGGAAAACAAAAATATGTGAAAGGTAACAATATGTTTAAGTGTTGATCTTTTCAGTTTCTAGGGACCCAAGAGATAACAGATCCTGTGCAACTGCAAAAGCATCTCTGAGGGGATGTTTACATGCAGTAATTTACATGAGCAATGTTTACAGCAGATGAGGTTTGCTTAACAGAATACAAAATGAAGATAAGCATGAGGCGAAATTCGTAGGAAGTCTGACGGAAAAAGAGTGCTGTGGTTTGTAGTTTGTCACAAAAAAAGAATGTGGCAGGACTTGATGCATATGGGTAAGACCTACCAGTACAGATAAGATACCATCTCTGTACAGTCACTTGTGGGCAAATTAGGAATCTCTGAAGTTGCTGTCTTGTCACACATGGCATATTACTCTGTCTCAAGGGCAGAACAAGTCAAGAGACGGGAACATCTTGATCCTGAAATGTAAGACAACATTGTGCAGTGTGAAGTATGCAGCCAGGAAGAGTTCACTTGATATAATTTGTAACAAGAAATAATACAGGAACAGAAACCATATTTACAAAAAGCCTATAGTATTTCCATTCATAAGGACAATTAATTACAGACACAGTCTGCTGACAGGTCAGAACTAAGTAGCAATCAGTAGAAGTCCAAGTCAAACAAGTCCAAAGAAACACAGTTGTCAGTACTGTTGGAAATTGACCGGTTTCTCAAACTAAGAGGATCCCCAGGGAGGGCAGATCACAGGGCAGCCAGGTTGGCAGCTGACTTGCAGAGAAGCAGTTTAAGTCTCTTCCTGCCCCCTAAGACAGCTTTGCCTGCCTCAAGAAGCTTTCTCCCTCTGCACTGAAAGGACACCGAGTGTGGCAAAGACACTTACTGCCAAGTGCTAAAGCTTTATGGGCAAAATTTGTTCTTGAAAGCGTCCAGAAGAAAATCCACAGAATAAAGCTGAAGTGCAGAGAATAAAGGAATGCCTGACTCCTGGTGGGAGTTCGAAATGTTATCTATGACAGAAGAGGAAGACACCGCAGAAGCTACTGGAGTTTCAATTTGTGCCCTAGATCATCAACTGGGTGGAAATTTTTTGCAGATGGGGCTGCAGTTGAGGAGACAAAGGAAGGCAGCACTTCCTGCAGTCCCCGGTGCAGCCCAGGCCCTCTGTAGCATGGAGAGGCAGTGATGTTAAGTACAACCCATGGCCACTGTGGTCAGCTTAGATTCCCAGGATACATCATCCAATACACATCTTTGCATTGTGGTCAGGTGAAAGCGTTCACGTTTGGAGGTTAGATTAGCACCCACACTCAAAAGGGTTTGCTCTGAGGTCTGCACCAGGGCTCTGCCAACCTGTGACTGCATTTTTGCTGTGTTTTACACAGCTGAACACTGCCTGGTGGCATTTGCTTTTAGTGAAAATGAAAACATTTCTGGGAATTGAAACATCATATTATTTGGAGCATGGTCACATAGAAACTATTTCTCTGGATAGACATAACCTGGATAACCTGGAATGCAGTGTTCTGTTTATTACACTGGGGTGATTATATATATTCAGAGGTTGTCCCATTCTAAAAGGCTATAGAGGTTGACCAGACAAGTAACTGTCCTCTCAAGCCAGAGTAAAGTCAGGGCTCTGACAGTCAGCATATTTTAGATATTACGTGCTCCACTATAAATCTTCCAAGCCTAAACAGAGGCTGAAAAATCACATAACAAATAATGAAATATTAATGCACATTATGTTTTTTCTTCAGAGAAAGAAGATCTAATAAAATGATGCTAATAGTTGAATTATACTGGGTTTTGACTTAACACATGCCTTTTAGTGGGTGGATGCAACTACCATAATGCCTTGTTCTGTTAATTTATTTTTTAGAATAAAATAATAGCAAAGCACAGATGGTCCAACGTCATCTTATGCATTTAATCCCAGGCAAAAATCCAGGAGGCCACTTAGGAAACAACGGGCAAGCTTTGTTCACATTATAGGTCTTTGAAGAAGTGCAAATATCTGGTTGAATAGTGTACTTTAAATTTTGTAATAATAGACGAATTGATTTAAAAGGAAAAATCCTTAATCCGGAGAAAGTTGAGTTTTGGTATTTGAATCAACTTTAGAAATAAAGCCTAGATCTGGATAATAAATTATCCCACCTGTTCAGTAAAACATGTCTCCAAGCAAGGAAGGGTAAATAACAGATCCAGCATCTATCAAAAGAAGGATTTTTTTTTTCTTTGTTGAGCCATGAGTTTTGTAACGTGGAGATGAATCAGATTTCAGCATGAATATGGTATAGCTCTACTGGCAAGACAGTACCAACAATTAATCCATCAATACTTTGAAAATTAGCTAATAGACAGGAAAAGGGGGCTGACCTCTTGGGATTCCAGACAACCTCCTGAACATGCCATTGTATCTCAGAAAATTAATGTTCCCTTGCAGCTCATATCCAAGAGATGGCTCTGGTGCAGGTGGTGGTACAGGATTGTCCAGTGCTGAAGAGGACTTTTGGGCATGCGGGAATGACTGGCAGCACTGCGGTCAGCAGAGACAAGACTGCCAAGTTCCTGTGTAAATCAAACAGAAAACTCATACTGTTCCCCTTGCCTTTCTGCAACCACTTCCTATTTTTAAACTGGGTTTTGTTGCTGACTGTAAAAGAATGTAGTAATAACCTGAAATGACAAAATTCCTCATTCAATGGGAATGTGCAAACTTTGAAAAGCTGCTTAGGTCCCTAATTCCTTCTGGCATGGATGGAGTGAGGTACCTGAGTGCCTCTTATCAGAACCCAAAGTTTTCTCTTGCTGTTTTTACAGTCTTTCTTCCCTAGCTAGCTCAGGCAATCCCCTTGTGTATCCCAAGAGAGGGGCTTAGACAGGATGGCAAAGGTTTTTCGCTCGTTCAGGATGGGCTGATATGAAGGGCACAGCAGGTGCCTCATCACTAATTCTCCAAAGCCTCTCTCTGCTGCTCACAGGAGGGGGTCTGCGTGGTGGGGACCCTGCGCTTGGACACGTGTGTCTCCTCTGTGGCTGCCAATAAGCATCTCTCGCCTGCTGTGTATGGCGAAGGATTTGCAATAATGCTTCGTGCTTGTTGACCGTGAGGCTGTTGCCTGTGCACTCATGGCACAGGTTTTAAAACAAACACCCTTTCCTCACATTTAATGACTTACCTTTATTTTGGTGATTGCCATTTTGAGGCATATGCAGTTATTTGCTCTTTGTGTATGTTTTGTTTTGGTCATCTCCTAGGCTCTGTGATATAACAGCCTGTCATATGAAACGTAAGCACAATAATACACCTGTAGCTGTAATTCAGGGAAATTAGCAAGAGACCTGATCTTTCTTACACCATGTTTCACTTGAAATCCATCCTGCATTGAGCAAGACACTGCTTGGAAGACCATATGCAATTGTTCCTTCCCACGGCAGAAGATGACCGAGTGCTGTTCAGTCAGCCATTCCCATGCACAGAAACCTCACACACCCCTGTCTGTCCCCTCTCCAAGGAGGGAAGGCTGGTGCCCTCTCTGCTGGTTGCTCTTGTTTGCTTAGCCTGATCTCTGGGCGGTATTCCCTCAGCTAATTCCAGCTGAAGTCACCTCCTGAGCTGACAAAGCTGGCCAGTGGACTGCCCTGCCCAGACTGCTGTCATTGCTCATTCCTCTTGCCAGAATTTTTTTTTTTTTTAATTTTCAGATTTGGCCAACCAATAAGTAAAAACTTTGTCTCCCAAGCAGAGGTGAGGTCATGCAGATACCAAGCAGATCTGGGAGTCTGAATGAGCCAGTTATGTCAGCCAGTTAATAACTTCAGTGTTGTCATTTATTTGTCATTCATCCAGAAGAATCCAGAAGTGCTTTGCATTCTTTATTACCAGATTACAAGCTCCTCTTGCTAACGGGGTTGCTTCACGCCGCATTGAGAGCCCGTCACTCCTTGGGAGCAGTGCAGAGCTCCTTGGTGGTGCCCTGCCACTCCACCCTGAGGCAAAGACTAAGGGGGGTAACTGCAGTAGCCAGGGAGTTTGGTGCTCTCCCCAGGTGACCACTTGGATATTGTCCTACAGCCCAGGGCTAAAGCTTCCCACCAGCACAGCACTGTGGCAATGGACCATGGTGTCAGTGCCACCACACCTATGGGACAGAGCCTTCTGATACTGCCAGGGGACCCTGACCTGCACTGCCTGGGCTTCTCAGGAACCTGGGTATGTGTTCAGGGACTTGGCTGTTTCTCAGTGATGTTATGGAAAATATTACATATTAATTCAGTACCCAGAATTAATTCCTTCTCTTTTTAAAGAGGGGAAATATCACTGGCTGGGATATCTCAGAAATAGTTTGTATGGAGGAATTAATTCAGTTTTCTGTGGTGTTTTGAGAAAGGCTCAGAACAAAATAGTGCTTGCCCTGCCATGGCTCATGTTACTTCACTGCACTGAGAGAGAGAGAAGCTGCATGAATGAGTGCACAGTATGCTAATCTCCCAACCCAAATCGCATCACATAGTTATTCAATAAATTTTGTGTCCCTCTCTACTGGCACCTCTGCTCCAGAAATGGGTTGGAATATTTTCAGATATGTTGACAGTCCAACCCATTCTCCTTTTCAAAATTTGACTAAATACAGTCTTTTCTATGACACACACTGTTTGGAGTTTTTTTGGTTTTGTTTTTTTTTTATCTCTGTCTGAATGGCTTTTTAAGTGAATCAAAGCAGTGAACACTTGCCTGAAGTTTTCACACTGTTTATTTTTTACCTGAAAGCTGGGAAATTGCTTAGTACAGCTCCATGGGGCATCTGTGTATGGGTCTCGGAGCTCAGTGTGTGCGTCTCAGTTTGCTCTGAGACTAGAGGACTTGTGTTCCCTGGAACTTTCTGAGGCCTTGCGGGCAAAGGGATGCTAAGGGGAAGAATAGGGACATTCCAGTTTCCCCTGTGCTCTCTGAGGCCACGCTGACCACTTTGGGCCAGCTTCCTATCGAGCACAGAAGCCTTCCCTGACATGGTCACTGTCCCACCTTAGCTTTTCTCCTGCCCTCACACATGTTCCACATCTCTACCACTTCTTTTTTCCTGCTCCTTGCCCCTTGGGAAGCCCTCTGACACTCCAGCACCCACTCCATCTCTCACAAGTTTTCTTGCAGCTCTCTCACCAAGGTATCCTTCTGCTTCCCAAAGCAGTTTTGATCATACCACTGTGAAATTCTCAGTCTACAGTTCATAAATAGTTCAACAGTTGAAGTTTCCCCCCTCCCCATAAAATTAAGAGTAACTTGCAAGTGTAAATACCCTTGGACAACAGCTACAGAGCTCACAGCTACTCCATGTTTCTGCTGTTCATGGAAAGCAAGTCCAAGTCCTCTGTAATCTGGAACAAAATAGCCAGAAAGCATCAAAGCAAGTTTGACAACCACCTGCTCACACTTTTCATGATTCCTTCCTGAAGGAAGACCTATATTAACTAGATGTGTTTGTGAAATCCTTGTCAAAATCAATGATGCCTAAGGAACTATAGTTACCTAGGTTTCCTTTGGGTTTTTTTGTTTATTTGGGCTTTTTTAGTTTAGTTTAGTTGGTTTGATTTTTTTTCTTTCTCTTTTTAGGCTAATGGAAATGCTCTAGATATTTAGATATTGTGCTGTTCTTTTGTTTTGTTTTGTTTTAAAGAAAGTAAATACTGACTTTTTTGCCTGACACAAAATTATGTCTTGCAAAATAAATATTGTATTCCCTTTTGATTTTGCAGCCCGGACTTTCCTGCCATACTGTATTACCTGTGCTGCCTTACAGTCTTCTCTGAAGTCAAATGAGTTGGTGTGATGGGATCACAGTTGCTCAGGAGGTGGGAGATTATCTATATCATAACAGACATTTTCCTTTGAAGAAACACATTTAATCAAAGCTTTTTTCAATGAAAATATATCTTCAAAAGGAGAGTTAAGGACTTATAACTAATGTAATTAATCCCATGGGTCCTGTTTCCATTTCTGAAAGTGGCTGGGAAAGAACAAATGTTATACTTTGAGCTTCTTCATTGTGTTAGCAAATACTTGGGGTAAAATAGCTAATACTCAGGTAAGTGTAGGATTAGGAAGAATTTTGGTGAAGTGGAAAATGTGTAGATTCTTCCTATTTTGCTACTGTTTCCACTGTTTCATTTTCATTTCCCGTTCCTTTGCTGCCAGTCTCTAACACAAGAACCAGACAGACTGAGACACTGATGTCCACAGGTTTGAGAGGAATCCCTGTCAGTCCTGTCTTTTGGGTTCTACCACCCATCTGTCTCAGCCAGCAAACATGCCATTCAACCTCTCCATTAAATTTGCTGAAATTAGGAGTACAGCTATTGCTGGGGGTCAGGGTATCTGTTATTTCCCTCTAGTTCAATATATTTATTGTGGTTTAATCTGGAGGGAGATGCATCAACACACATTTCAGCCCCATTCTGTAGCAGAGTTTTGGCTTGTCACTGCAGAGCAGCTGCTGAAATCACAACTACTTCCCAAACCTGCTGCTAAAAGCCACCTTAGGTGGCCACTTATGACAGTATTACTTCCAGCTCTCCACATGCAGAACATCCAGTGGTTATTCCTCCTTACCAAAGGGTAAAAAACAATGGCTTGGCAGCTTGTTGCAAGCAGGGTATGCTGAAGTCTGATATTGGGACTATTATTGTTCAGTGTCTTTATCAGTGACCTAGGAAATGACACTGAGCATACCCTCTGCAAACTGGAGATGACACTAGACCTGGAGCATGGCTGAGACACTGAAAGACAGACTTCATCCCAGACACACCAGGATAAATGTTTCACTGGGTATACTGCAGCCTTGTGAAGTTCAGCCAGGAGACTCTGGAGCTGGGGTGGAATAACCTGGTGCATCAGTACAGGTTGGGCAGTGACAGGCTGAACAACACCTGGATGAAAAGGACCAACAAGTCATGGTGCATGCCAGAGTCAATGGTAGCCAGCTGTGCTCCTGTCATGGAGAAGGCAAGTCGGGCCTTCTGTTCAAAGGGATGCAGAAAAACTGGAGAAAACACAGTGAAGGGCTCCAAGATATTGGAACCTAAAGCGTAGAACCTGTAAAAAAGGGCTGAGGGAGCTGGGCTTTTTTAATCTGATGAAGAGGAGGTGAAGAGCTGATCTTATAGCAACGCACAAGTTCTTAAAAAGGACTTAATAAGACTGAATCCAAATTATTCCTAGCTGTGATAGATGATAAGACAAGAGGTAAGGGCACCAACCTGTAGCATAGATTGTCCAGGATGGGCATTGAGAAAAGCACTTTCACCAGGAGGTTGGCACAACACTGGAGTGGGTTACCCAGGAAGGTTTTCAATCACTGTCCTTGAAAGTTTCCTCAACCTGGCTAAATAAAGCCACAGTTGACCTCATCTGATGCTGGTGATATGCCACTTTGATATGGAGATCGGACTAGAGACCACCCAGAGGTCAAATGGATATTTCTATGGTTCTTTGATTCTTTCAGAAGCTCAGGTTTGGAGTCAAAAGTCCATTCTCCCATGCACACACCTGGAAGAAATCTCTGGGCTTTCTGCCTCCATCTGTAGCAGTGCCCTCCTTCTCCTGCCCTCAGCACCACCTGATATTCATTTGATGATGTGCTATATAAGATCTATGATTACCTTTGGAACAAAGATTAATTTGGTGACAGTCGTCAGTTGCTCGCAGAATTTGCTATCCACAAAGTTTTCTCTTGGTTAGATCTCTTATGCGTCCTTGCCTAGTGGAAATGGGCAGCTTAATTCTCTTAACTCCTATTTCAGGCCTGGCTTTTCAAACTGAGTATGAAGTTCTTCTGATCAGTCTAGATAATAGCTGCTGGCTGCAGGTGTAGCAATCTCCAAGCTGTCTGAAACAGATGGGAGAAGCTGTGTGTGAATGGGGTTTGATGCAGGAAAGTGATGAAGAGCGCTCATTCCACATGCTCTGTAATTAATATTATGTCAATGCACAATGAATGTACAAAAGGGCAACACCATTCTAAAATACTCTAAAATACTACAAAAAGGAAACTAGTATGGCCATTCTTAATGTTTCCAAGATGCTTTTAACTACTTTAACTACAGAAAGCCACCTGTGCCTATCCATTATCAGAAAATCTGCTTGTGATAGTGTCCTTTTCATTGGGCTTTAATATGTGAAAAAGGTGTTCTGATTTTTTTATTTTATTTAAATAGATAAAGCTTTGAAAAGCTCCTCCAGGTGACCAACAGACCCTGCAGCCTTGGCAAATTTCCTCATGTAATTTGCTAAGAGTGGCATTACCTGCACTGCTGACAAAGGTCCCACTTCCATACTGTTGTTAATTAGTCTGTCTTTAAATCCCTGCCAAGGTCTGCTATTGAAAGACTGCCTTACTGTTATCTCTCCCTTGGCATACCCAAGAATAATGAATAAGAAAGTCTTTTACTTCAGCTGCTAAAACCTGTGAACTGCATTTTCTTAATAAATTAAATCAAAGCCCAGCATCTCAGTAGTAAAATCTGCATTCTTCAACATCCTATCTACAGGCCATTTTTCATTTTACAATCAGGAAATTAAAACCTAGTACCTGATTTAGTCTTGAGAAACAGCAAGGTATTTTGCTGCAAAGCCCTGATTCCTGCATTTGCTTCTGAGTATGACTTATGTGAAAAGAAAAATAATCTATATTAATTATGAAAAATACCTTCTGCATATGAATGTTCCATACATTATACATTTCCCTTCCTAGGTTTGATATATTTTTGGGCTGAGATTGGAAAATAAAGACTGATTCACTGATTAGTGAATACTGACATGATGATGGGATGTAAAAAGCCATAATAACCATCCTGATTTGAGAGGCCTGATTCTGCTTCCATTTAACCCCATTAGTAAATAGATCACACTCGTCAAGACACTCATCAAGCCAAAACCAGATAATAGACTAAGTATCCAGTTCAGTGTGCAGCAGGATGAATCTGGTTGTGTCTTTATGCCTTGTTTGTAATAATGCCTAATGCCTTATAGACAAAACAAATCAAGAGAACTATTGCTCTGATTTCATTAGGTAGCGGTGTCTGTGAATAGCAACTGATGGGCTTTGGTTTTTTTTGACCTTGAATATCTGGTGTCAGATGTAATATAGGTCACATATTAGGGGATTTTCTTGTAAACCAGTAGTTCCCAAAGGTTTTGCATGAGTCCTCTTCCTGTTTTGTGCAATGTTTGTGCTAGCCCTCCCCAGGCTGAGCAGTGGCTCAGTTCCATGAAGCCAGGGCGGTCAGGAGAGCCTCCCACTCCTACCATGCAGGTGTCTGCTGGCTGGTCTGGTACCAACAGTTAATATCAACTAGCTGGTCCTTGGCTAGTCCAAGTTGTGATTAAAATCAATAAATAGTTACTAGTTTTCTTCAATCTATCAGCTGTTATAGTAAGGTAAAGAAGCAGAAACTGATTTTTTTTTGGTATAAAACTGAAGAAGGATGAGAGCTAGAAATGAGGGAAGCAACTCTTTCCTGTTGCTGAGAATACTCCTCAAGTCAGCTTTTTATTTTGGTTACATTGTTACTCAAGAAGTTCATTACAATTAGCTGCTTCCATTCACTTTCTTTTCAAAAAATTTGTTATAAGAAATACACAGAAAAAATGAGCTGAAAACGGAAGAACCTTGACCATGAAAAAAACCTACATTTAACTAAAGCAAACAAGGGAAAAGAAGTCTTTCATCACTTCACTAAGCTTGTTAACAACCAAAGGTAGCATTTGGATCTTAGTAGTTTATTCAGTTCCAAAAGTCTGTAGAGGTAGATGGTTTCTTTAATTGAATTGGTCTTCGCTGCCTCTCAAGCATGGGTTTGTGTTTGTTTATCAGTCTTTTCAGGCTGAGGATTGCCTTTCAAGTGAGACAATAACAGTGGTAATAAAATACTTCTCACTTCTAAATGCCCTTAGTCATCTGAGATGCAAACGTACTTTGCACAAACTAAGTACTATACCGAAATGTAGGTATGGAATATTACCCCAGTGGCAGCAGAATCAGAACATGGGAAAGTGGTTTGCTCATGCTAGTGACAAAAAAATGGAAACAACACAAGTTGCCGCACAAACCAAACACGGTTCACCTGCAAATCGCTGTCCTTTATATGTCAGTGCTGAGATGAAGCTTAGGTTTTTTTGTCTTGACCACTACACCGGTTGTTGTTTTTAAGTTATTTTTGTGATAGTGAGTATTCAAAAGCAAATATAACTTTCATAGGAAATACCTCTTTTCCAAACACCAAAGGATGAGGGGTAAAACAAAAATGTTGATGGCTAATAAAAATCATCTCAATTTCCATCTCAAAGAGAAAGTGCATCTTATTCTAATAAGCAGGGACATGCATGCTCCTGGTAATTTGGGGTAGGTGTATGCAAGCTGAGTAAGAAGGTACTTGAAAGAAAAGGCATATCTTCTCTCTCCTCCTTCTCCTCCACTCACCTTTACATCTCATGAGAACTGCCAGCTGCCCAAGTGCTTTCAGTCTGCCACAACTGGGATTTTAGACTAGTGAAATGTCAAAAGAGTTGTCACAGCCTGAACCAGTACTGCAGTCACTGCATAAACTGTGATTTTCAATGCAAATCAGGGTAAACTGAACATACCCCAAAGGACTTAATTTAGTGATAGTGGATAGACTGAGAAGAAGCATTTCTGCAAACACTCTCACTATTGTGTGCTGCTTTGATGGTGGAGCATAGGGTGCAACCAAGCTCAGCAAGAACAATTGGACAGCACAGGTCATGCTGCACCACGCTGTGAGCTGGGCTGGGGAAGAGGCATCACCATGCCAGAGATCCTGCTGTCCCTAACCCCCATGCTGTCTGTCCACATTACTGCTTACACTGGGCTGCAGGCAGGGCTCAAAGCCTGCAGGGATGGGGTGTGCTTGGCTCTGCCTTGCATCCACCCAGATTTTATGAAAAGGCAGGTTAGAGCCTATGAGGCACAGAACATGCTGTGGTCTGCTGTCTCTAGAGCCTGCTGGAGTTTACATCATGGTGAACTCTTATATTGTGTCTGAAGAGGTGGATCAGAGACAGTGAGAAAGCCCAGTCTTGAGAAAAGCCTCAAACCATGCCTAATGTACCAAGTGACAAACTTGCTCTGTCACAGTACCTTGAAGTAACTGAGAACACAACACTGACAGTGCAGCTGATACCAGTATCCTTATTCCAGATAAGCTCTGAATTTCTCACTCTGCATTTCAGTTTTTTTGAGAGTCCCAGGTTTTCCTGCAGTTTATCCAAAGCTGCAGACTGTTTTCTGGTCCTCAGTGTGGTGGGGTGTTTTCTTGTGTGGGTTTTTTATTTGTGTTTGTTTGTTTTTAAAAAATTATTTAACAGCAAAAGGTAGGAAAAGTGAAGAAGAGTTTAACTACTCAATTGTTTGCTATTACTGTTCAGCAGGTATGAAGAAATCCATCTGGCTTTTCTACTGACTGAAAAACACCCTGTTTCCTGGTGTCATCAGGATACTTTCAGATTTTCTATTCGGCAGTTATCTCACTGGAACAGCAGTTTCCCTCCTCCCATCTGTGCTCTGCACTGAAACAAAGAGGAAACTGGTGTCTGCTTGTTTTACACAGCTTGACCCCCAGGCTGCAATTTTTATGACTTGCGTGGCAGTGAAAGGCAAAGAAAGGGGAAAAAAGCCATAGCCCAGGAAAGACAACGAGAAAGAAGCTTCATTTTTCCCAAGCTGCCCTAGGACTGAGTGCAACTCAGCTAGGGCTGATTTGTGGCCATCGCGTAAGTGAATACAAAAGCATCAGAGAAAAGGCACAAAAGGCTCTCCTTCAAGATTGACAGCTTGTTAAGGACCATCATTAATACAAGTTCAACTTAAATGACAGGGTCACCTATATGATGCTGTTTGGGCTCCCTGCCCTGGTCAAATAGCATTTTGTTACATTTTTATTCAGAGGGTTTATCTGATAAATACATAACCCTGAATTCACTAACCTTTATCCTCTGTTGTCTGATGTTCTGGACTGTGCACTAGCTTATCACTGAGTGAAAGGACACCACACTCACCACTGTTTTCCATCATCTTTAGTGGAAAGAGAAATCATTTGGATAAAAATCTGCTATATGTTTGAACTTTAAAAATCATATTTTATTAAGAAAATGAAATCAATTAGTGTCAAAGGACTACATGAGAAGTATTACAGTGGTCTATTACATAAAGGCATTTTTGCAGACTTCTAATATAGCATCTGTGCCTTAGAGATCCTGTAAACCAGGATGATGATTGGTGTCCTGAAGGATCTGACAAGTGGAAGAACCATTCCTCATCTCCAAAACAGTAAGAACATAGCTTAAGAGAAGACACTTTACCTAGAGAAAGCTGAATAGTTTCCTTTAATGTCTGCTAGTGTTAATTGGTTTCTTACAAGATCCAAATCTAATTACCCTTATTTTATTATCTCCTTTTTTGTGAAGCACTTAATGAGACCATTCTAGAGAATTTTCAATTAAATTAGACATTAAGGTTTCAAAATATAGATGATATTTAATGAGCATCCTATGTACGGGAGAGATAAAGGAAAAATACATGTTTTTCAAGCAGTATAATCTATTTGGTTATCAGACACCTCCCTGCTGGCAATTCCTGTTAAATAGCAAGATGTTAAGAACTTCTTTTTTTCCCCTGCCAGAAATAACTGCAAAAGGATGACTTAACTGAGCATACACCTTCAACATCTGGTATAGTTAGTCCATGCTGCTCCGCTGTTTCCCAGCAGCATCCCAGTTAGAAGGCATACAGGGAATAAAAGGTAAGGGTAAGGTGATTTAGTCGACGTCTATCCCAGTTTTTCCTTTGCTCAGAGGCTGTGCAAAGTCTCTGGATCCTCCACATCAGTAGCAGCAGAGGATGGCTTAACTTAACCAGCCTGTCCTAGGGGTTTACACACTCAGATTTGGCAAGTCAACCCTTGTTTTAGAAATCCACCTCTTTCCTTTATAAACCAATACCAGTTTGACTAAATAGTAAAAACCTGTGGCAGGGTGAAGGCAAAAAATAAATAAAAGGTTCAGCAAATGTAAATCAGCATGATTCTGTTTACTTCAGTGGTGCTACACCAGGGTGGACAAACTGAAGTAAGGATCACTGTTATCACTGAGTATGTGGCAGTCTTTCGGGGACAAGATTTATCTGCAACAGCTTATTTTATTACCTTTTTCCTGCCTAGTCCATACTTGCTTTGCATTTTATTGTCATTGCCTCTGTAATTATCAACCTTTTTCTCTTTTAGGTCCTGAAGTTAAGCATTGTGCAACTTTAACAGTGGTCAGAGTCAGAGAAGAGGCCACCTACGTGGTGTGATTCTTTCCATGATATTTAGGCACTAAAAGAAAATCTAAGAAACTGGGACAAATTGCTTAAAAACAAACAAAAAAAAAAAAAGTTGTGTGAGTTTAAGGCTGCTCAAGGGCAACCTTAATTTATGTGCCAATAAGTTACACAAATATTTTCTCTACTATTCAATTAAGAACAAGTAGTTTCCTTGGCAACGGCCACATTACATGGAACTTACCCGAGCTCTAGTTCCAGCAGAGTACTTTCCCTAAGAAAGGAACATACTCATCTATCATGTAAATGTCTAATTTGTACACGGTTTTGAGAGAGAGGGGAGAAAATAGAATTTCCGTCAAATTAACACAGCCCATCTTTTTTACTAGAGTCAGATCCGTGCTCTTTTCTGTAGTTTTCTCCTGCTTGTTAATATCTCAATGATAACTCATCTATTAAAATCATGAAAGAGTAGGATTTTGAGCTGGATGTATTAAAAACTGCTGGTGAAAAGTGCAGTTCGGAGGGTCTGGGTTAAAAACAGGAAGGTGGCAGTCTTCTTCCATGCAGAGTTGCGACTGAAAGGGCTCTCTGGTTCAGACATGATGATCATGATTAGTTCTTTCGTGAGCAAAAATTAAGAATCTCAGCCTGATTACACACCAAATTGCTATTTCCCTTTAAACTACACCTTTCTCAGTGATGCATTACTCGATCCCATAACTCTTGCCAGGCTCCTGGCTCTTTGCATGCAGTTCCCTTCGGCGGTGTGTGGGCAGCACATACCTGGGAGTAAGCAGGGGATCTGCATGTCTGTTGCTGTGCTAGGGGCCCTCTACTGCCTCGAGGCATTCCCCTAAACAAACTGAACAGCTAGAGTCAGAGCCAAGCCTCAACATCATCTCTGGGTGTGGAAACATGCAGCTCTGTAGCAAAGGGAAAAGCCTGCCCCACTTTAACCTCTGCAGGAATGCTTTGCTCCCTTTCCATTTGCTCTCTTCCCAGTGAAAGCTGTGACCAGCTTCCCCAAAAAAGTCCTGGCTCTGTGCTCCTGTTTGTATAACCCTGCCATGGAAAATGAATTTGGCATTGTCAGATTTAATCCCCATGGGACTGCTTTTCTGCAAAACTGGAATAAAATATGTTTCACTGCTTTCATCTCCTGGCTTATGTTCAATTCATAAGCCAATTTTACGTTTTTAAGATGTTCTATAGCTTTTTCCTCCATTCTTGTGCCTATTGACACCATAAAGCTAGAAATCATTATTTTGAACTGTTTGCAGCCCTCTTCTTGTGGAAAAAGACTCTCACTAGACAGTCTTCAAACTTTTACACTCTTTGAAATCACAGGTACTCTTTGTATTTGAAAATATCTCACAAGATGACAGGTCCTTTCCAGCCTCTCTGTGTTAGTGGGAATATTGCTGTGGAGTATGATGGTGGCAGAAGATAGCACTCCCTGCTACTCCACTTTTCTTCAGTCTATCTATTTGGTTTAGTTCCATTAATACTAAGCAAATGTTTCAATCATATCTTTTATTTCTTGCACATCTGAGCTCAAGTAGGATTATTTAATGGACTTACTATGGCAGCACTTTTCCTATTGAACTGCATTCTGCTCTGAAGGAACAGCAATGCTGAGCAGCTTTGCAAAATTTGTTTCTTGCAGTTAGCAATTCGATTATTTCCTGTTTCACGAGCCCTAAGGTCAAGTCTGCTCCAAGTCCAGGTCAGTATGAAGTTGTGATTGTGAAATACATCTTTCTTTTGACTTGATGAAACTTATGGGGCTGGCTATTCAGTGGTTAACATTTAGATTTAGGGCCTATGTCATAATTTATTTCCTTTAAGTGCCTGAGCACTGTAAATGATGTGGCAGATAAACACAGTCTCATCATCTAGTGGCCTCATCTAGATGTGCTCCCCTCCTTTTCAGCATTTAGTTGTACCCAGTCTTCAGTCTGTCTATTCCCCTCTTAATTACATTCTGTAACATAAGAATTTCTCTAGCTACTTTGGAGGCTGGGAAATGATAAGCCACTGCAAAGGCACCTCATCTGCGAGCAGACAGTGTGGGGTGAGACAGGAAACACAGGTCACTGCCTGTTGCTGTGTGTGCAGACAAGGTCTGATTTTTCTTTTGTCCAGTGGGAGCTGACACATTTTTGCTAACTTTGGGGTATTTTTTCCTTGCCCTGCTAACTCTAGTGAGAAGCTACTGCAAACAGGGATTTTGCTAGCTCAGGAGGTGTGTGAATATTTCGCTCACTTTCTGCGGATGAGGTAAAGGCAGCCCAGGATTGGTATGGTGACTTGCAATTAGCCTGTTTGCTTGAATATGTTAGAGTGTGCAAATATCTTGCTGTGGTTTTTTTGGTTTTTTTTCCTTTTCTTCCCCCTGCCCCCCTCCCCAGTACCCTCAATATTGCAGTAATGATGCTAAGTTTACCTGGTCTATTCATCAAATACTGTATTATGATGCTATGCCAAAAAGAAATCACTTCTAAGGCCCATTTGGGAACATATGCTAAATATTGTCTTGACTCCTTCCAATTAAATTGTTTGACAGCATCACTAGGAATTCATAAAAAAATTGTTTCTTCAGTTCCTAAACTCATCATAACCTTCCATGGAGCTCTCAATGATTCAGCCATGCCGTTCTCACAGATCTGGACGTATTTTTTAATAAAAATCACTCTAACATACTGTTAATTCTCCTTTCTTTAGGTCATAAAATATTCCAGGCCACAACACTGAACATATTGAGCAATATTGTAGCAACTGCTTTTCTTATCCCTTTCATACACTATTTTTAAAAGGAAAAGTTGTGGTTGGGCAGGAAAATGATGTAACAAACCCATGATTGTTTGTAATGAGTTCAATAAAGTGGCATATACACAAAATAAAAATCCCGTTGAACTTGCCCACCAAAGAAATTGTAGTTTAAACATTTGGGAAATGAACTGAGGTGTTTTAGTAAATGCCAGAAGAACACAGCTAATACACCTCTTCATATAGGCAGTGCAAGGTCTGCTCACCTCTGGTCAAATCACATCCAGCTAGGCCATTGTCTCTAATGATGTTCAGAGACAGTGGACAACAGACCAACACATCCAGGCATGTAATAAGATTTGCTTATCCGGTATTAGAGAGCTAAACCCCCATATGGACACAGGGAATAGCCACTCCTCCTGCATTAAAATAAAAGGCTTTATTTTAATCACAGCAAAAGAATAATTCACAGGGGTTTTTTTCTCATTGGTATATGATGCCTTTCTTACTAAAATCTTGAAGATAGGAAGAATGTAAAGGATGAGGGAGCATAAAATAACTCTGTAGAGAGCTAGAGATCACATATAAAAATTGCTATATAAAAGATGACCTTCCATCTCAAATCCTGAACCCTCTGCTGAGAATTGGACTCCCCCTTATTTTGAAGAACCTTCTTGAAATGTTGAAATACCAGAGCATTTTAACAGACGTGTGCCACAGGCCCAAGAACAGTCTTAATTAATCATTTGCTCTTAAACTTTGCTTTCAGAGGAAAGGAAGTGTAATTACTTATTTTTGCCAAAAGAGTTAAATAAGTGACTTAACATACTTGTTGTGCATTATTCGACTGCCTAGTACACTACATGTCCCTATTTTCAAGACAGATTACTGTGCCAATTCTTTTTGGTGTGGTCTTCGTGAATACAGAAAGCCCATACAGCAACCCTCAACTTGTAAATGGAAACTTTTTGGAACAAGTTCTGTGAGCCTGACAATGACTGCATTGATCACAGTGCTGAGACAGGAGTCTGCTCTTTTGCATTCACAGAAATAATGGGGAAATGGTGCATAGGTAAGAAGTTACACGCAGAAATACAGAGACAGATGAGCTGCTCACCCTCTTCTCTTCAGGAGCAAGGCAGAGCTATTTCCTTCACACAAATAACATAGGAAATACAACCCTCAGTGCCACCCTACTGCATTTTTCGTTGCAGTGGAAGTAATGTAACTGAGAGCTGAGAATGATACAAAGTGCTTTTTTCATCCATCTGCCAAATTTAATGAAGTGATAGGGAATCTTTTAAGCTGGATTTGGCCTGCATCATACAATTAACTGGGGGAAGTGCCCCTGCTATGTGTTAGACATGCTTTTGAGTAAAGATCAGATTTGCCTGGTTGCATGAATTCAGGGTATTTTACCTTTCTGCCTCCATAAGGTTCTATTAAAAACATATGAATTATTTGGTGCCTCTTTAATTTTGATGGCTGTTTTTCGTTTTGATGGCAAGAAGCCAAACTTCTGCATGGCTTACTAATCTTTACTTAATGTTCTTTATTTTTTTGACTTCTCCTTAATTCTATAATTTTGAATCAGCCTCTTTTAATTTTATGATAAAGACCATTTCCTTCAGAAAAGAACTGACTTCACAAAGATCTATGTCTGTGCTAGCCACCTGGAATGGGTAGAAACAGCTTTCTCACTGGAATTTCCTCTTGCAATAGGGAAGTCAATACAGTTGATCCAGAAGCTATTGCTCCAGGGGTTTGTGGAGGCAAAGGTACAAAATTAACAAATTCTTCCACTTTGGGTTGACAGCTCAAAACCTCCCCTGTGCAGAAAACCTTGCCTATTTTAGCGGTACTGGAAGGAGAGTGTGGTGAGGGACAGCCTCAGACACTAGGAAGAATATATTGCATTGCATTATTATGATGGTAGGGTCTGAAATACTCAGCTGAGATCATAGCCCTGTTTTGTAAGATGTTATAGAACACTAAGTAAGGGATACAGCCTTCAGGGATTCACTATATTGCCAGGAGACAAATGGATACCAAGAGGATGTGAATTCAAACCTAGATTCAGTTTCATGCCACATGGCATAGACACAGCTGGAAAAGATGGTGGCTTTCATTTGTGTCATATGGAAGTCTCTGACAGAGCAAGGAGCATTTCTTGGGTATCCATACTTTCAGTGTGCTGCATGGCCCAGAAGGTAGTCCCTGCTGCCACGGTGATGCTGACACCACTGCTCACAAGTGGACAGGCTGGCGGGAGGTGCTGCAGCACAGCTTGTGCCAAATAAATTGGGTTGCACTGCAAGCTGTGTTGGCAGCTCCATTTTATTACTTGAGGGAGGGACTGGGAGATATTTTAACCAGGGGAAGACTATCTGATGAGCACTGGTCATCAGATTTGTGACAAACTTTGTGCAACACAGGAGTGTAGCCGGTATGACAGTGGCATGGAAACACTGCCATGTGATTTTGTTTGGTTTAGGTTACACCACCACTACAGCTGGGTCTTTTGTTGTGTTTCGAGGGCTCAGTGTCTGAGCTATGTTGTGCTGTTTGAATTGTCACTGCTGCTGCTTGCAAGCACTTCACTTCTCTGGCCTCCCTCTTGAGCAGAGCTACATAAAGAAGCTTCAGACTACATGGATTAGATATAATGCTTTTTCTGTTATTCAAGATGCTGAAAACAGTGATCTTGTATGGTATTTCCCTTTCCTATGTGGCACCTTTGACATAAACTTTTCCTCAGACTCGATGGCCATAAGAGCTTTGCAGCTTGGTTCATCACTGTCCTTGCAATCAAAATATGGGTTCTTCTGGAGAAAGGACATAGCAGCACTGGATATTTCTCAGGCTAATGGCAAAGTGGCAGTGTCACCAGTGCCATAAGAGGTAACATTTGAGGAGGAAGCAGTGACTAACAGCCAAGGCAAGTTAGGTGAGAACAGCTTGGTGCTGAGCTAATTCTCTGCAAAGTTTCATCTCTGTTTTGTTTGGAGAGCTCCTACTGGAAGAAGCAGCCAATCCTACAGTGTACGAGGGCAGGGATAGAGGCTTGTGAGATGCCTTTGGGTGAGCTGGTTCTGGCCTGGAACCAGTGCAGTCACTGCTGAAGGCTGCTATCACTAACAAGTCCCATGGACAGACAGCACAATGCTCCATGGATGCTGCTATAGTACTTCCTGGCTTGAGCCAATATACCATACAGAGCTCTGCCATACCTTTCCTCCCAGCCCTGTGAGCTCCCAGAATTCTGTGCAGGATGCTCTGTGGCACAGAGCGGAAATTTTCTGGGTATCCCACGTCTGGTATCTTGTACCTGCTGGACAGACAGCTATTGTGTCAACTCAAAAGGCATGGGTGTTACTCTGTGCTATTTAGGCACAGGAAATTACCAATGTTCTCTTAAAATTAAGTATGAAAAGTGAGATCTGTGAAGCAAAACAAGATAACTTTACAGTGCCATAACAGATTTTTGCATGTCTTAATAGTGACAACCTGAGCACCATACAGATGCTGTATGGTCAGGACAGACTGAATCATAATCATAATTTTTTTCACTCGTTAGGTGAACAAAACGCAAACAGTTTCAAAAAAAAAAAAAAAACAACCCAAGTGTCAGTGTAGTCCTTAGTAACACAATTTTTCCACTGACAAAAATATACTTTTACCTTCACATATCCCTGTGATTTTGAGAAATGCACTTATATTGATGCACTCGGTTGAACAGGAAAAAAAGCCTTAAGCTGGTACCATGGGAAGGATGGTGTATCCCCTGGGGTTGTGCCTTGGGAGTGGCATGGTGGAGAAGGCAAAGCACTCTGGGGTGCCCCAGGACTCAGGCAGTGGGAAGGAAAGGGGACCAGCAAAACTGATGAAACAGGCACTGGTGGGGGGGCTTGCCCACACACACACACACACAAAAAGAGGTTATACTGGACTGGTTACAGGGAGACAAGGATATGCCAGCCAAGACTCCTGGCAAGGATGAAACATAGTGAGCTGTCATGATTAATAATAGAGTTTAATCTGACACTGTGAGGCATAAAATATATTCAGCCCACCATGTTACTGACATGCTGGAAACTCCCAGTGGAGATGTGTGCAGAGTTGCCAGATAGCGAAGAACTGGGAGAAGCACAAAGATTTCTGCACTCTGCTTCCTGTGATGCAGGGATTGAAAGATGTGCTGGTTTTGAACCCAGGTTTTTACATCTCCCAAGTACGTTGCCCACAAGCACAAGGTGATGGACCTGTGGGCTCAGCAGCTGACTGCACTGCTGCTGTCACTGGTCCTGTCACAGCAGGCAAACCCCGAGAGCTGGAAGGCCTAGGGTTCATACACAGCTGATGCTCCCTATAATACAAACTCTGTAAAACACTTTTCCTTTTTTTTTAGCTATCTTCTTTTCTTTTCTTTTGACCTGTTACAATAAAATTGGAACTTTTTAAAGCCTTGCAACCTGTCCAACCCCAGAGCTTGTCTTCCAGCAATCGGCTTAGTCTTAAGGCCACAAAACTACGAAAACCTGTTGTAAACAACTAATTGAATAGAAGTCTTTTGGGTCTAGATTAGTGAATCAGAAACTAGTTTTTGCACCCAAAAAATACTAATTTTACTGCCTTTTGTTTTCATGCAAAAAGAATGATCCTGTACTACACACAGGCAGGACCCAGAAGAAAGGAAAATGGTTGTAAAAGCTCATTGTGAACTCAGCTGCTGAAAGACTGGAAAATTTCTGTCAAATCTCTCTGAAACAAATTTTAACCAACACATTCACAATTATCTGACAGCTGAATATTTTCCTTTGAAATATTACATTGATATTGCATTGATATTACATTGATATTACATTCCAAGGTATAAGCTTTACCACACACAACCCAGATAAGTAAACACATTTACCCATTCTCATCTTTATTGATAATTGAATACTTTTCTATTCCTGTTCTCCAAATAAAAACTTTGTGCTTGGGTCCATTACAGGTATTATAATCTGAGCCTCCAAAAAATGATTGCACATTAGCTCAGATAGTCCCTGAATTTAGATCTCTTGAGCACAGGTGTATACTGATGCTGGCAGTAAGTGGTTTAAAAGAATTTTTTGCTACTATAATTTTTTTTTCCTTTATTTGTGATGTGTAGCCCATAAGAATTAAAGTTGTCATAAACTTCTCTAAAAACTCTTAGACCATTGTTTAAAATAATCTTTGCTGTCAGCCGGAGAACTTTGGGAGTTCATCGAACTGCTGACGATTCTGATTTGGGATTGTATTTTCTATTTTGTTTATTTGTTTATTTAAAAGCATAACCATTAGTTATTGCATAAAAATATATTACTTTATGCACCTTGTAATTTATTATAACTCACAAGAAAAGACAGAATCCTTTGGCATTAATAAAGTCTGGCACATAAACCCAAAGTACAGTGACCTTTTCTCACCCCAAGGATTAACAGGAGAACAGTCTTTTGACTCCTTTGAAATGCTTACATGTATTTCTGATACTTTTAGTATAAGATCATAAAATAGATCTTTCTTGATCTGCTTTCCTTTGAAAAGCATGTATATATATGCTGCAGTCTCTTAGGAGGGAAAAGTTACTTTCCAAGCACAATAATATTTTAAATGTGGATATTTCCAAAGATTTTTAATTTTAACGATGATCAGATGTTTTAGGGTACCTTAACAATAGAACATGGTCAACAATTCCAGTTCAGGGCAAGAGGAGTACAAACCAAGGTCTGTGCACGAAGAATTTGGCAGTTTTGTTTAATTCTTACACTGTTAATTTAATTTAAAATTTGTTTCTACTCATTTTAGACATATCTGAAAATGAATTTCAGCCAAGAGGATTTTTTACAAGGAAAATATGAAGGCTTGCAGTGGAAATGGAGAACAAGAACTACTAACCTTTACTCGCAGAAAAAGAACCATGTATGTGGAAGGTGGGAGAACAGGAAAACACAACTTCTTTCTGTGCTTTTTGTTTTTTCTCTTAGATTTCTGTATCAGGGATAATCCCTGGGAGTGCTGCAAAAATTGGTTACTGATGGTGAAATTCCCATGACTGCATAGAGGAGTTACACTCTTCAGTCCCGCTGACTGTAATACAAATTAGACATTTAAATCCTTGAAGTGCTTTTGAGAAACTGACACTGAAATGTGTGCCAAGGTTACAAGTTCAACTCAAGGCTGCTTTGCAAGTGCTGGGCCAGCACAGTCCCAGTGTCCACCACTCACAATCTCATAAGTAGTATCCTGATTATTGTCAGTCATATCAGCATTCCCCCTGTGTCTTCCTGCATCTTCCTGTTGAAGACTGACGTATGCTGTGTGCACGCTCTGCTTGTGTCTGATGCCATACTTCCCATCCCAAGATTTTGGCCTAAAAGAGCCAGGTATGAAATTCAGAGAGGTTTATCAAACTCTGTGGGTGGCACCAAGGACTGAAACTCAAATCCCTGCCACACAGACAGGTTGAGAAGGGGAACAGCTGTCTGTGACCTTTTGAACTTTCTGAGAAAGTCAAGTATTGCCTCAGCCTAATGTTTCTGTTTGTCCCCTTAGTAGCTGTTTATATTCTTTGCTATGGAAAAAGCAAGATATTTGAATCTAGAGGACTTTTTATATGTGCTTCTATGTTACCCCAGTGCACAAATAAACTCTGTAGGTGCTTTCTGAATAATCTCACATGATCAGTCATACATTGTTCTCTTGTCAACAGCAACCATCTAGGACCAGCCTTGTGTCCTGGACTGAATCCAGAATAAACAAGCACCCTGATGGAAATGCTCCATAAACACCCAGAATCTGGAGACATTCTTAACTTGCAGGATGCCAAGTTTTTTCTGGGAAGAAAAAAACCAAAACTATTATATTTGACATAGGGCCATTTTTTAGATACAGAAAATTTCAAGCAAATTAATGTTTAAACAAAGATTGGGAGTTGTATGCAGGTGTTTAAAACCCATTTTATAAAAAAATACAATTCTCTGTTATATACTGAGTAAGGTATATGTAAGGCCAAATTTCTAGTGGCATAAATCAGAAAGTATATTGGGGCTAATTAAGCTGCTACTCATTTGCATCTTTAGATATTATGGTCCTATATCACAGATCACAATATTCCTTTTCCTGTCAGTCATATTCATGGTAGATAAAGATAAAACTGATCAGGAAACTGATTTTCCATATGAAATTGTCTACAAAGAACTTGCATATACAATTAAAAAAATTATAGGCATTCTGGACCAGTGTCAAACCCCACCTTCTCTAGCATCCATAGCATTAATACAATTGTTGGACTCCTACCTTGCAGTCTGATAGGATTTTAAACAAGATTGCTGGTTGCTGGGAGGGGTGATTTACTGATCTGCAGGCTCCCAGTGGAGATGCTGAACATTTTTCCCAGCAGATGCAATATGTTGTTACTTCTTTTAATCCCCCAGCCAAGGTATCCAGGGCTGACTCAGGACCTCTGCAGGGAACACATGTTTAATTGAACAGCAATACCATAGCTGCATAGTGCACCATTGATAAGCACTGCACCTGAAGATGTAGATTAATGATCCCCTGGAAAATAATGAAATACATTATTAAGAAGGTTTTAAGCACAGGGGCAAGCTGAAGCTGTGAAAACACCTGCATCCTTTGGTGTTGACCACTGAAGGGTGGTCATGACATCACGGGGGTGAGTATTTAGCCCTTAAGTTTTTTTGTCATAACCCTTCTGATTCTACCAATGCTCTGCCCTAGAAAGCCAGCATTTAACAGTGTGGGTTCATATCTGACAAAGGGATCTCTAACTAATCGCCAGTATTATCCCATTTACGGAAATTGCTGCTCCTCCATAAAATCAGTAGCAAGAATACTTCCTCTGAGAAAAACATTTCCATTCTCAAACTGTCCAAGGGAGGAATTAGAGCAAAAAGTATATACATCACAACAGGATGTACTCCAGTGTGTTACTGCTATTTCAGTACGCAGAACTTTATCTCCATTCCTGCCTTTCCACTCCTTGCTGTTCATTATCTTTCCCGTTGTGATGAAGCTTCAAGGCATTTCCACACCCCCTCTGCAGCTGAGAAACAAGAAATGCTGCCAAAAAATTAGATTAGTGTGTGGAAGGGGGAATTCTCCTACTTTGGGTTATGCCCTTAGCAAGCTGTTTCACAACACTTGTATGTAATACTGCAAAGTTTATCATGCCACCCCTAAAAAACCCCCCCAGCTGCTCTGCAAATCTGCTGGTTTTATTTTAAAAAAGTCACGGTCGAAGCATTTGCATATGTTACCTACAGAAGGACCAGGAGAATGTCAGGAGTGTAGCAGAAACAATTAATGGGTAGATTCTTTCTTTTTGAAAGAAGAGCACTGATGCACTCTTTCCTTGTTTCCTTCTTTCTGAACTTCATCTGTAGAAGACAAAGGAGCAGTCAGAACCACTATGACTATGTCAGGTCCTGACCTAATAAAAAAGTGTGGGTTGAGGCAGTCAGGGTATCATGTGAATGGTGGGAATCTGTATGCAGTGTAGACAATTGCAAGTGCGAGTCATTTTGTCTGCCCCCTTTTCTCTGCCCATGTAAATATGTACCTGGATCAGGTACAGCTACAAATGCATAAACATTTCTCAGAGGAAGGGTGGGAAGATGGGAGTGTAAGATTGCCTGATTTTAGATTATTGTGGTACTGCCAATATTGTTCTTTGCAGAAAATTAAATGTTTTTTTCAGTCTTGAGTTTGGGGGTGGGTAAAGGAACTGCTTTATAAAGTCTCAGGCTGAGTTTCACTTGGTATTTGTAATGAGGGCTAGCAAGCACGTCATGCACCATGGTCTGGCAGGGATCTGCACTGTACCAGGTGTCAGCTTGGAGGCTGATAGCACATCAGTACAGCAACCCCCGAGACCAGAACAGGCAACACAAGTCATTTCATGTTCCCGTACAGATAATCAATGGCAAGGAGATATTTGGCACAAGTTGTATGCAGATGAGATGCAATAACAACTGTGAGCACAGTATGGTAGAACTGACTCCAAATGCTTTTCTGCTAGACTGTTGTCGCTATAAATACAAATGTAACATTGGAGATCACTGCTTTATACATAGGTTTGGCATGGCCTGAAATGCTGTGTACATCTCAAAGGTGTTTATAAATTGGAAGTAAATCAGAGAAAAGAAAGACAGAATTCAGAAGCAAGGAAGATAAATATAATGATACGTAAGAATCATAGAATCATTTAGGTTGGAAAACAGGCCTCTAAGATTATCAAGGCTAACTTTTAACCCAGCACCGCCAAGTCCACCACTAATCCTCAAGTGCCACATCTATGCTTCTTTTAAATACCTTCAGGGATGGTGGCTCAATCTCTTACTGGCCTGGGAAGCTTTACAACTCTTTTGGTGAAGAAATTTTCCCTAATATCCAATCTAAATCTCCATTGGTGCAACGTAAGGCCATTTCCTCTTATGGGCAAGACAGGTCAAGAGAAGAAGACAGTAGGTACACCTACTGTCTGAGATAAAGAGGGTAGGAGAGATCTCAAAAGCAGGAAAAAGTAGTGCATCAGAAAGATATTTCTGTTCAGAAAGATATTCTGTTCTGAAAGACTAGACACAAAAGTTCAAGCACCTAAAACAGAAGTTAATCCAAGTCCAGAGGCATCTTCCACATCTCTGGGATTCCCTAGGGAAATCCTCTTTGCTCAAGTCATTTAGGATGAAATCAGCATGGCCATTACAGATATATTTGTGGGAAGGGTGCCCTTCAGAAAGGAGGAATATCAGGGGTGACCAGCCTCAGCTCCTGTGCTTATGTTGCTGGTAAACAGTTCAAGCAGGACTCCCCTGACACTTCACATGATCAGCAGCAGGGCAGTACCCACTGGATCTGGGTTAATCATAGGAATAAGGGAAGCAAAGCCATCAAGGATGATCAGACCAACCCGGCTGAGCCCATCCAAAGCCACTAGCATCTGGTGTCTGTGGAAAACTCCCAGGTGTCTGTTGCCCCACACTCCAAGCTCCCTGAGCAACATCCTGTACATATTTAGGCTCTAAATGCTCAAAAGTTTTGGCAAATGGATTGTAGGACGAAAAGGGGTGTCTACCCTGCACAGAGTGGTCTCTTATGCTTCTCATGGCTGTTTCCTCCAGATCTGGGTGAGTCAAGATCCAGATCTGATCCAGTCAAGGGTGAGATGGTGAAATGAAAATAGCATCTTTGTTTTTTGAGCCTTGTTCCTTTTGTACAAGAGCACTCATGCTAAAGGTTTATTAGTTGCCATATGTACTCAAGATTCCGATGTATGCTTATTTATAGTGACATAACATTAAGACAGCAGTGAACTGAGTCAATGGGAAAATTAAAATATCATCTGAAAAAGAAGGAAAATGACAGTGCAGTGGTGTTGGGAATCGACAAGCATTTACACACAAACTGGTGGAACTTTTACGTTCATCAGATCACTTTTTTGTTTTACATGTGGACTTCATCCCAGCAAACTTCCATAGTATTTTCCCACACCATAATCTCCAAAAGAGTTAATAATACTATGTAATTGTGATTCTGTTCATTAAAGTCCTTATCCTAAAATCTGATCCCTCAACAAAATTTAACATAGAAATTGTGGTCCAATTTATGGTCCTGTGAAGACAGAAAGACAAAGTCCATGTTCTGACTTCTCAGAAGCTGTAATGGCCTGGTGGACCATAGCTGCTCACTTATTCCCCATCTCTTACAACTTTCCCAGCCTCCCATGCAGGGCACTCTAATTCTCCCAGCCTCTTTCTGCTGACTTCTTTCCCTACCCATCCTTGAGATGTCCTGCCGTGATTCACACAGCTCATACACATGCAAGAGTTGAAAGAAGTTTCCTGAAGACACAGTCAACAAAGATCAAGATTTTGAGCTGTGCTTTCAGTTTTGCCAGGCTTCCTTCTGGCTTGCTTTTGCACTGACTGACAAATACACCTGTAGAACATCAATTTCTAACATTTGATTATATATTTTATATATATTGATAGATATAGATAGATATATAAAATAGAGGTAACCATCTCTAACATCCTAGCCTCAGAGCCCTTTCAACCTATCAGCATAACCCTGTTTGTAGAATCCACCCAGCAGAATGATATTACTTTAAATCCCTGTGTACATTCACAGCTCTTTAGGGTGTGATGACAGAGTATCAGCTGCCAGAACCATTTTATATCAGCTGAGGGACTACCACAGAGGATCTTACCTGCCTGGTGAAACTCAGAATATTGTCTGTGCCATTCAGAGGCCCAGCAGACTAGAGTGTGTAGTCCTGAGAGATGAGTGTTTTGAACACCATGGCAGAGCAAGAGCTGGGTTATTGAGAACTGGACTATACTAAGTGTCACCAAACCCACATGATCACATCCTGCCCCGTCTCCAATGAGGTCATCAGAAGAAGGGATAGAAACCCGCATGGGCAGATGGAATAAAATCTGTCCCCTGAAAGTCCTCTAATCTTAACAGAGCCTGGCCAGGTCTGAGATGTGACCTGCTACAGCCTTCTGAAAAGAATTTTTCATTAGAATGTTTCACATTTTTGCTAATGTTTAAAGATCCAGCTCTTATTTGACTCTTGCTAAGTGTAAAACATTTGTATTGGAAAACTGTCCATCTCCTAAAAGCAAGCTTCCTCTATGCACAACTGCAGCAGGAGATCCAAGAATGGGTCTTAAAAACAGGATCTCCTGGGATTTGACAACCCGTTGAGCTCTCAGCTGCCTGGTGGGCAGTTTTTCACTTCACTGTACACAATTAACATTAACTTAATTCACAACTATTTTGGATAAATTAAGTAACTTTAGCAAAATATGTTGCAAGACCTTTAAGTATTTTACATTCCGTTTAATATGTATTTGCTCATATATTGATCTGGAGACTGTCAGGCATTCATCCATTTTAGAACTTGAATAAACTAATAAACTGTATTAAAAAAAAATAGTTATCCCCTCTTTTTCCTTTTTTTTCAGAGAAGGATGAAAAAATAAATAAGCAAAAAAAATGCACCTTTGAGATGTTTTCCTGGCTGTTGCTTGTGCAGAGGCAGGGAGATAGAGAGAAGGAGAAAGAAGATAAGGGAGGGGAAGACTATGGAGAGAAAGTACATTTAGCTATAATTTGTAGGACTTACAGAATGACCTTATGTCCAAATTTCAAACGTAAAAACGAATTTATATCTGGTACTGCTCCATCAGCCTCTGTGAAGTGCTGCCAGAAAGTGCTTTCGGCTAGTGTTATACAGCAGGAAAACGGGAAGCTTATCCCTTCACAGAGAAACATGTGAGAGTAAAGGCTTACCCAGGAGCCATAAATCTAGTTTTTATAATGGATAAAAGATAAAATGCTACATGGGCAGCCCTGCACCTGCATGCTTGTGTGTACATCCATGGCTGTCCCCCTGCCCCCTGAGCCCCCAGGCTGTCTCCCCAGGCTGGCAGAGGCTGACATGCAAGCTGAGGTGATGTAACGGTGCCTGGGAGCAGGAATGCCATCAGGAGCAGCCCTGACCTACACCACTGGCTAGGCAAGCTGGACAGGGATGACTGAGCCCTGAGCATGGCCGGGGCTTTGCTCCCAGCTGGCAGTGCCTCACAGCACACAGATGAGCTGCGGGCACTGGGGCAGGAGCTGGTGCTTCCCAAAGGCTTTTGCCTCCTGTGGTTCAGCAGCAGCTGCATCCTCTGGCCTTATTAGTGTGCTCTGGCTCCCCAGCCAGATTGCTGAAAGGTCACCACAGATCCCAGCAAGGACATTCCCTCCATCTGTGCCTCTCTGGGTGTGAGGGTGATGCATTGAGATCTGAAGACTGAGGAACATATTCAGCAATAACCTTTTCTGCAAAGAGGCACTCAGTTTGCCTTTTTGCTGTATGTGTTCTCCTAAAAGCCTTGAATTTAAAGTTGTGTATTAAGAAGTAGTGACAAACCACACAACTTGTCAAGTGGCTGACATGCTGGAAAAAATAGCACCATATTTTGTCAAAAAGTTGTAAATTTCAAAAATCGTTGACCAATACTACTATAAAAAACCCAAACATATTCCTAAATTTTGAACACAGCTACAGAGTTAGTTAGAGAATTTGATTTCTGTTTTAAAGGGTTGAGAGTGAAAAAAACCCTCCAAACCTGTACAAAGAAGATGCAGCTGTTTAGGACTTTCTTGACTTTAAAGAGCAAAGGCACCCTCTCCCTGTTGGATTTTGCAGGACTTTCCTGAAAGGTTGGTAAGAGTTGCAGTGAATTACTGTGAAGCCAAAATTGTTGTGTTGCTCACATGCCTGCCTCAGGCCTTGTGGTTTGCTTCACTTGTTACTGCTTCTGAATAAAGACTGCTGCTTGCAGAAAGTGCTGTTATTAACCAAATTTCTCCCTGGTGCTATGACTTCTGCAATAAGAAGTGACCCCTTCACATATGACCTGAACAAATATACATAAGCTTTACCTATAAACAATCAGAGCTTTTTATATGAAGTGTTCATTAAACTAGATAACAAAAGAAACCATCACCAGTGGAATAAGCAAGATCTTCATCCAGTGCCAGCAGAATTATTGCCAGGTCTTTTTATTGAAAAAAAGAATGAGATTCTTTGTTGAAATACAAACAAGTTTGCTTCTTAGACATAGGCTGGCAAGTGGCAAATTAAAGAGTTCAAACCAAACCCCATTTGTGTAATAACAAACCTCTGAATGATTCTGCCTCTTCTTTTGCCTCCCATTTCAGCTTTGTTATAATTCTCTCTTAAATACTCCAATTTAGATTCAGTATGACTATGGCTTTTCAAATCATGCAGAATAAACAGAAAAGCACAAGTCCTTTTTTTTTTTTTTTTTTTTGTACTGCCAGAACAATCACACACCATTTGTATTATAAAATGCCATCTTCATGTTTTAGGGCAATACTCTGATAGTTATGAAGGGATTTTATAAAAATTTACTAAAAAATTATCTGAGTTCAGTTTCTAAACTGGCATGAGGAAAATCCCCTTAGCTACTGACAAGGTCCACCACAGATTCAGCTGCCAGAATTCAATAAAATGACATTGTCTGAGAATAGACAGTATCTGTAATACTGTGTATTACAGTATCACAACATCTGTAGTTCTGTCACATATATATAGGTTTTACATTACAAGCATGATGATCAAAATATGTGAAAGTACTTAGTGCATAATAATATACAAAAGCTTGCACATGAAGTTTATTGTTTCACTTTCTGTAACTGTGAACTGCAAACTTGGAGCTAGATGAAGGATTTAAGATCAGGATACGAAGTATTTTCAGAGAGACACTGACTTTGAAAAACTGATGAAGAGGGATTCCTATCACAGATAATGAAAATGCTGTGGGAATAGTGATGTGGGTCCTGATCCTGCATTAAAACTAAAACTCATAAAGGCCTGTGAATGGAACGAGATCTTCACTGACATGGTTTTCAGATACTTCTTCCCTCTGGATTATTATAGGAGTCTGAAGACCCCTAGCAGTTGGGGACAAAGGTTTTCTGTGTAAATTCATGCAAAAACAGATGAAAAATCTAACCAGATGAGTGTTGCAAAAAATTAGTGAATATTATTAAATATTAGTAGCTGTTTTCCTGTGCAATGCAGCTTTGCAGTCTAGCAAACAGTTATTTGAAAATCAACAGATTTTTTCTGGCACATGCTGTTTCTTTCTATGTTAAATAGCACTCTTTAGATGAGGGAAGCATTGGAGGGTTATTTTAGCATTACAGATGTAGAAAAAGAGAACACAAACAATTAAAACTGCCACCATATATACTTCGGAGCCAGGATGTTTCCTTTCAACTGTTAGTCCATGAATAGCATTATTCAATATGTGTAATCCTTCCGAGATTAAGAATAATTAGCTAACAAAATATGCCTTAGTGCATCTGTAACATCTGCAGTTTCCTGGTCACAGAAATACATTTGTCAAAGGGAGCACAGAGAGGAAACAGGCAACGATTCCCCAGCTGAAAACCTTATGAAAGCAGAGACTTCTCAGAGGAGGCTCGGCGGGGAGGGGCACAGCTCTGCACGCTGCTTGCCCCCTTGCATAGGAAAAACAGAGCTGATTTTAGAAAAATCCTCAGAAACCTGGGACTTTAAAAGACAAAAACCAAAAAAAAGCCCGAAATCCAACTAAACCAATACTTGTGGTTCTTCAAAGAAACAGGCTCAAACAAAACTGCCTCGAAAGCAGAGAACGCTGCTAAGCACTTTGCTACGCTCAGCATCCGTGTAAGTAACTCTCCACAATTATCAGCGGAGTCTATTTCACCACAACGGATTTAATTGTGCATTGACTCTGAGAGGGAGGGAGGGAGGGAGTGAGACGACAGTCAGCCTCGAGGAAGAGATTTATCCCCTCCTGTCAGGCAGTTTGATAAGGGATGTGGATTCTGCGACTTCTCACAATGGCTTTTTTATTTGTTTGCTAAATACTGGGCTGTTTCAGAAACGCACACAGCTGAGCTGACAGGAGATGCAAACAGAGCACACTCGTTTGGGAATTACGGGGGTGGTGGTACACAGGAAAATAGCCTCAGTCTTCTTCACAGGAAAGTCAGCTGATAAAGTGATCTTAAGACAACGTATCTTCCTTCCTGTGAAATGCAATAACAGACAGATTTGTGACCTCGATGACCTTCTGCCGAGTTTACTCCTAACCAGGCAGGGAAGGGGCGGGGGTGGTGGGGAAGCTTTCCTTGGCAGACGTAGCACACAGTGCCTATGTGAATCATGTGCCTATGCTTAAAGCGAGAGCCAACAATACCACCACAGAAGGCCACCTATCTTTCAAAGCAGGCGAGTTCAGAAAGAAGTGCCCTGCTCGAGGAGATAAGCCGCAGCAGCCCTTTCATTAAACATCCGCTGTGTACTTCCCGTCAGGGTCGCGGGTTGGCCCAGGGGACGGCCGACTGATGAGAGCCAGCAGACATTCTCATGGCTTCTCGTTTTGCTATTTAGGCCAGATTTCCCCTGCAGCACTCGGCAGAGGGCGAAGAGAAACACACCATTTATGTCATCCTAGTAAATACCTCTTTTGCGGCCCTGCATCATGCTGCAGATTTTCTCATCCCTCTCTTGGCTCTGCGCAACAGAGTAAACATCATAAAGAACATAAAAAGGAGTTTTCCTGAATTTTCCCTGAACTTCCCTGGCAACAGAAAGCTTTAACGGGGTGAGGAGTTTTTTTCCCCTAGAGAAAACACTTCTCCACCCTCTTTCCTGCTCAGATAAATTTGGCAAAAACCCAAGGTCTTGTGCTTGAGGGCTATGCCCAGGGTTCCTTTCCAGGAAACTTCATTCAGAAGAGTTAATGCAGCAGCTCACTTGTCTGCCTTGAATCATTCTGTGTTCGTACTCACTTTTCCTCCCCTTGAATTAAGTTTGCTTTGTAGTAACCCAGATTGCTGCACCTAACTCCTACCATACAGACTGACAGCAGTAAGCAGGCATCAGGTCAGGCTGTCCTTTGCCGTGCACTGCAGATGACCCCTTCCACATGTGCTGCATGCGTGTAAAACACTACCATCTCAAATTTATTGGTGCTCTACACCCACCTTATTGCTTCTAAAAGCCAGATATCCTTCTCTAAACGATCCAAGAGTGCTTCCAGTTAGTCCTTTCAGCATTCGCAACTGCTAAAGTTTGTGCTGGTACAGAACCAAGAGCCTAGGGAAGGAGCGAATTTTATGAGGTGCTATATGTGAGTCCTGACTCAGGACCTTACAAGCCAAAAACAACTAGACAAGACAAGCAAGTTAGGATTGGGTGCAGGCACTCTAAATAGTGTGCATACGTATCTTTAGTCTCTTAAGTTGCTATATAATTGTCTTTATTGTTATGATGAGGAAAATGAGGTTTAAATTAAAGTGGCTGAGTTATTTTCCAAGGGAGATACTGTGCACAGGTACCATTGTGGCTCTGCGGTGATTCAAAACAGGATCAGAATTTTGCAAAGCAGGTTTGTGAGGTCTGTAGTAGGATTGTTGTCTCAAATAATGATATTTAAACCCCAGCAAGGCTGTCTGTAGCTTCACAGGGAGCTGAAAGCTACTGCCACCAGAAATGGTGCTTGCTGCCACTGCTAGCAAAGGCATTTGGTGGCAGAAGTCTGTGGACCCTGTGATACTTTTAAGCAGATTTGTATTAAGCAGGAAGGCCAATATTTTCCATCATAACTAGTGGCACCTCCTTTTCAGATGTCCTATTTGAAAGTGATCTGCTTGAGAGGGACAGAGGCATATGAGCTGCTTGCTGACAAGCTGATTCCCACCCACTTCCTTTCCTGGTTCCCTGGGCTGAGACATGGCACCTCATTTACCTGCCATTTGGTGCCCATGTAGCATTGTCCAAGTCATACAGAACAAGAGGAAAAGGTCAAAGCATAGTTCTCATGCGCTCCTGCTTTTTCACCTGATGTACAAGGTGCAATCACATTTTCTGGCCAGCGAGCAGTCGGCAGCCCACCAGCAAATGCTGTTCACAACTTGGAAACCATCCAAGATCTAGAATATAACTTTAAATGGAAAAATGAATATGTTGCAAATTCAACAACACTTCTGACTATTGAGCATCATGCCCTGCAGCAGTGGAAGTTCAGGTTCAAAATTCTGCCTCCTAAAATGGGCTGAATTAACAGAAAAAAAATCCAATGCCAGATGTCTGCTCATTAAGGAAGTTTTGGCACTTTCCTGTCTATATTTTTGTCCATCTGGAAGGATGAAAATCTCACATGTGTCATCTCCAGAGCATTTCTTAGGAGGAGGAAGGCATCCCCTCCCCCTTCTCTAGTGAAGTTAAGCTCATGAAAAAACAGCACCAGCATGTCTGACCCCAGGAAGTCTCTGCAATTCAATGGTTATTTTTGCAGTACTCAATGTGTTTTTTTTACATGAAGTCTGAAAGTCACCTAATCTATCTGATGTGGGTCAAATGAATGTCAGGGAACATGCTAACAACAAATCTGTAAAGATGACTGCAAGGCTGTACCTGATCCTGTGCTCTGGTGACTTGGGTTTCCTAGAACATAACCTAAATGAATGCATTACTGATGCAGTAAAACATATTGCAAAAAAATCACCCAAACTTTGCTCTAAAAGTCAATTTACGTGGTGCAAATGCATTTTGCTCTGAAATCACCCATGTTTTTTACTCTTTGAACACAGGGAATTTCTTCTAGGATTACAGTTCTTTATGGAATGAGGTGGAGGGTAGGCAAATGATGACTCATGAAGGTTTTGCTGAATATATGTCTAGTTTGAGACATACATTCCATCCGTAAGGTAAAGATACCCAAGAAGAGCAAGAAAGGACTTTTTATTAGTACCAAAAAAAAAAAAAAAAAAAAAAAGAGCGAAAAAAGAGGAAGTCCTCTCTGCACTTTCTTAATACAGCATAGTTGGGAAGGTTAAAGCCTGAATCTTTAACTTCCATAAAATTTTCATATGAAAGAATCATTTAAGATAGTTTCATCTTCCTGCTTGTTTCCTCAGCAACATTACTAACAAGAACTTGCCTTTGGTTCTACAAGATCAGGTGTTTGTCTGAGCCAAAAGAGAACAAGGCAAAATGTTTGTGTCAGTCACTGATCAGGGTTCCCATTTCAATTCCCATTCTTGCGTTCTGACTGTAAAATGATAAGCATGCCCAAGTTTTTGGGGAAACGTAAACATATTGGTGGGGACCCCTGGTGGTCTAGTGGTTAAGATGCGGCGCTCTCATCGCCGTGGTCGCAGGTTCGATTCCCAGTCCTGCT
>JAWWLV010000100.1:54367280-54378423 GCA_035041135.1 Platyrinchus mystaceus | reverse complement strand
CTAAAAAATCCATTGCGCAGGCTTGAAAGGTAAAAACACCTTTCCCAGATCTTCGTTCGTGAAGACTGGCCACGTTTATTGGTAGGTAATATTTGTAAAGACTTGTCGTTTATTAGAACAGTGTGACCCTGCATATGTGGAAGACAACTCCAGTCTCTCTCAGTGGCTCCCACTTACTTACCTGGGCCAGGTCCATCGAAATGTTTTAGGAAATAATAGATGAAATGGTATGAAAGGGAATGTTTCTTCACAAAACACAGATTTTGTGAGCGGTACAGGCTGAACAGGCTGGCCTTTAGGATGAAACATCAGTTTATGCAGTGCTAAATAATACTACAATTATGTAGCACTTGTGCAGTAGCCACAGGGTCTGCACAGGGCTGAGCTGGGCTCTACTGCAGACTATGTGGCATGGAAGAGCATGTGTCACTTCAGTGCATCTGATAGCCTCAGCTGTAAGGTATGATGGAACTTCCTCTTGAATCTTTGCTTAGAGTGCATTTGCTCTGTGAAAGGGATTGTGCAGCTGTTTGCTACACATTCTCTGGGGCCTACCTACAAATGTCTGGCTCAGATGGACTGCTTTAATACCAACACTTCAGTGTGAACAGCAGCTCTCCCACCTCAGAAATGGGTTATGCAGTTGTAAATTCTTCCTTTAGATCATCCCCAAAAGGGAATGACTTGCTGTTGGAGCAATTACATCATGTCCTCCTGCTTCTCTTCCTAACACATTCCCTCTCTCTTGACTGCAGATCATTAGACACTCCAGACCTCTTATACAGTCCCTGTATCATAACACTCATGAGGTCTCTCATTAAGCCAAGAAGCAAATTACTCGTGACAGTCCTGGCCAAACTCCTGATGAAGGTTCTGAAACACAACACCCTCACTCTTTCTTTCTCTCTTGTAAAATCAATCAGACTTACACTTTAAATAGGCAAATAGCCTAAAGGAGAAATTTTCCCAAACAGTCAGTGTCCTGGGAGGGGGAACCCTTTAAGCTCTTTCTTCTCGTCATTTATTGTTGAAAGAAAGTGGGTTACACTGGAATTATAAATCTTCAAATGGAGAGAAATATTTGTAAATAGTCCATAAATGACTGGTAATCGCTTTAACTTTCTGGCATTTCCTTACTGTATTTCAAATCCTCCATTCTCCAAGTCAGATCTTTCTGACTTTGCTAAGGTGACAAGTCATTGTTAGAATGTGTTAAACTCAGTTACAGGAATACATGAGGTGACTGATGTAATTGAGCATGAGGCTTTGGCCTGGGAAATCAAAAAAACCTCATAGTTTGTGGGAACCCATGGCTAACAGGGCTAACAGGGCCACAGATTAAAAAACACCTAGCTACCCTATAAAGATGGTTACATTAGAACTCTCCAATTAGCAGGGCATTAGTTGGCATGCTGTGTAAATTGTACATTGTGCCTCCCTCCAGATCACAATTCTGAAAGGTTCCCCCAGTTTTTCAGTATTGCACAGAGCAAGGGTTCACATACTTAAAGAGCTTTATAGAATTAATAACACTGTCTTTTCCAGTGTTTACTCATTTATGTGTGAATTTGCAAAAACAATTTGCTACAGGTTTCCCATTCGTTGCAAATTAAATGAGATTTGGCTATAGAGATTAATTGATCAAAGTCACAACTGCCAATACAAGATATTTGATTATACTGAGCCAGTCCCCCACTTGGTGTGAGAGATTAAAACATAACAATTTTCCTCCACCCACCCACCCACCCTCCACTCCTCCACCCTTCTCCCCCGCATCTTTTTATGTGCCTTTTGGATTCTGAAACTTCAGGGGTCATGTTTTCAAGCCTCTCTTCACAACAATGTGACGCTCTTGCAGAAAAGACAAATGTCACTGAGATGTATTAGCAGGGGTTCTGGATATAAGATGAGAGGTAATTATTCTGCTCTACTTGGCACTGGTGCAACCTCAGCTGAATCCATCCAGATTTGGGCACTGCATTTTATGATAATACAGTAAGATGATAAGAGGTTTAGAAAACATGAACCTCTGAGAAAGGTTAAGAGAACTGGGATTGTTTAGTCTAGGAAGTAGGGACGGAAGGAAGATGTTAGCACTTTGCAAACATAAAATTTATTTTAAAGAAGGCAGAAATCAGTTTTTCCCTTTTCTGCAAAGGATAGGACATGAAATCATAGAATCGTGGAATTGTTTAGATAGTAAAAGACCTTTAAGATCATTGAGTCCAAGCATTAACCCAGCACTGCCAAGTCCACCACTAAAGCATGTGGTAAGTGCCACATCTAAATGTATTTTAAATGCCTTCAGGGATGGTGATTCCACCACGTTCCTGGACAGCCTGGCCTAATGCTTGACAACTCTTTTGATGAAGGGATTTTTAATAATATACAATTTAAACCTCCTGTGGTGCAGCTTGAGGTCTGCTTGTCCTATCATTTGTTACCTGGGAGAGGAGACTCACCCCAGCCTGGCTACAACCTCCTTTCAAGTAGTTGTAGAGGGTGATAAGGTCTTCACTGAGCCTCCCTTCTCCAGACTAAACACCTCCCAGCTCCCTCAGCTGCTCCTCATAGGACTTGTGCTCCAGACCCTTCACCAGCTCCGTTGTCCTTCTCTGGACATGCTCCAGCACCTCAATGTCTTTCTTGGAGCAAGGGGTCCAACAGTGAATGTGTGATTCAATGTGCGGCCTCACCAGTGCAGAGTACAGAGGGATGATCACTGCCCTAGTCCTGCTGACCACACTATTGCTGATACAGCCCAGGATGCCATTGGCATTCTTGACCACCTGGGCACACTGGCTCATGTTCAGACTCTGTTGACCAGCATCCCTGGTCCTTTTCCACTGAGCAACTTTCCAGCCACTGTAGTGTTGTCTGGGGTTGCTGTGACCCAAGGGCAGGACTTGGTGCTTGGCTTTGTTGAATCTTGTGCTGTTGGTCAAAGCTCTCTATTCAACCAGGTTTTCCTCCTCCACCACCAGCTTGTGTTTTGGCACATGGCCCTTAGGATTTCCTCAAGGAAGAATACCTTGCCTTCCTGAACTCTTTTGCCCCTCAGGTCCGCCTCCCAAGAGACATTCTCAACCACTGTCCTAAACAGGCCAAAGTCTGCCCTCTAAAAGTCCAAGGCAGCAGTTCTGCTCCACTCCATACTTCACCAAGAACTGAAAACTATCACTTCATTGTCACCACTGTCACCATTGTCACCATGCCCAAGACAACCTCCAATCATTCCATCACCATCCTTCTCAGCAGGTCCAGTGGGGCCTCTTCCCTTCCTGTGGCTCACACACTAGCTGTGTCATCAGTAACCTCCTAGACTGCCTCCTCTCTGCTGCGTTGAATTTCCAGCATACATGGGAAATTGAAGTCCCCCAAAATTATAAGGGGCAGTGACTGTGGAACTTCTCCCAGCTGTTTGTAGAATATATTGTCTGACTCTTCAAGTAATTGGCTAATTCACCAACTAAATATAGAGTAAGTCTTAGGAAAAATGGTCTGACTACAAATGCAGTGTAAGACTGGAACCAACTTTTCAGAAGCATGGGTTTCTCCTTTACAGGAGGTTTTTAAGAACAGGTCAGGGAAACATCTGGGACACATCATGTAGTCTTTAGTGCAGTCCTGCTACCCTGACTTGTGGGGATGACCTGCTGATATTTCTTCCAGTTCCCCATGTCTACAATGTGGTGATTCTAAGACTGTAGGCAAAAAACAAACCTATAACAAGAAAAGAAATAAAGTAAGTTGAGACTGCAACACAGCTGTTTATCTATGGGCTTTGGCTTTGTGTGTGAAACCGTCAGTTCTGTGAGAATCATGGTAAAATCCCCCAAATCCACCACACTCTGGCTGGCAAGTTGTGACCCTTAACTTGGTCCTCAAAGACAGCAGATAGTGAATATCCCTTCTTAAGTGTCTCACTGAGCTCCATAGTTTCTGATTGATTAAACACAGAAATATGTCCAAACTCTCTGTAAGAAGTCTTTTTTTCTTTCTCTAGCAAAAAAAGATTCCACTACATTGTTTTCTGTTCTTCCCAAAAGGCTAAATGTCTTAATGGTCAGAAATCTGTGTTTTATTCCTATATATCCAGCTTTATCTGAGCTCTACTCAACCTCATTAAGGTTGCTTCTGCCAGCAGATTTTATTTGTGTTTAGAGACTTAAGGAAGGTCAGGTTGCCACATGGCCTGATGATGAATAAGCTGAACAAAACTCATGCAACTCCTCTGTCACAGTAAGACTGTTTTTCTATTTCTCTAAAGACTCTTAAAGGTCATACCTGACCACCAAAGTTCAATACACATCTGTGGATAAAGCCGTGACCACAAAAATGCAGCAGGCAAAACAGGCTGGTGTGTGACATGTCATATAGGCACACCAGTATGTGCTATGACCACAAAATGGAATGTAAAAGCAAAGTAGCCAAGTGGTACAATTTCCAGAATTGCTGACTGCTTACTCTTATAAACAGGGAAAGAATGGATGTTTGGAATTGCTGGAAATCAAACTACTCAGTTAAATTTGTCTGCGTTGATTTGAGACGTGAACTTTAAAGACACTGAAGCCCTGTACTTGTTCCCTTTCAGGACAATATAACAGTCCTAGCCAGTCTGTTTTACTCAGATGCTGTATTTCTCTTGTAGATTTGGATATCCAAACTAAAAGCTTTCTTTCATATCCTTTTCAACAAATCCTAGCGCAGAAGAACCCCTTTAATAAGGAGCGCAAGGCACATTAGTGTCTTTGCTGATTAGGACCCTGGACAGAAGGTGAGGTTACTAACTAGAGCTGTTGCTGGGAGTAATTTTCCCGCTGACACTTGTCCACTGTCTAGGAAGAATTTTAGGAAGTCTGGTAAGATGCTATTAGACAATCATGCTTCTCAGTATCTAGGATCAGCCTTTGCCAGATTTGAACTAATTATCTAGAGTCGAAGATGGGCAAATACTTTGTTTGGAATGGGTTTTGTCAGGGTGGGCTTTTTTAAACTGGTCCCTGGTTTCTCGTCTTAACTTGTTATAGCTGAATGGCAGATAATCTGCAAGCATGTTAAATGAAAGGAAACGTTTTGTTGGATGTATTATTAATGCAGTAACCTTGCTGGATAAATGTAACTTTTAGAATCAGATCCTGCAGCTACAAACACAATTATGTAGTCAGATTTGGCTTTGCTCACATACCTTGTAGATTTAGCCTAAGCATCCTTTGCTCTGGGAACATTTCCTAGAGTTGATGTATTTATTATGGTATTTGTAGGAGGCAAATGTAAATGAGATGGAGTTGAAGGATAGAGAATTCACTTCAGAAATGCAAGGAAGGCATCTGTGAGCCTAAAACCACAGGAACCTTTCCATCTACAGCTATGTGTTATTTCCAAAACTTCTACAAAAGACACTGAGTCCTTCTGCAGAGCCTCCTGTCACTTCCCCAAAACAAAGTGCTTAACTGTTGACTTCACCCTCAGTGTCAGGTCCAAGTATTGAGTATCAGTCATTAAGTGCTAGTTACACAGAAAATTTGGGCATGCCTCAAACTGTCAAGTCTACTTGTGCAAACTCAATATTTATATTAATTGAGGTGAGAAGTGATTCACAGTCAGACAACTGCTGTTTCCTTTGTTTGGATCTGATTGGCAGCACTAGATTATGCTGTGCAGTAACTGTCAAGGCGAGATAGGACACGTATCAACCCTTCAACTTTAAAATGTCTGATGAGAGCTCTCCTGATATAAACGTGTTTCTCACTGTTCTATATGACTTTTTAAAGAATCAAACAGTAACATTAAATTAATCTAAAAGCTTTTATTTTTTGAAAAAAAATTATCAATTAATTTAACAATACTAATAAATATATGCCTGTCAGAGACCTACGTTTCCCTGAAGTTTTGCTGCTTGAATCCAGGGTCTGAGATTGGCTCAATCTCTGTGTAATATATCAAGTGCAGCTGTCATTTACAAAAGACAAAGATCTTCAGGTGAAATCAATAACACACTAGGGTCCTGAACAGCCACACACCCCATATATTGTAGGCAGAAACAAGGCTAGTCAGGTGTAAGTCTCAAAGTAGAAAGTTTGGTAATTATTTACAGTGTGTTCATAGAAATTTATATAAAAGGATGGAGATGACAGGAGGAAAAACAGCCTGCAGCCTTTTATCCCTTTGTATTCATTTGAATGAGCTTGGAATCTATAGAATTCTGTCCAAAGGACAAGGTGTGCCATATCAGGTTGTAATTATGCCTTGGTGCTGTTCAAATTATTTAGACATTTAAGTATTCATGCCAAGAAGCTGCAAGTCACAGTATACCCGATAATCTCTTAATTCATAATAAAACTGCTCTGAAGGGTTACTAAACATCCATGTCTTATTTGCTATTTGAGGGATTCTTAATCTATTACATCCTTATAAGTGAAAATGAACTCTCAAGTATATAGGATAAGATGGGCAGAGATGGCACATCTAATGGCACCATAAGAAAAATGTCAAGAAGTTCATGTTCTATAAATGTCAAGGGCTTTACTTCATTAGCTATTTTTTAAAATTTATTTTGCTTTTCCCCTGAGTAGCAGGGCTGATATCACATCTAGGCTGGAACTTCCATAAGAGACTTAGACAACAGAAAGAAGAGAGGCTTGCAATAAAAACCCACATTCAAGCAGTATAATTTGTCAGAGGAAATAAAAAGGCAAGTTTAAGAGTACCACTAATGACATAGATATCTCACTCAACTACAAAATAAGTGTTTATCCACTCAGCAAGCTTAGCTTAAATTTTGCTCCAATGTTCCACATTACAGATGGCAGCAGGCTGATGCTGGGTGTTATTCCATCAAGCTAGTTTGTTTATTCCCTGTCTAACACCAGTCTTCATATTTCTCAAAAGTTTCTAATATTTATAGTTTGTGCTTTACATAATTTGGTTTTCTGCACCTGGTGAGGTTTTAAAGTAAATCATTGAAACTCAGGTCAAAAGAACAAAGCTCTTAGGCTCATATAATGTGGCATTTAGTAAGAGACAATTTAACTTGCTGGTAAAAAAGCCCAGATACAAAAACTAGGGGAAGAAAAGCATGATTCATGGTGTCTCTCTAACATGTCACTAGGAATATCACTAGGACCAACCAAAAAACTCCAACAAATTCCTGATGTCTTTAATTAATTTTCTCCTTATTCTGCAAGCACCAATTAAAAGCATTTGCAGAATTAATGGCTATTGGTAGACAAATGGCCCCCAGGAAAGAAGATGGATCACAAAATCACACTATCCACTGCTAGCATATTCATGGGCATGTTAAGGGTGGGGTTGGTCCCTCAGAGAGAAATAAAAGCCTTGTTTGCTTTTATTTCTAAGAAAACCTCCACTCATGTGTGTCATCACGTACGCTTGCACAGGGGCTTTAAGCATTTGAGCCTCGAGGCTAAGGGATGAATATTGTTGTTTTAAGATGCAGATATGAGAGGGATGGTACATTTAAGCATATAATGGTCAGTTCATGCAATATTGCAATGCTTTATGTCCTAGCACTCTTACAGTCCGATGAGTGCTTCCCGGGAGTCTTTTTGTTAAGTTTTTCAGATTCTGTTTTAATAAATCTTTCTGCTTTCTGATTTTCTTTTTCTCTCTCTCTCTTTTTTTTTTTTTTTTTTGAATGTATTTAGACAAGCAATAAAGATGGAGGCGAACTAGAGGAGAGAGTTGCAAGCTCACCTGGAAACAAACTGCCTGGGTGTGCATGCACTCTGACCAAGCCATCTTTGCAGTCTTTTGCACAGAAAGACAGGCCCATTCAGCAGACAATCAGGGGAGCCTGAGGCACCTAGTAACTTGCAAAACAAGCCAAACCCCATGTGTTCTCAAAGCATACATCAGCTTCCATATGCAACTCAAGGAATCTTCTTGTTTCTCTTAGTTTGGAATAATTAATCATTTTTTCATTTGTGAAATCTCAGTTCTTATGAAAGTAACACATCCCATAATTTAGTCTGATTTATCTTACTAATTCACTTAGCCATCCCAACTGCTTGGATATTGTTGCCCAGCTTCACAGACTCGCTGTAACAGAAAACACTAGGGTTCTGTCAGCCAACTTACTCTTGTTTTTAAACTTTATTTTATTGTAATAAAATTCCCATTGACTTCTGTTTTATATGTGCTGGGAATAAAGGCTGAATAAATCCAGAATAAGGCCTGTGGGCATGGCTAGTACAAAGACAAAACCAAAGACTGATGGCCATTTACAAGCAGTTAAACATCTTAGTCGCACTCGAAAAGACCACTTTATTTTTGTAGAAGTTTCTGTAACAAATTGTTTTAGCAGCTGGAGAAACCCATACAACTAATGTTGTGCTCTGCTGTTGCTGGTGCCATATAGCCCAGCAAGCACAAGCTTTTGAAAGTGATTGTAAAGGGCTCTACTTCTCTAGCACAATGTTTTACATCCAAATATCGTGGCTGGCTGGCATCTGATAGGCCCACAGCATTCAGCATCCTGGCAGAAGGGCAGACTATGCTCCCCAAACTGCAGCAATGTGGAGTGGAGGTGGGACAGGCTGGGTGTCAGGAGGAGAGCAGTGTGTATCATAGCTCTCCTGCCCTTCCCAGGACAGACCACTTCTGCAAAAGTACCCAGTGCCGGATGCCATGCCTCTGAAGCAGTACCTAAACAAATGGAAGTCCTAAATAACTTAAAAGTTCTAACCACTCTTAGCACTGTGAGATGACTTCCTGATGTGGCCTCTCTGCTGGGCTTGGCAGAGCCAGCTCTGCCTGTGCCAGTGCTGAACCTGGCCCAGAATTGCTGCACAACCCTTATGTAAAGTCCCCTTTGCATTTCCAAAGAGCTGTAAAAATAGTTGTACGTGACTCAAGAGATGTTTTTATGTTTTTTTTCTGGAGAGTGAAATGCCTCTGACTTCCAGAGAAACCCTTACCTGCGCAGCTCTCTGGATGAGACTAAATAATTTTTGCTCCTGTGAAAATTTTCAAGGACAAAGGGAACTGTTGAAGGCAACATGGTGTTCATGTAACTTTTTGTCTCTGCTAATGTCAACTCTGTATTCATTGTAATCAGTCAGTGTGAAGGTCTCTGTTGATATGTATCAGAGAGACAGCTTACTCCACACCAATCTGTCCCACTGGCTTCCAAATCACTTTCCTAGTAATCGCATTTGAAAGGACGATCATTTTTGCCTTGGATAGGTCTAAAAGCCTTTCTGTCATTAACCCCTTTTTCCTTCCATGCCTGAGGCAGTCTGAGATGAAAAGGTACTGGAGGTTTCCTTTGGTTTGTTTGTTTTGTTCTTTTTACAGCACCTTACTCAGAAGGAGGGGGACATCTCAAACACAGGCATAGCTGGTCCCAAATCCCCTTCTGGAAGCATACTCCTATCCTTGGCATCATTCATTTTAATGCAGCCTGATGTGTTGTCACCCAGACTGGATTGCATCAGATGTGCAAACGATTTTAAATTAAAATGAGCAAATTATGGCACACTTCCAAAGTGTGTGGAGAGGGACTTATATAACCAATTTTTAAAAATTGGAGAGAAAGAGAGATGACTGGCAAGAAGGAAAAGAAATAAACCCAAGGGCAAAAAGGAAATACTGGTAGGACAGGAGAAAACAGTGTTTTAGTCATATGCATGAAGGGCTTTTAGGCACAATCCAAGAGCAAACTGGCGCTCAGGATCAGGGAGGAACCATGTCCATGCACCAGGACTTAGCTCTAGCACAAAGTGCCATTGACCTTTAAGAGCAAAGGCAATAGGGGAAAAAACAGTGACACACCTAGAGAAGATTAATGGGAAGAAATAAAGGCAACAAAGAAAAGAAGCCACAGAGAGATGGGGAAAAGAATTTTTTTTTTTTTTTAGTTTATGGATCTCACTTTAGATTTCTTCAGTTTATATTATAATGTTCCCTTCCACATTATGAAGTTCATCATAGCGGGCTGCTTCTTGTGACTGTCAGGTTTGGGGAAGATAGGGCTAAAGGTGTATGTGAAATTCTCTGTCTTGTCCATTCACAGAGATCAATCTTGGATCAAATCAAAGCAGTAAATGACTCAAAGTTTGGGCTGCTGGACTTGATTTGCTCCCAGCAAAGGGGACATGGCTGATACAGAAAATATTTCCTCCTGGAGGAGTTCCATGGAAAGACTAACTGCAGGGCCCATCCCAGGAGCAATGGTTAGTGCAAGGGTTGAAACATACATTCCCAACGCAGTCTGAACAGTAGTTTCTGAGTATAAGTGCGAGGCCTGAGTTGAACAGCACTCATATGACCAACCAGCCTGAAAAACCATACTTTCTGCTGAAGTAGGGAGCTTTCTCTCTAGTGTTAAGAAGACAGAAACATAAATAGCATTTAATAAGCCATTGTAAGGATAAGTATAAACCTGTAGATGTTTGAGTGAACTGCTAGGTCCTGTCTTGTAATCCTCGCTAATTGGAAGGCACAGTATGTTATTTTAAGTGCACTTAGAGGATTAAGTTCTGCAAAATACAGATATGATGGTATCTATGGAGTTGACCATGTTTGGACCAGACCATGGAATAAATTCATCCCCGATGACCTAACTGTAGGCTTTACCAGATCAGCATGTGGATCTGGTCAACACTGCAGTGAGCTTCAGTTATGAACCACAGAGAACAGAAAGGCTGCATGGTTACACAGGTATTCCTATGGGAAGTCTGCAACCTTTGTCAGTCCTTGTTTTGTAGTTCACTGATGAAAGCAACGTCTGTAATTAGTGAAAGCCTTAGGTTGTGACATTAATCACAATACAAAGTAGGAAGTCTTGCACTGATTTCAAAATGTCATGCATTCCCATGCACTTTAAAGAAGTAGGGTATCTTTTGTTACTTTTAAAAATGTTGAGTAATTCTATTGTGGGTTAATTCCCTTTAAAGGAAAATCACCTCAATGTTGAAAGAAAATGTCAGTGATGTTACCAGGCTCTCCAAAGAGAAGCCCAGGGATGAAAAGCCCGAGTTAAGAGTAAAATCAGCAGCCCAGCTGAGGTACACTAATGCATGCAGCATGGGCAACAAACAGGAGGAGATGTAAGCCATTGTGCAGCAAGAAAACTATGACGTAGTTGCCATCACAGAAATGTGATGGGATGACTCGCGTG
>JAWWLV010000100.1:54336342-54367180 GCA_035041135.1 Platyrinchus mystaceus | reverse complement strand
AATCACAGTGGGGTTGGATCAAGGGTTGGACTTGATGATCTTGGAGGTCTCTTCCAACCCAGTTAATTCTATGATAGCTATATTGGTAATAATTTCTGATTTATATGTTCTTATGCATGAATATCTAAATGAAATTTACTGTTTTTCTGTCCTTTTTTTTCCCCAGTGAAATCATTACCAAAATGACATCTTTTTAGACTATATTTTGTTGACAGTTTTCCCTGTAAACATTAACTCATTATTTATCTATCCCAAGGAATGGTATGCATTGAAAGGCAATCGCCTTGCAGTGGAATGTGACCTTGGCTAGTCAATAACAGCTAAAAAATGCCATCCCTCTGACATTATATTGTTTTGATGGGAGGGAAAATCAGCTAACTTTTTTGGAAAAGTTGCAAAGGAATCTTCAACCTCTTAGAATGAGTTCAGCTGACCTTTAGGCTCTCTCATTGGGAATGCCATTAGCTTGTGCTGGCACAGTGTCATTTACTTAAGAGCTTTTTACAAAGTATTAAGGAAACATTAATTAAGGTTATAACATTTCAGGGGACAGACAGAAGTTATCAACCTCACTTTAAATGTCAGACTCTGGACCTGGTGTGTCTCTGCCACATTTGGAACAGCAGATGGACTCTGTGACCATATGTTTAAATGTTGTGGGATGCAACAGGGAGGGCACAGCTAGCTCCTCACTCAGCCCTTGTCCTGGAACAGCCCTGCTCCTGCTACTGCTGGGTAGGGCTGTAACTGGGTATAGTTCATCACAGAGATGAACAGAAAACAACCAGTATCCTTTGTTATCCCAGAAAATGAGGATTGTGTGGTAGTCCTGTTGTTCTGTCCACAGTCTTTCTGCAACAGAGGTTATCTCCTCCAAAAGAACAGTGTCCCAAAAGCTCTCTGTGCTGCTTTAGCAAGTATTTGTTCTGGGATGCTTGATCTGCTGACAGGGAACAGCTGGGATGCAGATGTTTTCGCACTGTTAGTGAGTAGGGTGTGTTGGGAGACTAGCCTCTGCAGGAACATGGTGCATCTCCTTGGACCGTGTTGGTCCAAGGAAAATATTACAATTAATGACTACGGACACATTATACCAGTGTAGATGGAACCTGAAGCAAAACACAAGGTGTAAATAGCTCTTTATAAATTTGTGTTTCTGGAATACCTACCCTGGGTCATTCAGTTTGCCAGAAATAATCTCTCTCTTTCAATCACAGTCTCAGTGACCTCAGACTACAGCTTAACATAACTTGTTCTAAACTCTGCAGCGGCAGCTCTCCCAGTGCTTATGATTTTCCATTGTGATGTTGGCTGATGAGAATTTTGTACTCTTTTTTCGTATACTCTGTAGGAAGTAAGTAGATGATGCATGTGCAATGTTTGGCATGTGCACAAAGAAAAAGGTACCTCCTTCTTCTATTACTTTTTCTAGTAATAGAGGTAACACATGAGTTAACTGCACTCTGCCCTCACTACAACTCTCACTTTTGCTCTTGTGGTTTCCTTGTATTTGGATATTTCTGCCTGAAATCATGCTGCCTCAGGTAAGGGCACCTACTTGTTAGACAGTGGCTATTTTTTCTCATTATAAAGAGTCATTTTGACCTGCAGATTCACAAGGTTAAGTTTTAATATTTAAATCAGTCACACCTGCATCAAATTTGAATGGTTCACATTTTGCTGAACTGCTCATTGGAAAACAAAATTAACTCTCCCCAAAGAATCTCTCCCCTCATCCTTTGTCCTGTCATCCTTCTCCCAAAACAGGGCTCATCAACTTTGTCCAACTGATTTTTATATCAGAATATCTTTATGGCAGATTTTAGTCTTCTACTGGTTTCGCTGTCAAGCATCATGACATCTGCAACATTGCTGAGCTTGATACTAGACTGTGAGTCTACAGAAGAGAAAAATTGTAAGAATTTTCAATTATTACCTAAAAGCATGCTATTTTTCCAAGCTCCTCTTGCAAATCCAAAAGACTTAGAGTTTTTATAAGGTACATATTTCTATCATATGTACTGCTTAATGAATACTCAGGAGAAGGGCAATTACTGGAGCCACAGATTTGGTTGCGAGGCTAGAAAAATGTTAGAATAACGTCACATCGAAACATAAATTCACCAGGATTTTGACAAAGAGGAAAATTCAATAAAATTTCATTTTTATATCTAACTATGCCCTTTAAATATATTTAACCTAATTTCCATGGTTTTAACATTTTTTTGCTAATCTTTAGTTTCAAGTCAAAATTAAAATACAAAAGAATATTTTTGAAATATTATAGTTAAAAATGACAAAATTTACTATCCACACTACAATTTTTAATGCTCCCACATCAGGATTGCTGAAGAAGAGACACATTTGTAACTGTGTGCATAGTGAGGCATCTAGTTTAATCAGCAGATTAGAAAAAAACCTGCAAAAATATCACCTAATTCTGCTTTGCCTTACAGCCTGAGTCATTGGTTGTGAAAAATGAATATGAAATGAACTAAATGAAAGACATAGCATACCCAGCAGGCCAATCTGGGTGTTGATAGCAGTTATTCTTACACTAAAGCTACAATATCTGATTAGCATACTGTCAATCTCATACCGATCCATACATAGAGAAAGCCATACCATGAATTCCACACCACAATTTGTATCAGTGAGCCACCTTGCTGACAAGCCTTTTTGAGAAGCCAAAGACTGAGCAGACTTGATGATTGAACTCTCTCTAGTCATCAAGGTGGGCCCATGAAAGCTGGCAAGGCAAAAAGTGTTCTGTGGAGAAGCCTGTATGCCTGCTGCTTTCTGCATTAAACAAGGAATTGCCTCTTCTAGGCAAGAGCCTGTTACTTTTAGACATGCATCCTCTAAATATTTTAGCAAACAGCATTTCTGCTCTATGGCCCACCTTCTGAGGGTATTGCAGATGATTTGCAGAAATAAGGTTTCAGGCTTAGAGTCACAATAGATTGCTACAGAAACCCTATCGTCAGACTGCTGTTTATCCAATCAGGAAATACAGCAGCGTCAGGCGATCTGAACAGCTTGCTTTGTAGTGCTCCCAGGGAACTAGTTACAGAAATAGCTATGACTTAATACCTATTTGCCACAAACTACTTAGCCAGTAATTTAAATACCAACTGAATTAGTGATAATCACTACCTGTGAAGAAAGGTAACATTTGCAAGATTAATAATTTCCTACAAATTATTTGACCTATGCTAATCTCTGTTATTGAACCACTGCAGTAATCTTTTCCCTCTAGGCTAGTTGCTCTCTAATTGCAAACTGACCTTGAGGTACAGAAACTAATCCATCAGGTAGGCAAAATCTAACACAGGTGCCCAGGGTGGAGCATCACTGGCAAAGCAGAGCTGTGTTTATTACTCAGCAGTCATGACTTAGCCCTACTCTCCTGACTGCAAGCCCAATATAGCACCTCTGCATTGAAAACTGCTTCTGCTCTTTATTGATCAAGTTTCTATTCTGGCTGCACATGAGGAAGCCTCAGAAATTATATAGCAGAGGTATTTCATTAACCAGTGGAAGGTCAGCATGAATCTCTCTTGGCTCAACTACCACCCAGCCAAATTCCTCGCACAGCTTCAGACTCTCTGAGATGTAATTCTTTAAGTCACAGTAACAAGATAGAGTACCTAATACAGGACTCAGAGAAGGCAACCTGAATCTCACTCAGATGTGGCCAGAAAGTGTTACCTAAGTGTAATCAGAGAAAAACTTCTATTGTCCTTGAGCACAAACTGATCTGGTGGCATTAGCTGCTGGGGAAGGGGTTGTTCAGTAGGAGCTGTGATGGTCTGCCCTTTAATCTGTGTGTCTTCAGGTCACTGAAGACCATTAGACAGCCTAGTTCCTGTGCAGGAGGATGAGAGACTTCATCCTGCATGGAGTCCAAACCTGAGGGCAGGCTTTGGGGGTGAAAATTTGGCAAGAAGAAGCTCTGGCCTGCATTTCCTGAAGTTTTATCCAGCACCACCCTCCCTAAGCACTGGAGAGGACTCTCCCTTGTGACGCCCATCCAGAGCAGAGGCTCTCAAGGAGGTGGACTTGAGTCTGACAGGTGCTGGGGGAGGCAGGGAAAGACTGGGAGCCAGGACATCAACGCGGGGCTTTCCCCTCTTCTCCTATGGGATCTCCCGCACTATGTGCAAATCTGCAGGAGACAGGAGCCAAAGGCTCTGTTTTGCTTTGCAAAGGAGGTGGATATTTGGCACAGTTCAGGGAACAACTGACTTCAGTGTTGTCCTTTTCTGGATTTTCCTGTACAAGGGAGTGTGTTAGACCACTTCCTCGTTTATAAAAAGCTCCTATTTCACCCTTCTTCTGTGCAGAGAATTATGATAGAAAGCACAAGGTGTTGTAGAAACTTGTTTTTGAAAGATGGATTCTGGAAACTTGAATAAGAATTGGATTGCATTTCCAATTACTGGGGCCAAATCCTGCTCTCAGGAACTCCCATAAAGCCAGAGTAGCTAGCCAGTGTAATCAAAGTTATTTCAGATACCTGTAATGTGATGGAAGAGTCATGTCTCATGACATTCAGACTCACAGCATTTCCCTAATAACTTCCAGTTGTATTTAAATGACCTTTCTAGGATTCCAACAGGATGGATGTTTTTCAGGGAGTGATAAGTCTGTAAATATTTTCTTTTTTAAAAAGAAATACCACATCCAGTCTTGTCCCCTGGGAATGTGACATTGACAGGTGTTAGGGTTGAAAGATCAGAAAACAATAGCATTAACTTTGGAATGGACATGGGTTCCTGACCTGCTGTGTGGTAAGTGGAAAATTCACTCATCAAAGCTCTGGGAAATTAAACACCCCCCACTCCTCTGACTCTTTCATATTGTATTAGTTTTCCTTCATAAGGTTCACTTATCCTTGCTTATTTTGAAACATGTCTGAAGATTTTGTTCTTGATATTGCATCAGATGACTTCTTATGTAGGGGTTACTATGGAACAGGACTGTTCAGATCCTGGTTGCATTGGCAAACTAAGAAGCTTTTGAATACGTGTGTGTGTATATATGCATGCATTTGGGGAGCAGTCATGCTGTATTAAGATAATACATGTGATTTTTTTCTCCTTAATCCTGTTCTTCTTGCATATTTATGACCATCTGACTATATTTCATGCGGTGAAGCTGTTCAATGATATCAATATTTTGACAACTCAGCTCAACAGGTAAGTGCACATCACTAGAAGAAGGCAATCCCCACAGTGTGGGAATACATTGTCTGGCCATCACTGTTTCAGGCATTATGTTTGTCCTCTACTTCTGAGTTTTGTGAAAGCAGCACTCATTATATTTTATTTGTACGTTCCAGTGTGACAACTTCCGGTGTCTCATGTGGTTCTGCTCTAAGTTCAACCCATGTTTATCCCCAGATAGTGCCTTTGTAGTTAAAGAGTCTAATTTAGTCACCAGCATTTCTCTATCTGCAACTGGAGTTTTCTGTCTTTCCTTGCAAGTGCAAGAAACTAATCTCTTGAAGAGATGGAGGAGTCTGAGATTTGAATGCATTCATTTGTGTGGGTGGGTGAGCAGGCAAAGTTCCCGCTGGCTGTAGGAAAGTACTCACATGCTGTACATAGTCCAAACATGCCTCCTTCCTGGCCTTTATTTGCAATTCAAACAGCAACAATAATAAAACAAACTTCAGCCAAAGTTCTCTCTCCAAACTTGGCTAAGGTTTCTCTGCATGAATCCCCTCTGTCCCAGCCCCTTGTTTGTTCTCTATCAAAGAAAGAAATCCTTTTCACATCCTTGCTGGAGCCAGCAGGATCCACCTGCCAGCACAAGGCAGCTCTGTATTTTTGTGCAGGACACTAATACCTGAGCTGAGCCTGACTAAGCAAAGTTTCTCTCTCTGTGCAGGAAAGGGCCACCCAGTTATAAGAGCTGTATTCAGCTCTTGTGCCTGCTTAAGAACAACATACAAAAGCAGAAAAAGCAGGAGGAGAACTAAGAATACCTCTCTGGGAGAAAGTTATAAGAGCTTATAAAATTATTTCAGTTTACAGAAGAGGAATTCAGCAAGTGTGTGGATCAGTTTGTAAGGCACTGTACAGAGAGGGCATCAGATAGCATTTAATTGGGCAGAGTCTTAAGAAGACTTAACAGCTAGGTGTTGAGGCTAGACAGATTTATGCTGGAAATAAAATGCATATTTTTAACAGGAAGACTGACATATTCTCAAATTGATTTACTAAGATGTGTGGTAAATGCCTTATGATATAAAATCTTTTAGCCTCTCAAGAAGCCGTGTATCTTCAGGGAGAAATTCCTAAGAAAATGATGTGTAGAAAGTAGAAATCCAAAGGAGACAGCTCAGAAGTGCTCTCCCTTGCCTTTGGAATGACAGCTGGTCCTCCCCAGTGCATTGCCAGAGTGAGGATCATGAAATATCAAACTGGCAATATGACATTGGTCCTTTATTCCAGCCCATGGCCAGTATTTTTATTGCTGATCCCACTCATTAGCCATATCATACTCCTCACTACAGGACAAAGAGGCTGAGGTCAGTGTGTTAATATGCTTCAAGAAGATGTGCCCCAGTGCTGCCCCCACTTTGAGCGTAGTTTAGAAGTGAGCATTCCCAGAAAACTCCAAAGAAAGATCAAAGGTCTTCCTTATCAGCTGGAGTGCCCAGTGGCTTGTGTTAGCATTTTACAACATTATCCCAACACAGATGAGAGATGAAGTGACAGGTCCTGTCATTGTGCCCAGGAATTTTCACTCTGTGACCAGAGTTTTGAAATACAATACGGACAAAGCAGGAAGGAATGAGGGTGCTGTGTGTGTTGACCCCTTTTCTGTGGGATTCATTCCTCTCCCCTTTCAAAAAAAAAAAAAAAGAAAAAGAAAAAAAGAAATAGATCCTTGCTTTACACTAGGTATCATGAGCACCCCTTCCCACAGCAGGTGTTGTGGACAGCCTTATTTCACGCTCCAGCAGGAGGACATGAAGCCTCTAGGAGTCAGAAGTTCTGCGTGAAGTGATTCCTAACTGATGGAAGGGACACTCTAGGACAGGGAACTCTCTTCCCGTAAAAAAGGCTGTTCATTTCACATTAAGTTTTAATTTAGCAGAACAATTGCTTGCTTTCTTCAGAGGAGGAGAACATGTTCCACGAACAAAGACTGTCTATAACCATTAACTTTGGCCCCACTAAGCAAGAGGTCAGGTTTATTTTCCATGCACTGTGCCTGCCAGACCTGTTTTCCCTTGTTCCCTTCTACTGCTTTTCATCAGGTCATGCTTATTATAATTCATCTGTGAAAGAAAAGGATGAAAAGAAATCATTCCTTTAGAGCAAAATTAATTCAAATATCAACATGCAAGATGGAAATCAGAAATAACAACCAAGTTTAGAAATAAGTTTCTTTCTTTGACTAAGCAGAACATATCTCACAGTTGAAACAGGACAAGAACAAATATTTTTCTCGATTCAACAACTGGCAAAACCACGGATGACAGTTTTAAACGACTGAGAAATTCAGATTAGAATTAGCTACAACTGTCTTTTAATACAGTGTAGTCACAAGTAAGGGAGGCACAGAGAGAGTCATTCAAGATTTAGTTTTGCCACCAAATTTTATTCTGAGAGGTCTAGATTTTGGCATTACATCAAATGACTAGTCCACTAATCACAATTTAAATGCTCTTTGCTTTTACATTTTCCTTTTTTGGTGAATAAGAGTATTTTGTCAATGACAAAGATATAAAACCTCATATGTAGATTCACTTAGCAAAAAAATCCCACAGACAGACTGATACATTTTTTTGTGTGTGTCCAAATACAGCCTTAAGATTCCTGAGAAAACCTGTGGAAGAAAAAATTATCTCATACTTTAAGATCTTCCAGACTTTGCAAAGAACAAGCTTAGATGGTTTAAGTGTTTGGGGTGTATGAATAGCAGCTTTAACTCAGCTCAAAGGCAGAAGGACACCAGAGGTCATCTTGATTTGGTGCAGGCTTGCACTGCAATTACTAGAAAGACTCAGAATGTCAGAAACTCCAGTGCAAGTGGTGCTGGACAGCTGCCTGGTTAGCAGAGACCTGTGCAGCCCACAGGAACTGATGGTCTGCCGGTGGGTCAGCTGCTCCGTGGCATCCCCATGGGAGGGAAAGTGTGGGTATGGAAATGGGTTTGACTGAGTTGCCAACTGAAGTCTTCCGCTTATCTGGCTGTGGGGCAGTCAAGCCAATGGCATCACTGTCATCAGAGAGCAGGATCTGGCCCCAGAGGGAGGAAGATGAGTGAAAAGCAAAGAATGCTCTAGCCCAGGGTCCCTCAGACTTTTTAAACAGGGGGCCGTTCCACTGGCCCTCAAACATTGTCGGGGGTCGGTTTGTAGCCAAGAGGCTCCTCCTGGGGGCAGGTGGAAGACGAGGCGCAGGTTAAGTGGCAGGAAGTCATCTGTGGTGGGGGGCGGTGGGCCGGATAGAGGACCCTCGGGGGCCGTTTCTGGCCCGCAGGCCGTAGTTTGAGGACCCCTGCTCTAGCCCTTTGCTTAAGCATACGAACCTCTCCTTGTGCTAAACTCACTTGAAAGAAGAGACACAGCATCTCCATTCCAAAGAGTAATTCATCTGAGCTAAACCACAAGCAAAATCACGGAGAATCTGGGATAGTGAAAGGCAATGCATCAATCACCAAACCTAGATATAGCAGAGACGTTGAGGAGATTGTTTTCTCAGCAAATAAACCACTGAACCGCAGATCACTTCTTCCCCTTTGGAAACAGGCTGCCCTTAGCCATGGGCTTATATTCTCAAGTTTAGTTTGTTTTGCTCAGTTTTGTTTGTTTCTGAAGTCCCTTCACAGTTTTTCTGAAAGGGATGCTAGCACACAGACACACTCAAAGTGGAAAAAAAAATGTTTTGCTTTCTGGAAACCCAATGGCTAAGACCAGCTAAAATGTCAGCTGCCAGCTTATATAGACATGACAAGGCATATAACTAGACATGGAACACAGCTGAGACCAATTCTATTCCTTCCTTGTTATTATAAAAATGTCTTCTGGAAAAAACAAATAGAAGAAAATTGGCAGGGCACTGAACTGGGGAGACCTAGTATTTCTAGACCTAGCCTTCTCTTGCCATTTCTTTTCCACATCCATCTTTTCTCTATTACCAAAGCTGGGATTTACCTATATCCTCTTTTCCTCTACAGTTCATAATTGATTAAAATCACTGGAATTATTCTTTCTTTCCTCCCCATATTGATGTTATTCAAAAGGACTGGGTGGGGAGAAAGAGGAGAGGTCGGCCCAGTCCTTTGGTCAGCTGACATCCCAAGCCCAGTTGTGACAAAATCTTTGTATTTCAGTGAACACAAAGATGAGAACTTCAGGCTTCTCTGCTCCTTGAGTTTTGTTTATAGCCTCAGCTGGCTGGAAGGACGAAGCAGGGAATGCCCTTGGTACACAACCTCTCTGCATCCAGCAGAACATGGCTTCAAGCCAAAACCCAGGATGTAGCACATTTCATCCTTGCTCACTGAAATTATCTTAGCTTCTTCTTATGGGATCCATTAAAGGAGAGACACAGTGCCAGATGACAGAATAAGAACAAAGCACTTCTTTTCGTGAGCTGTTTATAGGGTGACTAAGGTTATCTTGCATCAGTAAGCAGGACACAGTGATGCATGCAACCTAGTAAGACAATGCTTAAGCCCCCTAGGGCAATGCAGATGGGGAATCCCACCTGCTAACATCCATCAGAGGGTACTACTTTTCTCTTCCTAGATCCTTCACCACTGTGGAGGATCTAGATTAGTTGTCAGGCTGCTCTGCCTTTTGTGGGGTAAAGTCCTCAGCCATTACAATGGACAAAACAAGGGTGTTTCTTTAGCTGCTGTTTGACCAAAGACCTTTGGAAGGAAGATTGCAGAGCAGGGCAAAGGGACCCCATGCCTGGCCTTTGTTAAAATGCAGGAGACAACGAAATCAAGTGGCAGTGACAAGGAGATTCCTCAAAAGGTCTGCCATTGCAGAGTCCAGACAGGCACAGGAATTACAGGAGGTCACCAGTTATGAAAGGTGATGGAACTCAGTGGCAGATGCTTGAAATCCAGGGATTTCGAAGGGAGAGGTGTTCTGTCCCAGACATGAAATTAAATGAAGAAATATGGAATTTCTCAGCAATATCCCCTTTTTGGTAGCATACTACACCAGCACTGTCACACAAAAGGAGGAAAACACAATCCATCCTTTTGAAGGATATACCAAGGTGCTAAAGACACTGGCTGCTACAGCTGGTCTCTTCCCCCACAGAGGAGCCTGGGGCTGACGACTGGTAAAACATGGTTGGGGTAGCACAGGAGGTAGCTGGTGCGTGACCTTTAATTCCTCTGTTAGAGGAAACTGCCTGCAAGAATGCAGGAGAAATTAGAGAAATTAACTTTGTTCTGTTAATACTAGATCTGTCAGTCTAGTTCTTTGGTTAATGTGCATGGAAATTCCTGTAAACAACTGATGGCTTTAAAGGCCTTTAGCTAGAATTCTGGTCACCTTCCATCCCACTGTGCCTGACCTTGAGCCTTAATTAGAAGGTCTGTGATTCATGACTAAACAGCATAATTGCATAAAGTGGAGCAGAAAGGCATCCAGACATAACTGGATTTACTCTAAATGTGAATGTTTGTGCATGTACTGATCATCACCAGGATAATAACGTGGTACATTCCAGATCTTTATATATACCAGTGCAAAACAAGTGGCCCCAGGTCGTTTCTGAAATGAACAAAATCCTGCTCCCAGTCTCTAACTGTTAATTGTTAACTACTCAGATAGGCTTACATTACTCTTACTTTACAAATTAAACTCACTTGTCATCAGTTATTGATTTAATAGCTTTGACATTCAGTGAAGGAAAACAAACTGTAAAAGAGAAAAAAGAAAATCTGTGTCAAGATATTCTTCACTCTGTGTGCCATTTAATAAAAGATCTACAAAGAGCCTATCCCTTGTCATTGTCCAGCCTCCTCGTCCTTCCCCGTGGCTGCAAAACAGCAGAGGAAAAAGGGGTTGCATTTTGCAGAGGCAGATGAGCTCTTGACAGGAAAGTCTTCCTCCTGTGGCCCCCTGACTGTGTCCACTCTTTCTAAGCAGCACAAATAGGGGCAGCACTGAAATGCAGTCACTAAATAACATGGATTAAACCTCAGTTCAAGTTTTAATTTGGCACTGAAATACATCCTCCTGCTTCACCTACACCTGCTCGTGCCAGGAAGGGAACAGAGTGTTTATTCTCCAGAAACTCTCTCACCACCCCTCCCCTCACAGAGCAGCCTTTTCTGCTGGGTGTGCTCTCTCCTGACCCTGGAGACATTCTGCAGATATCTGGCTTCTTCAAGCAGAAAGGTTTTACAACACAAATGTTGCTATTCTGCCAAGTGCTGCAGCCTCTGGGAGTCAGGATCAAGCCTACGGTTTTCTTCAGCAGATATTTTTAAACATTTTGGATGACCATAACTACAGAGTTTCTGAATACAGACGTGATAAAACCCTGCAAATGCATACATGCCCCTCTGTATCAGTGAATGCACATCAACCTTTTACTTACATGAAGTCCAAGCACCCAACATTCAGGTCCGCAGTCCTTTACAGCCAGGAGGTACAACACCCACATCCTAACAGTGCAGAGACTTGCAGCATGGCCTCTCCCCTCCACCCTTATGCTATTGCTATGTCTAGAAATCTAGGCTTTATTTTTTTAATTTCTGTAGGCAGAGTGGACCCAAAAAGAGATGGTGCCATGAAGTGTGTATTTGGCCTGTAATTAAGATTTGATAAAATGGATATATCAAACCTAAATGCAGGAGGAACATCCCTCATTTGGTAAAGCAGATAAATTCTTTGGGTACTGTGTACATATTCCTGCTATTGCCTTATCAAGTGAGGAGGAATAAACTAAAGAGTAAAGTCATAGAATTAGGCAAAAGCAAAACCTATACTTCAACCATGACCAATATAGTAAACGTAAAGGCAGCAAAGTGCCTGATAGGAGAAGACACACAATTATCTGTGTAATACTACCTGGCTGCTTAAGCTGACTTCATAATTGCTATGCAATTCTTGCAATAGATGGGGTCAAATTTTTTTCAGACTTTCTTTCTTCCTGAAAGAGCTCCTCCAGTCTCTCTTTGGGGTCTTTGGTGCAAGGAAGGGGGAGGTAGTGAATATAGGTCTGGACTGGGAGTCACTGCTACCGTGAGTGGTTGCATGTGTCCCTCCTAACACAACTACAGGGCTTTAAGTAGCACAGCTGGCAAGTAAAACATCATTAAAACAATGCTTTAATATTTTGAAAATGTTTTAACAGTGAAATAAACTCAATTAATCTAGTGGAGAGGCTGTTGCCTTACAGAAGGAGACCCTGCATACCTGTGCAGCATCAGATGCAAATTAGTAATGAAACTGTTGAGGAAGAGGAGTATTTAATGTTTTCAGGATAACTTTGGGAACCCAATCTCTCTTTTAACTGTGGACTATTTCAGGTACCACTTACTTTAAATGAATTAATTTGGACCAAATTTATTTGGTCCAAAATCATTGACCAACACTAACAAAAATCATGTCTTTTTCTGAATGCTTATTCTCCACAAGGAATTCTCAATTGGATTTGTACTCAGCAGCACAAATCAGACTATCTGGTAAAATTATGTAGGGAATGAGATGAATGGGTTTGTATTCACAATGATGGCACCATTTCCTGCTCTGCTCTGCTGATTAGCCCTGCTCTCAGGGTCTGCTGAATGGTAAAACAGACACGCAAACAGCTCAGTCCATTACTGTCTGGCACCCCTCCTAATTTCTGCCTTCACTGCGCAACGCAGGAGCAAACAGCTAGTACACAGCTCTGAAGAGAAGAGCATCACAGGGGAAGATTATTAACCTTTATAGTGTCCACCAGAGAGCTCTTCCCTCCTAAAGGTTAATTTACTGATTTTACTGTTTTGCACTTGTTCTGTCCCCAAAGAGGAAGCACACAGATGACTTCCTAAATGAACAGGAACCTAGTGAAAATGTACATACTTTTGGAGACCTCTCTGTGTTGCTCCCAGCTCTCAGCTACCCAACATGAAAATCTAGAACAACCCCAGAGCGGGACAATCCCCTTCCTTGACAGGCTGGTGGTGCTTTGCCTGATGCCCTCCAGAACAGGGTTGGCTCTCCTGGCTGCCAGGGCACTGCTGACTCATGTTCAACTTGCCATCAACCACGACCCCCAGGTCCCTTTCCACATCACTGCTTTCCAGGATCTTATTCCTTAGTCTGTCTGTACATCCTGGGTTGACCCATCCCAGGTGCAGAATCCAGCACTTTCCCTTCCTGAACTTTATATGATTGGTGATTGCCCAGCCCTCTAATTTGTTGAGGTCTCTCTGCAGGACCTCCTCAAATGGCTTTAAAATTGGCCTTATTTACTCTGATAGGCTGAATCAGGAAGAGCAGATAATAACAAACTCTTATATACAGTATCTTGGTCTGTGGATACTTGATGGACTCCTTGGTGAACCTATGATTTAGTTGACGTGCAAGAGTTCACAAAACAACTTTGACTCCTTTTACCAAGTAACCTGCTTTATTCATTGCAATAAAAATAAATGTGGCAGGGAACTGCAGTGAATGTAATTGAAGCAGATGTGCCCAAATGGTTGGGGGTTTTTTTTGACCAACTGGACTCATTTTTGGCTACAAAATTCACACAAGCAGGTTGCTTATTCTGACCCTTGATAAGTGGTTTTTAGATGTGCATTCCACAATTCTGGTGCCTGATTTGAGGCAGAGCCTGGATGCAGGACTGCCAGACATTCACTCCCGTAATTATTCTCACACATACTCCCATTGTCACCACAAGACAGCTTTAGAGAAGGCTAAAGCTAAAAGAGACAGTGCTATCTCCACTGCTGCTCCAGCTCCACATTCTGACCCTCTGCTCTGTGCCTAGAGCACTCATCCAGGCAGAGTTATGTCCCTGCCAGGCTTTGACCAATTTCAGATGTCAGCTACCAGATTCTCTGTACTCTACCAGGGATGATGGTTCTCTTAATTTTTCAAGAAAACAGCTAGTTACCAGAAAAATCACTGATGCTGAAATTGAAGAATCAGATAACAGACATTATTAGGAGTTGAGGTCAAAATTCAATCTTCTCTTTTAGTCTTAGTCCTCTCTGCACTTCCAAGTCCCTTTTATAGTGTCAACCTGAAGTGTAGTGACAGGTAGAGATTATCAGAAAAATGATCCTGTGAAAAGCAACAGGGGTGCCATCACTGATTAAAGACTAAAGCAAATAGGATCAAATTAAGACCATGAAAGTCACCTTATTTCCAAAAATATTTCTGTTGTATTTTATAAATTAATCTTCTTTTAAGCATTAATTTGTATTTCATACAGGTCTGCTTAAGAAAAGATAAGCTAAGAGACTACACATGAAACACCTACTGTTTTAGTCCTTTCTACACACCATGTCAGCAGTTAAGAAAGGTGAATGCAAAAGAGCATTAACATAAAAGCAGGAAAGAAAGGCCACTTCTTCTGAGACCTGTAGAGGCAAGATCATCTTCTGAGTCAGGGGAAAACTGCAATTGTAGGGATTCTCCAGTACAAGGTAGTTATTTTAGTTTTGGTCAATGCTACTTTTATTGATAAAAATGTCTCGATTGGATTATGAAAGGCTGCAAGACTCACAGGTTCATGCAAGTGTGTGTTTTTGTATACATATATATAGAAAAGATCAGAAGAGAAAGTGAACTTTCTCCTGCCTGCAGAGAAGTCACAGGCCAGATAGGGTGGGAAAGGTGGGATCACTGCCCCAGCCAGTGCCTTGCACTGCAAGCAAAGTGTGGCCAGGACAGGGAAATGGTGAGCTGCCATTTGAGTGTTTCCTGTCCAGGCTAACTGTGGCATAGCTCAGCTGTACTCTCCCAAGGCAGTCTGGTTTCCTGCATGTCCATACAAAAACACACACTCACACAGAAAAATAAATGCATTCAGTGCATGCTTTCTCTGATCCAGACCATGTTTGAAAGTGACTGCAGAGCTCTAGATTGTAAATTTAAAAATTTAGTCAGTTGAATTTTTCCTAACAATCATGGCTTATAAACTTCTTCCATAATTTGCAGCCTGGTAGCTGTTAAGAAATGTGGGATGCTCAAGACTGTATGGCTGTGACTCGCCTGTTTGGAGAGAAGGCCTGAGGAAAGGCACTCTTACAGGCTCACTCCTCAACCACAGTGCTGTCCCTACAGGGAGAGGCGAATCCCTGGAGAGAGAACACTTTTACCAGTTATTTTTGCCATTGCTGCTGAACAAGCACTAACAGGAAATATTAGCCTGGCCTGTAAGGATACACCTGTAGTCTGAGCCTTGTCCTCTTCAGCAGACACAGTGCAGGTGGTATTTTTTCTGCTGGTGCTGGTTTGTAATATATGACCCACTTTCTCTTTGATGATTATCTACCTCCCCCCTGCAAAAGGAATCTTCTTTTTTTTTTTTCTTTTTTGTTGTAACATCCTGAAGGCAAAAGACAACAGAGCCCTGCTTGGTGAAAATAGACCCCAGTTTCAACATGAATTACTTCTGTCCCATTTCAGATCAGTTTGCTTTCAGCCTAGTGACTTGCAGCAGCTAGCTTGGGTTTGTCCAGCTGTTTACAAAAGTTGAAAAATGTTGGCATCCTGGGAGGAGTTGATGTTAAATGACTGCTGTTGGTGTATCTGCCTGGTGATGGTTTGGTTTCCATCACACTTTGATCATCTCCAAAATCCAGTCCGTTGTTCTCAGCCACTCTGCTCACTTGTGCCAGTTTACAGACTTGACACTGGTGGTTTCACGGCAAAAAGCTATTCTGAGAGTTTCTGAAACAAAGCCTTAATGATATATGGATGCCAAAGTTAGCTGTTTCGCAGCTGTAATAGCACACTGTAGGGTGCGTGGCAGCCAAGCTGTCTTTGTTACTGTATTAAGTGAGGTGTGAGTGCCTGGAATGCTACAGGCAGCAAGAGCCATCGTGGGTGGCAGCTGCCTTCAGAATCCTTGAAAGGATATGCTGTGATAACTTGATAAGGTGTTTGCATGTGTTAAAGGGCATGACATCCACAAAAGGTTGTGTGATGAGAGCACAATTTTCTTTGGACGTGAAGTGTTCCAAATTGCATTAGAGTTGGGTGGAAAATATGAGGCATGCTGTGTTTTTTGTACAAGACTCAAATAATTTCATGAGTAGTTTTCCTGCTAATGTCTGATTCAGTTAATGTGTTTACAGAGTCTTTTAGACTGCTCCTCAACTTTTCCAACCAGGATACACCTCATTTTGTTAGAAATCCTGACAGTCATAACACTGGGATATGTAATTCCCAGTCTGGGGGCTAGTTTTTGTAAAGCTGGTGTAAATCATCAAGAACTCCACTGATGTTATTTTGGTGTAAATACAGGATAGGTGAGAAGAGTCCTAGACATGCTGTTCTTATTCTCTGCACCTTTGTGGACCTAAATGCTTCACACAACAAGACAATTTGATCACCACTCTAACTGGCATTCTCCTCTTTCTCCCAGCTCAAAACTGGTCAGTATGTTTCTGGAACAGTTTGCACTTCTGCAAACCACCAAGGAAAAGACAAAAACAAAGTCTTCTCATAGTCAGATACTTCTCTCCTGTTCTTGTCATAATCAGAAAGCCCCATCAGCCTGTTCGTGCACTCAGGTTCTATTCAGTCATGCTTGTTAGGTTGCTGTGGTTCTAGCTCATTGTTACCAGGCAGGGCAGCTCTTTAAAACAAGTGTAAAGGATAATATATCTAAGGGTTTATATAAGGGTGGTTCTCCCTTTAGTCACGTCACTCTGTGGAGCTATGTTAGTAGAAGGGGGTAAGATGTCGGACCCATATATAGTGTGAATACTGGAAATCCCTGGAGAAGTATCAACGGCATGGCTGAGTTCTCTAAATTGCCTGTAGTCATCCAGAGGTGCTGTGGCTGCATTTTCCAAATAACTGAGAAAGCTGATTTTAACATGGATTTATTTTTTAGAAATGAGGATTATACCATATGACTGATTGGCATGTCAGAATGAGATGAGTATCCCACAGCAATAGAGTATTTTAAGACTGCATCCTGCCCTTGATGAACAAACCTAACACACATGTTGAACATGGTACTTTCTGGTCCCATTTATTCCTGGTGAAACCTCATATCTCATGAATACAAATTCTCAGGGCTTTTTCCCCTGTTGCATCACCCCTTATGATTCATTTGTCTAAATTCCACTGAAGTTGTTGAATTATGAAGGTTTAACAGGAAGAAAATGAACTCTTAGTGATTGTCTTGTTTGAAGAATTAAATGGTTTAATTTTATAACTAAGCCAGGGGTACAAGCCAAGTATGTGTGGTTGTGGGATAAACACAGATGCTGAACAAGTTATTGATATTAGTGAATCATTTCCGTGGTGGGAACCTGAAATGAATGATTTGTACTGCTGTGCATTTAGCTTGTCACAAAATCTTTAAACTTGACAAGGCAAAAGCACATGCTATACTGCATGTTACTGCATTTGGGTTTCCATTTATACTGTGTTAACTGAATAATGTGGTATATTGAGTTCCTGACCTCCAGGTTATTTCAGGATGCTGCAGAATGGGTGTAGCCGGAGATGCTGGGCACAGATGTTGGATATAGAGTAGAAGTAAGGGAACATAAGACTAAATTTCCAAAATTTGTCTAAAGATTTCAGCACTTCTTGGGTTGCTCAGTTGCCCTTATTGCAGCTGTTTTTATGCTTCCTGAAGCTACTTTTGTTCTGCTTGTAAGAAACCTGGAAGATACAAGAGGTATGTTCCACTAGCGTCTTCATAACATAAGCACAATAAATGTGCTGAAAATTCAGATGACCTGAGAGTAAGCTAACTTTTAACTGGAGGTTTTTAAATAGACTTACAAGTTGCAGCAATGCTGGTCTATTGATGTACATTAGAACTTGCAGCTTCAGTATAAAATACCTCAATAACTGAAAAATCAGAAGGTACTAAATTCCATCTGTCTTAACAGCTTCCTGAACTGTGCAGTAGCACTGTGTTTCTAGCTGAATGCCACATATTTTCAAGTTATTTCTTCTTCTATGTGAACAGAAAATCTGACCTTGTAGGCTCCACTGCACAGTCCTGTTGCACAGAAAGTGAGTGAGCGGGTCAGACATCAAAACTCACATGTATGTGGGGTTTTTTTTCTTTTTCTTTTTTTTTCCTTTTTTTTTTTTTTTCAGTAGCCAGGACTATGATGGCACAGGCAGACACTGAGTTTCATTCCAGAATCCAAGTCCTGGATGACTGACTGGTTGGCAGCTCTCCTAGGGCATTCAACCTTAAAAAACAGAAACACCAAGACACAAAGTGGTATTTTTGTTCACTGCAGCTATTCAGCACTATTATTATTATTGTTCCTGTTATCAATACTATTGCACAGGAGCAGTTATTCTTCTCTTTAGTAACAGGAAGAAATGGGCTGAGGAACAGCAGTTCAATGAAAGTTCAAATGGCTACTTACCTAACGTGCACAACAGATCCAAGATGTGGAGCCACATAAAAATGACAGACCAAGAAATCAATGTGGAGGTGATGAATCTTCGGTGGGTATTATGTTTATGTGTTAATCCAGCTATCTGGGAGCTATTTAAATCAATTCAAATTGTTTTGACAACAGATGAAGATAGCAAGTAATCATTCATAGTATGGCTGTTATTCAGAGAGCAGTTGGGTTCCTGTCCTGCATGTTTCTTCTGTCACAGGGAAAACTTAATTCAGAATTTGTGTGGAGACACATGAACAGAAAAATCAACTAGGGAATTTATTTTTTAAATGGTCTGTGAAAAGGCTGCTGGAGCCCTTTGTGACCCTCTACTCATCTCCCCCAATGATTTTCCCTTGGCCTTGTTCCCTGACTAAGCCAGGTGGCTGTGGGAAAGATGGTTTCATGCTGCTCCATTCTACATTTGGACACAGGCAGAGAGCAGAACTGATGCTATAGAACCCTCTGGGGTGCTGCCCTTCCTCCTAAGCCCCCTTCTCCCCTCACACAGAGTCAGGAAACATTTGCTGAGTCTGAAACAGAGGTCATGCCTAAGACCCAGCCACTTGATTTTGCAAGCCCTTCGTGTGCAAAACAAAGAACTAATTACAGGTTTTTCCTCTAGCTTTGTTAGAAAAACACATGGAGGGACAGGTGGAGTCTGTGCTGTAGGAGGACAACAGAGCTGGGCAGTTGGAGGATCAGCAGAGTGAACCTGTGGAAGTCAGTGTCCCAGGGCTCAAGTGGTGCAGCTCCTGCACGTAGGAAGAAGCAGGGAAAAATTGTTGTAGACTGGGAAAGGATTTCAGAGGGGATGCTCTCTGTTTCCAACACTCCCTGCAGCTACTTCCTCCAGGGGAGGAGAAGGGTTTTAGGTTTGGCTGGCTTGTCTAGCCTCTCCACTGCTCAGTAGGTACCTGCTAGCTTCATTTCTCCTTCATTCAACAGAAAAAGTGATCGAGTTGTAAAGGACCAAAAATAAAAATCTATGTCATCTTTGACACTTCCTGTAAATGTTCTGTGTTGAATTCTCATGTGATGAAAACGAGTGTGTGTGTGTGTGTGTGTGTGTGTGTGTGTGTGTGTGTGTGTGTGTTATTCCTGATTCATTCTGGATAACCTTGAAAGAAAGCCATTTTGTCAACATTTCTGTAGAATCATAGAGTAGAATCATAGAGTCATTTGGGTTAGAAAAGACCCATAAGATCATTAAGTCCAAGCGTTAACCCAATACCGCCATGACCACCACTAAACCATGTTCCCCAGGGCCACATCTACACATCTTTTAAATACCCCCAGGGATGGTGACTTAACTATTTCCCTGGGCAGCTTGGTCCACTGCTTGACAATTCTTTCCATGAGGAAATTTTTCCTTATATCCAACCAAACCTCTCATGGTCCAGCTTGAGGCCATTTACTCTTGTCCTGTGGCTTGTTACTTATGAGAAGAGAGTGACACCCTCCTTTCAGGCTATAACCTCATTTCAGTTAGCTGTAGAGAGTGATAAGGTCACCCCTGAACCTTCTTTTCTCCAGGCTGAACAACTCCAAGCCCCTCAGCTGTTCCCTGTATGACTTAACCTCCAGACCCTTCCCCAGCTCCACTGCTCCTCTTTAGACTTGCTCCAGCACCTCAAAGTCTTTCTTGGAGTGGGAGGCCCAAAACTGGACACAGAACTCAAGGTGTGACCTCACCAGTGCTCAGTACTTGGGGACAATCCCTGTCCTGGTCCCTCTGGCCACACTATTACTGATTCAAGCCAGGATGCCACTGGCCTTCTTGGCCACCTGGTCACACTGCTGGATCATGTTCATCTGCTGTGGACCACCACCCCATAGGTCCTTTTCCACTGGGCAGCTTTCCGGCCACTCTTCCCCAGCCTGTAGTGCTGCCTGAGGTCATTGTGACCCAAGGGCAGGACCCAGTTGAATCTCAAGATATGCCATTTCCCTTGCTGTAACCTATCCAGTGTCTGCCACAATGAGGGGGTATATAGGTATCAGCTGTCTTTAGATGTCACTGAACAAGAGAAGTGGCCAACACTCTACCTCTACACTGACTTGTGAATGGTAGCAAATGCTCTGTGAGGTGGCTGGATTGATGAAAGAAGACCCATTGGCAGTGCAGAGGTAAAACCCATCTGGGCTGCTGGATTGTGACAACACTTTGCTGGCCAGGTAGAGAAGTTGACTGTGAAAGTGTGTCATGTAGATAGATGCACATGTACCCAAGAGACGGGCAATGGAAAAATATCGCAACAACGGATAGGCGGATTGTGCTGCCAAGATTAAAGTGTCTCAGATGGATTTGGGCTGGCAACACAAGGGTGAGTTATTTCTGGCTTGATGCACCCATGACTCCTCAGGTCATCTTCACTGGAAGAAGAAGATGCTGAGAATTTTCAGGGGTATCAAGATTGAAAAGACTTGATCCCAAAGTTTTGAAGTGGTTCCTTTGAAGACTTACTGTAGTTAATTCAGTGTAGGGCATTGTCCCTCACATAGTGTGTCCTTGTACCTCACCACCTTCTGCAGGATTCATCTTTTCTATTGCATGGGTGAATGTCAAAGTACAATGGTCAATGATGAAGAACCGTTGACGTGAAAGAAGCTGCAGAGGCTTTGCTGTTCAGTTGCAAAGTGACTTCATAAGTGTTGCGTGGTCTTGGGTGTGTCTAAGAAAAAAGTGTTAATGTCTGGAAACAGAATAAATTTACATTCTTGTTTTTCCTAGCACATTTTAGATATAATGGTATCAAGTACCACAAGCCAGCTCCTTTCTGATGTCACATTTACAACATTGCAGCCAGACTGATTTAATTGTGTAGGACTATTTGCTGTCTTCCACGTAGACCTTGATTATTTACATTTCAGAGACTCACACTGGATTCCAAATTGCAATTTTGTTTTTCAAACAACAGAGGAGACCAAAAAAAACCTTTGAGATTCATTAGATATGGTAATCCCTCATCTATCACTTTTAAAGCAGTTGCTATCCCCAGGACAAGACACTTAATTCCTATGGAGCACATCCAGGCAATGGTGAGTCTAGACACATTTGCAGGTCAGCAAAAGTGTTTCAGACTGTTTGTACTAAAACTTGTCTAACACTAATCATATTTAGGCTGATATAAATACATGCATTATATGACTTTAAACAGTTAGTAAGGAATTGATACTAACATATGTTTAGCTCTCCTATTGTAATAGACCTATTTCCAGCTATCTTTTTCTTTTCTGAAAATTTTATGTATGAGAGAATAGCAAAGCTGGTGACAATACCAGACGTCTTTACATGCCTTCAGAAACATGAATATTCAATATGGTCTTCTGTATAAGTCCTGGTATCAGCAGTTGTGCCCGGATGTGCACTCATCTTTGCTGGGAAAGTGCAGGGACTGTGGAACAAGGTGTCAGGGATGTTTGCATGGACACCTGCACTGGCTTCATTTTCCACTGTTTTGACAGAAAGTCCCAAATATCCCTGGTAATTTGGAGAGGTGACAATTAATGCCGCTGCATATGGCCTCATCCCAAAAATAACTTTGAAAGTAACGTACAAATACTGTCATTACGAGGAGCAATTCTGGAAAAGTCCTGATAAGTGGTTTTATGTATGAGATTTATACAATACATAAAGGGACAAGCATCATAACACTTTTTTGTGGCAGGAAGCAAAGAGAGATTTTCAATTTCCTAAACCTTGAAAAAATATAATCTTCTCCTAAAGAGAGACAAAAAAAGGAGGATATAATAGTTTGTTGTATCTTTAATTGACTTAACTATGAAAGATTTATTGAACTATTTAACCCTTTTTGCCTCAAAGGAATTTTATTCCTTTATCACAGTAATTTTTTTCTGTGGCTAAAGGTAACTTGCTATTGAGCTTGCAATTTGATTTGCAGTCATGAACAAAGGCCCACTCAAAGTGATGTCTTTAAAAAGACAGGACTCAGCTGAGAAAACTTCCACTAACATGTCTTTCAAATGTTCATTATACTTTATTGTCATTCTTCCAGGCCTAATTATGTTGCAACTATAGAAGATAAAAGATCTCCCAAAGACATAAAATTACCATCTGATTTTGTTTTCTCATCATATTACTGGGGTTTTTTGAGGGCTATTACTACTGCTATAGAGTTACCATCAAAAATAGCACTTTCTTTGCCTCAGATAGGATTTTACTGGTGCTTGCTTAGTGCGATGTTAATCTGTTGGGTGTTAACTGTTCTGTTTGAATAGTTCACAATGCTGTTTAGAAAATATGGAAGAAATTCGAGGTCTTCTGGAAGAAGGCAATACTTACTTTCTGTAACAGTGCAGTTAAATGCTGCCTTTAATTTCTACAGGCAAGTGAGAAAGAAAAAAGGTTAAAAAAAAAAAAAAAGAGAGACTTGGGAGTGTTTGTATTTAACATTTGGTAAAAGGAAAAACAACAACAACAAAAGCAAAAAAACCCCCAAGAAAATAGAAAATATGCACAGTCATGACACTGAGTAGTGCCTCTGTCTATAAGCAATTTTACAGGAACCTACATTTACCCAGGCAAAATCAATCTTAACATAACTGCAAATGCACTAGCACTACATATTTTAAAAGAATAAACTCTGTCCTTCTTGTCATTCCCATTCCTTCAGAGGGAATTTCTTGTATATTTGTTACTCTGATGACTTTTTCACTTTCTTCTGGTGATGGATTAATGGCCTTTTTCTCATCAAAATAGTGGTTGGAAGAAGGGTGTTTGCAAATGGAATATTTTTAATCATCAAAGAGAATCACTTTAATCATGCATAAGAACTCTGTTTCAATGTAAGCAATTAAATTTCATCAAAAACTTAGTTTTTATCAGAAAAGATTTTTCACTTTAGCTAAGATGTTTGGTTTTGACAGCAACTGCCACTACTAAGTATGTGCGGTTTATCCAGGGAAAAAGCCAAAGATTTTCCTTCTGCTATTATCTGGATATGACCAGTAGTGGAAAATAAGTACAAAAACTTATTTGTGCCACTACAAAAATGAAACAAGTGCAGCTCCTCTTTCATGTTCTTATGAGTGCTTCAACATAGGAGAATAAGAGAATATAATAATATTGTAAAGAAAATTTCTAAAAGCGGCATTGAAATTACTATCTTTGACTACACAATAGACTGCAGAAAAATGGAAGTTGTTATGATGGTATTGGCATGAAATTTTATGGCTTCTTCAAACCAAAGCATTTCTGTGGTCCCCTGGGATTTTCAGCAGTCACACATTCTTGTCAAACATCTCAGTTCAGTGTTGCTTCAACAGCATTCACAGGTGGAAAACCACTCTCAGAAAATTATCAGCTGTGGCTAATCATACATGGCTCCTGATGATTAAGGACTCTGACTTCAAGGCTTTTTTGGGTTTAATACACTTTCAGAAACATATATAAAAGAGCCTAAGCCCATCATTTGTTGCTTAGAGGCTTTTCATATTAACAAACCGTTCTATCTCTCCTCTCCCTCAAGGCTAGAATTTTTTTCCCTTTTGAGCACTTGAGTCTGTGAGGAGTTTGGAGATGGAATGCTTCTGATACAGGCCAAGATTTCCAGGGAAGGCCAAATATTATGGAAACTGAATTACATGTCAGAAAATTTAAACTACAAGACTTTCACTGGGTGTTCTGCACTTCAGGACAAGCAAGGTGGTTACATAGATTCCACAAAAAAAGAAAGCATTATAGAGTATTCAGCATTTTCAGTCTTGGATGATCAATAATGTCTTGCAAATCCAAAACAAACCCTCAGAAATAATTTGGGCTATGCATTGAAAAAAAAAAAAAAAAAAAAAAGAAGGTAGGCACATGATTTATTTAAACTGACACCTGGTGCAAATTTTAATTTTTGAATTAAAAGAAAGTGCTGCAGAGACCTTTATCCTGAGGATCTCATCACATTTTATTGTTTGACACACAGCCCTGGAAATCCAGTCTAAAGTGTTGAAACTACTCAGGCTAGAAAGAAGGAAAAATAAATGCTAAATTTGCAATAATTTCACCCCATGACCTTTTACTTTTCTGCTGACATGGCAGAAAGCAGCTGCTCCAAGAGGAAGTAATGCGTCTTGCAGTCAGAAGATGAGGCAGTTGACAACAATCCCAGCAAGAGCAGAAATCTCGGGTTTTTTTGCTGCAGCTAGCTCATTTTAGGAGCTGGTAGCATTTTGCAGGCTAATCCCTGTGCTGTGAAAAAAACATGATCCTACTTGCAGTGTGTAATATTTCTGTGTTATTTCTTAATGGGAGTTGGGAGCATCCAGATTTCTGGCATCAGCTAAGGTTCTCCCAGAAGGTCTGTTCTGAGCTCCTGGTACAATGAAGTAAGAGCTGTGCATATGTCAGTGTATTAAAGGTTCTGCATGCTGTGAATCCCAGTTAAGGAAGTTTCTCACAGGCTTCCCATGTCTTTTGTATTTGGAGCTCCAGCAATCCTGCAATGGCACAAAAATCTGGTAAGAATCATGGCTTTGGTGTCAGCTCACAAGTAATAGTGGTTTAATCCAAATTTAGCCTGCTTTAAAGCATAATCTAACAGATTACTGTTCACTCTTGTTATTTCAGCGATGCAGAATTGAAGTGCACCAATTCAAAGGTCAGGAGATGCCTAATTATGAAGATTTACTGAAGTTTAAAATACTTCCAAGCAACTAAAGGATGACTACTCAGATGCAGTAGTACATATCACAAGTAATGGAGTAGAGGGAATTATATCACACTGGTATTACTGATAGCATGGACATTTTCTGCACACCTTGAACTGATAGTAATTCAACATGAGCTCACAGAATGCCTCTGTGTATCTCAGTATTGATTAGGAAGATTTCACTCAAACATCAAGATCAGTTTTTCCAAAATAATTTTTTCGTTGAACAGCAGTTTAATTGACAAATATTTTTATAAAGACTTGACTCCCTGTAAAGAAGCCTACATTTTCAAATGAGAAAAAGCACGTTGTGTGAGTTTACTGATAAACTATAATAAATATTTCTAGACACTCCTGTTTTTATTTACTTCCACTCCTTCAGCACATCTTGAAGTGAAAAACTGGAGTATCAGCACTGGACACTGCATGCATGTCATGCAGAAACAGAAAGACCTAAAGAGGAAAACTCATCAGAATTTTACATGTCTCAAAACAAATTCAAGTAGATAAATTCTTACCATTTAGGATCCATTCATATCTTAAGAACTCTCCTGTTTCTGTCAACAGGGATGTCAGTCAGGATTACGAGTTCAGGACATAGATGTTTGTCTACCAGAAAACACATATTTGACCTAACAAAGAAAGACTAAATTTTCACATAGTAATGTTGATATTTTTTTTTAGGAGTCATGTAAGGTCCTTGAGAAGTTAAGGTAATTATTTGCCCAGAAAAAAATTATTGCCACAAAGACTGAATTTTAATTATAAAGAAACATTTGTGTTTGTATTTCAATGGATTTCTTTCTCAGTATTTCTTGGTTCTCCCCCAAGAATGAGAACAATAGGGCATATTGGTAGATACGTTCATCAACCTCCAGAAAAGCTCAGGTTTCAACTACACCCTTTAATGGTACTTGAGGATCAGAATAAACCAGCTAAGACCTAATTTTCTAGTATTTAAATGGTATTTTTTTTAGTTTACAGTAATCAATAATACACTGTTCTTGATGATCAATACTGTCTGCCTCTGGCTTCTTACACATCAAGAACAATCAAAATGCCAAAGCCACTCTTACAATAGTTCAAACTGAATTAATTATTGGAATTAAGGAGCAATAATTAATGTAATTAATTACAAAATGTTATAAATCACTTTCACAGTGTGCAGTTAAGTGCCATGAGGACTAAATCCTGATGACATCACCCATGTAAACTGCAGTGATTTTAAAATTATTTGCTTCTGAAACTTGACTAACCTCCTGAAAAGTTCAGATCAACCTCATTTTATCACAGAGAGAACCTGACTTAAAAGCCATTAACAAGAGGCCAGATGTAATATTTAAGTGTGCCTTACACAAACATCATTTTCCCTAATGGTGTCATAAACAGGGTACATTTAGAATTAAAAATGTTGCCTCCACAATACAAAATGACAAGAAGTTTATTATTGTTACAAACATGTTACTGATGAGGAAACTCAAGATTTTAAGATTGAAATGACTGTACTAATTCATAGCAGAATCACATCCAGAAATGTTCCCTTGTTTCAGCCTAGTGATCAGGTAAGTGAATTCATATTTCTTGCAAAAAGTATTTATTATTCTTTGTATATCCTTCTCACCTGCAATTATTGCAACAGAGACAGAGAAGTAGAATATGCTCACTTCCATTTGGATTCCAGTCAGTGTGATCAGCTGGGTCTAGATACCACTTTAATTTTCTATCCAACACTGTGCAAGCAGAGTAGTTGTACAACATACATCTCCTATTGGAGTAACACAAAAGGATATTCATTCAGAGCTCTCCATCAACTCTGAGATGTCAGCCCATCTAGAAAGTTGTTTACAGGCCATGTAAAAGGGAAACAGAGGTTTAACTCTTACAAGGCAGATTCATAAACAAAGTCCCAAATATCATTGTTCAGAAGGAGCAGTGCAAGAGCTAAGCTCCCTTCTGTGAATTTGGGCAGCCAGTACTCATGCAGATGATAACCCCAGGTGATCTTTCTAACATTCAGAGAGTAACAACTTTGCTGAGATGAACCAGTGAACAACTTTTCCAGCATGTCAGGCATAACAAACTCTCGGTTGACACAATCTCTACTATCTTTCTTCATCATATGTAGCTGTGGCCTAATCATATAAACAGAGATCAGTTGCAAGGAGATGTCATTTGAGCTTTTACTCAAATTCCACTACCTTCCTCTTTCATTATATCCAAACAATATTGTGTTCTAAACTGGCCTGATGGGGGATGGGAAAAACAATTAACCTTTAAAACTTTGGTGCCACAGTGTAATTGGTGTCCCCCTTTCTCCCTTCATGGTAATTTCAAATGCATGCTATTGCAATCTTCTTAGTACCTCAGGATTTATTTCTAACCTATTCTAATCCAAACCAGAGAGAGGTAGGGTTCCCAATGCCAACAGTGTAGTTATTTCTCAGTTGCTTGCAAATCCCAAGAAATTTAAAGAAGAAGAATTAATATTTAACTGCCTTCTAAACTATACATTGCCTAGGTTACTGCTTTTTTTCAGATACAGGCTAATGCATATTACATTACAACACAATTATGTGAACTCTTGCTCGGAAAAATAAACCACTGGTTTTTTTACAGCCTCAAAGAATAAACATATTTCAGTCTGGAAGAAAAATTAAATATGTACATATTGCTCATATGTGGCTGCATCCCCAGACACAAGCCCACCATATGCCTTCTGCTTTTTTTACTACTATTTTTGTATTTTGGGAAATGCCCAAAACAAGCACTTCCATTCCTCCCTTGGTATGGTTTTGAAGTGATGAATGCTGACTCAGCTGACTTCTGTGCACAAGGCATATTAACAGGGCCACACCGTAGAAACATTTGAACTACCATAAATTTAATCATACCCACTTTGCCATATTTAATAGCTGCTATTTGATATGAAAGTAAATACAAGCTTCTTGACTCTAGGAGCCTCTCCATAAAGCAATTTCTGTGAGAGCTGAGAATACTGAACCAAAGGAATACTAAATTTCTTAATATTGTACTATTGCAGCTCTGCTGTCCTTTGCTGAACAGAAAGGATTTAAGGGAAAGATATCTAAAAAGGAATTGTTCAGGGAATAAGAAGCATTGTTCTGTGGCTAAGGTAGATCACACGGAAACATCTGAACTTAGTTGCTTGATTTCATGAGGTAGTCCTACAGGCATATCTTCTGTTGAAGCAGATGGCCTGAGTACACCCTCCCCCATGCACATGTAGGGTTTACAGGCACCACTAGTGAGATGAAAGCCAATAAAAAGTGGGTGCCATCATCAGTAGCTTGTGTTGAAAGTCAATCTTGAAGTACCAGTTCAAAAAAGCGATACCTCGGGGCAGGGGGAGAGGAGAAACAGTGTGCATAGGAATACTACAGGTATCCTCCTGTGACACATCATAGGGGTCACAAATACCATGAGATCGTGTCATTGTCCATACACAAGCCTCCTTGCACCTCATAATAATCTTAGTCAAAAAGCTTTTTTTTTTAGTAGGTCTCAGGAGTGAAGCAACATTATATGTATGAAGAGTTGGGAACAGGATAGGCAGAGCCAGGAATGGAGTCTGGAGAGTCCATGTTTCTTGTAACCATTGTTTTCAAGCTGGCTAGTCAACCACACCACTTCCTTCACCTTGGAGTTAGCTACTGGGAGTTAGTTCACCTGGGAGGTGGCAGGAGACTGGAGAGCTGCTGGATGTACTTACTGTTATCACTTACATCCTTCCTCTAAAATGTGCCTGGTAAGGAACAAATGTCAGTGTTTCCAGGGTGTTTGTCTGTCTTAACAACTTCTTTTCTACTTTCTTTCTACTTCATTTATGACATGGAATAATGTTTACAGCAACCTTTTATAGAAACCCTGGTTACTCCCTCTCACTCCAATTTAGTGCACCTTAAGATTGAGGTTGCAATGTGCCCAAGGCAATCTGCACCACAGTTCTCATTTTGATGGGTCAGTGGCAGGTTTCTAGGTCCTCACCACATCACCCATCCTCTGATGATACATGGGAGCTGGGTCCAGGCAGTACAAGACATGCTAGATGACTCAGCAGTGGACTGTAGGCCAGGAAATTTAAAGTCTCCCTGGTTCCATTATGCAGTTGATGAGGAAACTGCCAATGGGGTAAAGTGGTGGAGCTCCAATGTCAAACTGGCATAAAAACCATTTCCCTGACATGCCCTCTTTGTTTACAGGATCCTGGCTCGCAGCTGCCTTTTCAGACTGTACTTCCCTTGCTTTGCTAGTGCTCTCCCTGGTATCCCCTTGCCCTCTGTCTTGCATTTCTTTTACCAAGCCAGATGCAACTTGCTCTTTTCCATGTGAGGACAAGCCACATGTCTGAGGAGAAAATTGCTCCCTGCAGACTTGTTTGCAAAGCCAGAAAAACAGTCCTTTGCAGAGGGGATTTTTCGGTGTGCCTATGCCAAAATGCCTCAGCAGATTCTCTGGATTTCACTTCTCTGTTGAACTAATTGCATCGCTGGAGTCTGTTCTTGTGGTCCACAGGAAAGCAATGGAATAAACTAGGTAATGGAAGCCATTGAAGGGGCAAATAATGTGTCCTATTCACCTGCTCTTCCTGCCCTAGGAAGGATGTGAGTTGATCTTGAGAGGAAAGACATCAGACCAGTTCTGTTTCTTTCTTTTTTTACAAAATCAGCTGCTAAATGAAATAATAAATTGTGCACAGGAATACTAACACACCTTTGTTTTATCTCCTCACCAAAAGCCAACAGCTGCTTAGTGTTTCGCAGAGCAAGATAAGCAATGTGACATTTGTTGCCATTCACTTCTGTTGATTTGGTTTAATTTATTGTGTTCTCAACCAAATTTCTTAGTGCTTTGAGCCTGGAAAAAATCCCAAAGAATATCAAAATTATGAAATTGTAGGAAGAAAAAAAATTCAAAAAAACAAATGCTGAGTTAATAGTTCTTCTCTAAAGTGGCCTTGCTGACAGGAGAATTAGATCAAAATGATCTTGGCGAGTAGGATTTTCTGTTAACTGTGCAAACTTTTTCTGTGTTCATGTGCAATCTCTTAATGGTTGGTTGGGATCTTCTTTCCACATTTCATGGAGACACGGATTGAAAAGAAGATTAGTTCTTTTAAATTGCACTGCATTTAAACAAAATCTTTCATTATTCTACATCAGGTTTTCCCTTTACTTAGAACTATCTCCAACTCTTCTTTATTTTTTAGAGATTTTTTATTTTGCCAGATTTACTTCATTACTTCCTTCTTCAGAACACAACTATCCTCCCCATCCCTCCCCCCCTCCCTTGGACTATTCTTTCTTATAAATTGTTTAGAAAGAGAAATAATTAAAGATGGAGAGAGGGAAATGGGAGAATTTGATGTCATGTCTTCAGTTATGCTTATTCTAGGTTATATATAGCTTATAAATTTCTTGAGACCCCTTACATTGTTGCTGACATCTCTTGAGCAGCCCCTTGTTTGTCATAGCTTTACCTCCATATGAGGGGACCCCCGGTGGCCTAGCGGTTAAGATGCTGGTCTCTCAGCGCCAAGGCCACAGGTTCTAATCCCGGTCCCC
>JAWWLV010000100.1:54285746-54329147 GCA_035041135.1 Platyrinchus mystaceus | reverse complement strand
TAGGGGGGCTATTCGGCTTCCTGTCCCTGTCTACCAGCTCCAGAGGCCAGTTGTCCTGAGGGCCACCTGTCCTACTGATGAAAACTGAGGCAAAGCATGTAAGATGTCGTACTACAAGCAGCCTCTCGCTGCCCTCCCAGTTTGACCACAGAGGGTTACAGCTGCCTTTCAGTGCTTGGGTCTACTTGCCTCACGTTGCAAGTGTCCTGCAAAAGGCAAGAGAACCCATTCTGAGCTTGGGCTGGTTCCTGCAGGAGCTGGCTGGAGGCTTACTAGGCATCACCTGCTGAAGACCTGGGAGTCCACCTGGCAATGCAAAGGCTTTTCTGCACTTTCAACTATCTAAGTTTCCATATGGGCAGGGAGGTATTTGAGGAAAGGTACTTGAAGGTAGCAGGAGGTAGAAGAAGACACTTGGAGCAGAGCATTGCAAGGGTGAAACGTGTGATAAGAGAGTCTTGCAAAAGCAAAATATCCATTTTTATCTTACTTTCTGTTATGAAAGCTGGACCAGCTTTTCAGAAATCAGTAGATATATGCTGGATTTAGACAGGAGTAAGGGATATAACAATATGACCCTGGTACTTAAAAAAGCTTTTTCTGAGAGTTGGTCAGATCAGATTTCTTCCAGCTCTATACTGCCAGGATAAAAAAGATTTTCAGACACTTCCTGTTGAATATGAAACACTTTTATTTAAAGTGAGTTTTTAATTAGAATATGTTCACTAAATAAAAGAGAGGTGAAACGTAAGAGCCCATTGCTGAGTAAAGCAGGAAAGGGCTTCACAGTGAGATTTGATTGTTTACATTCAATGAAAGGAAAAGTCTGATTTGGAGTGCTCAGATATAATCTCTGTGCAGATTAAAATGGTTCTTTTGTGTTCTGCTGGGCTGTTTGGAAAGGTGAACTGAGGCTTTCCTAGGACTGTACCACTGCAGTGTATACATGAGATTTACATCCAATCACATCAGTCACGCAAATTTGCGAAGCTGACGTTCCCTGACATAAGCCATGTTAACAGTGTCTTTCAGGTTTTGAACTTCTACCTGGTGCTCTAGAACACCTCTGAATGGCTGGTAGGTCTGTCTGGTCATTTTCCCATTTTTCCCCCCTGCCTGCAAAAGTCTGTTGGACTGTACTGTGGCTGTAGTTTCTCCTTCCGGGGGAATATACGGCAGGTTATTACTAATACACTTGCCATGTCTCCTCTGCAGTGCAATTAGGCAATGCTCCCAGCCTTTAGCAGACGTAGACTTCATACTGAGAGCGGAGGTGCCTCACTCTTAAGGAGGACCATAAAGACATGCTGAGCCAGTGCAACAGATTTAGCTCCAAAAGAAGGGCTTGGATTTGATTCCTAGCTGAACAGAAATGAGCGTGGTTACTGCTCTTCCATTACAATGTGGTGCATATGTATGACACAAGGGGAGGCATTGGAGCATGAGAGGGAGAGAGCTGTATCATTTAGCAACCCAGTAAATCCAGCAGACATTGGGGAAGAGGCAGCTTATTATCACACGTGCTAGATAGCAGATCTGTGTTTACGATGAGTTGCCGAATTTTGTTAGGGGAAGGATACATTAACCTAGGGCAGTATGGTACTATTCTTTGCACTGCTGGAACCCATGTCTGGCTTTCTAAGATCAAAGCAACAAGTTAGGAGTTTCTAAGTTGTGCTGCTGGTTCAGATGGCCCTTTCCTTCCACTCAGAGCAAGAATTTTACTACTCTTTTGACTGAAACAGTTTATCTCATTGTACCATGAGGGTCTCAACTCCCAGCACCTTCGGTGGATTGAAATATTACAAAGATGCTTTGAAAATGAAAGCAAAATAAAATGGTGTGGCAGCACGTCTCTGCTTCTTGAAAGATTAAAGGCAGTCAGAAGCTATGACAGAGGAGACAACCCCTGTGGAGATAGACATACAGACAAACAAAATCTTAAGTAATCTCCTTGCACACTTGTGACCAGCCAGCATTCCAATGACCAGAAACTGTTTAACATGCTATGGAAAGATGATTGTATACACTCAAGGCTTGCATTTTCTTAGACAAAACACGTAACCTTCCTATGGCTGCATCCTCCTTGGCTGTCTCTGATGAGCCCTCTATGTTGCAGACAGCCAAAATTCAGTTTATTTTGCAGCAGTAGGGGCAGATCAGAGCAGGACTCTTCTTTGATGGTATTTTGGATTTTAAGGCTTTTTGATGCCTAGAACTCCTGTTTTTGCTGTTTTTTGGGGGATTTTTTGTTTGTTTTGCCTTTTTTTTTTTTTTTTAGTATGGAGCACAGCACTATGAATTCTATCATGTTATTGTGGTTGAGTCTAGAACAGACAGGGAAAAACAGCTGCTTCAGTGGAGACTAGGGCTGTCCTTGAAGATTTTGACATGATGATCATTAGTGACCAACCAGTCTTCCTCTCAACCATGAAAAAGAAAAGAGAAAAAAGAAAACTATTGCCTTTTTCCTGACTTTTCAGTCATTTTTGGTTTTTTTCCTCAATTGTTCAATTCAAAATTATCAGATTTTATGCTGGTGGACATGTGTTCGGCAGTTGATATAGCAGCAAGTGGTGGAGTTATGGGGAATGACCAATCCAAACTGAACCTGAGAGGTAAAATCTGAAAAACACACCAGTCTGAACCAATATTAGTTACATGGGGGAAGTCCCCCTGCAAACACAGGGGGATCTAATCTAAGCATCTGAAGCTTGCAGTTCTAGTCAACATTCATCTAGTGCTCTGGGAGCATTTGTTGTTTCTTTCATTTAAGCTCAGCTGTGATCTTCCCAGGATGATGCATAGGTCAGGTCTGAATGGCACTTATGGCTTCCCTTGCACTTGGCATCCTGTCAGGAGAGGTCACATCAAGCCGGACCTCACAAAGACAACCAAAGCACCAAGTGCCCAGGCATGATTGCATCCAGCAGAAGGGCAGATGCTGGGCCAAGAGGATTTCTCCAGAGTGCCTGCCTGCGGCTTTGGTCAACAATAAAACCACTGAAGTGAGGAGGGAGGAGCTTCACAGCTGCTGGGCTGACTCAGTCCATAATGAGCATTCCTTGCCCTTTTTATAAGGTTGTCTGATCTTCGGTCCAGCTTCAAGAAGTTCCTCACACGTTTTACCTCAGCTATTCATCCCTGCCATGTTTTGGTTCTCTTTTCATGTGTGCTGTGAATATATAAACACATCTCTCAAGCAATTTCACATCAAGTGAAATCTGAGAGAAAATATATATTAAGCCTAATTATTTGCCAAACAGCTTTTAGCCGAGCTCACTTTGACAGCACTATATGTTGAGTAGGAGGGAGGGTCCTGTAGATGAAATTGGCAGCTGATGCTCCATGTGGCCTAAGATGCAGTTGCAAAAGTGTGACCTCAGTCAGGCAAGGGAAGCTAGAAGGAAGGCAGAATTTCTTATAGCTAGTCCCAGATGTACAAATTTGTAATTCCTTCTGCTAAAAAGGACCGATTCTCACCATATCTCTGCGGCATCTATGAATCCTTGTCTGTCTCTGACATTCCCAGCTGTGTCAAGGTAGGAAGTTCCTGGGGAAAGTCCCTCCTTGGTGCTTGTGCTTTGAACAATCTCAGGCTGTGAAAACAACCATGCAAAAATAAAAACATTGCAAATATTTCCCCCCCTTTTGTTTAATACAGCTTCCCTTGTTGCCTTTTTTTTTTACCTTGCCTTCCTCTTTTAATTTTGCTCTACAGGGCACAATGTAAATACACTTACATGCTTTGTTATATCTAAGTATTTGCTGCTGCTAGCTACATTCCTCCCTTCCCATAGAGAGATAACACCCAATTCCATGTTCTTCCTGCATCTGGAAACCCCCAGATGTTTGCTTTGCAAAATCACATTCTATTCCAGCAGCAGAATGCCTGTAGCTACATTGAGAATCATAAATTAAAATAACCTAGGAAGGCCAACACACGTTGAGAGCACTGCAGAAGCAGGGAAACAATCCTCTGCAGAGATGTGAATGCTTTCATTATGATGAAACAGATTCTGAGGCCAATTGATCTGAAGACTATTGTGCTTTTGAGTACTCAAAGAACAATATATTTCAGTCACAGTAACTTTTAAAAAAATACAACAAATAGAAAATAAAAATGCTCCAGTTTGCTCAAGGTTGCAGTTAAAATACTAGAAATGCCAGCCAGAGCCCTGGTTTCTCAGTATTCAAAGTCTACCTAAAAGTGTCAAAATGAAAATATAGACATTGAACAGTGGGCAAGAAACACTGTACAACAGTATTTGGGGCTGTGTAGTCATGGTGAATAATCATTTGACACAGGTCTTAACCACAAGCCCCTGTTAACACCCTCAGCCTTCCTTTCACACTTGAGAGCCTCCATCCCCTTCCTTCCCAGTGCTGTGTTGGGTTGAGAATGGAGTGTGTCTTCCTTCCTTAATTTGGTTTGGTGTGACCAAGACAGCAGCAGTCTCAGAAGAGCAGGACAAACCTGTTGGAGTTGAACTCTCACAAGGATTTCTCTGAAATTTTGGTACCATCAAAACTGAATCTAAGCCTTGAAATTCTGAGTCTAGGGTCCCTAGCCAGATGGAGGATCCTAACATCATCTACAGACACAATCAACTGGAAATGAAAAATGGCTCAAACTGCTAGATTATGTATCACAGAAATGCTGCAAGTATGAATTCTGATCATTGGATTGCTTAATCAAACAACCCACAGAGGGCCATTTTACTTTGGAGATAAACACAAGTGGCACATGGGCTCTTAGGAGTTCAGACATAGCTGCACATAATGAAAAGCGGTAACAGAAACCAAAGCTGTATTATCTGTTGTCTTAAAAATTCTTCATTTCTATACTCTGTTCAGATTTTTACCCAATTTGTAAAAAGGGGATAATATTTATCTCTACATTATAATTATAATATTACAACTGAAGTCCTTTGACTTGCTCAGCAAGAAGATTGGATAACATTAAACAAAATACTATGGAAACAACATTACACAACATCAAAACTCTGACAGGCTATGCAAGCAAACAGCAAAACCAGGACGAACTTGCATGGTTTAGAACCTCTACTTCACAAAAAGGTGGTGAGCACAGGGATATTTGTGCAAAACTCAAATTAATATGCAACCTACAGAATTAACTGTGAAATGCAAAGATCTCTTATTTTGATGAGTCATGTCTGAGTATTTTTACCTGGGATATGATTGCTGTTACAAAACTCACTCATAATAAACCATCAGTACTGCCAAATACCACCTCAGAAAGACACACTTATAGCAGGCACATAAAGAAATCAGATATATTATTCTATGTATAATTTCATCCTTTTCTCAGTGTTTTATAAAATGAAACATTTCTGTTCAAAGAAGAGCAAGACAGTATTATTGTGTATTACTCCTACAATTTTTAAAATTGAATCAGCAGTTTACTTTAAAATTAATTATGTGACACTGTACAAAAACATAGGATTTTTTATAACAGTGATACCCCAGCCATACATAGAGTCACAGAAGTTTAAGTACTGAGATATCATAATCTTCCGTAATATCATGGCACTTGGGCTATTATACTCTACCAAAATGATAAGAATACATGATAATTTCTCCGTTGACATATCTGCTTTGGAATCAATCCCTTCTCTGGAAAGCAATTTAAAATAAAGTGGGAGAGGGGAAGAAGTATATTATCTTCCATTTTGCAAGCAGAGATGAGTTGATTTGGCTGGTAATTCAGAACTCATTGACTTAAGGACAGCCCCTCCAGTGAAGTTGTCACAGTATTCATCAAAAGCCCATATTTGTTGTGAGGAAAAGAGCTTGAAAGGAAAGGAGGAGAAAGACACCCTTAACACACTAAATATTCTGCAAGCTCAAGACCATCTCATGCTCATGAATGCTAGGAATAATTTTTATATTGCAATAAGTTTGTAAAAAGCTGTCAGGGTTCAAGTCAAGGCTTGTATGGAAAAGCCCTCTTAATGTTGCAGCCTCTCCCATTATCAGATGAACAAACAGATTATGATGTTTGAGGCAGGATCTGCACAAAATGTTTTCAGATTTAACAGCTTCTCTTCTGATCATGTCTAATCATGAATTTCAAGTACTTACATTGAACTATAACAACTCAGGCAGACACATGCAGAAGACGTAATTTAGCCTTTCTCACGTGGAAGGACCCTGTGCCAAGAAAATGCAGAAAAGTTTGTTGTCTAAAGTCTTCTTTTTCTTTCACTGTAAGAAGAAATCTTTTCTTTTCAGGATAATTGAGCCTACTTTCTCGATCACCAAAATTGTGTTGCAGAAGGTTGGCAAATCACATAACCTGATTCAACCTGAATCCAATGTTAAAGGAAAGAATTCCTCTGAAGTGAGAAATGGGAAAAAACCCTTTATGACACCTGATGGTCCTCTTATGAAGCACCAGTAATCTCAAAAAATTTCACACATTTCTTTTATTGCTCACATATAGTTATTAAATGGTCAAGTGCTAGGCTAGACAACATCTATAAATAAAATGCTATTAAAACAGGTGGCAACTTTCCATTGCACTCTGAGTGCCTGAGTGTGAACAGCCTTGCAACTCTAAATAACATACAGCAGTTTGTTCAAGGAGTAGCTATACCTCTTACTAAGACAATATTGACCAAAATATAAATAAATTTCACAATATCTAGGAGGGAAAAAATTGAAACTAACAATTGAGAAGTTACAATTCAGAGTGATAAAAAGATTATTTTTAAAAAATCTTCATACCATCACTTGGGTAATTAAAATCTTTAATCCTTGTCTGATCTTATTTCTCTCACACCTCCATCTCAGTTTTAAAGATTGAGAGTTACTGTAAAAAATTTACTGGCATTGCTATAAAAGAAAGTGTAATAAATTAGAAATTCAGTGAAAACCAGATGATCAACACTAGATAGGATTCATTCAATAATACTGAAGGAGTGTAAGAATAATTGATTGGCTGTAATAAAGGTAATTTTAATTACACTTAATAAAGGATTTTTAAACCAGATACAATAGTGATGAGCAAGTCTGATCCTTGAAAATCACTAATTAAAGATTTTAGTGAAATGTTTTCTGTATCCCATTCGTGTCACTTCAGTAAGACATAGTGCACCTATTAAGAATGCAATAGTCATCATCTGAATGTATTTTATATAACATAACATACTGGCAATTAGACTTAAGAAAACCAAATTGCTGCTCTTCTGATCCTCCTATCACAATAAAGAAAAGGCTTACAAAATACCATAATTTTAAAAAATTATGCTGGAAAAAATTAAAAACTCTGTTTAAGTGAAGAACAAAACAGTATGTTTCTTTACACAACAGAAGTTGCCTCAACATAATATCCCAAAGTCAAAAGCATAAAGGATTCAAAAACATTAAAAAGGCTCTTCTGGCTAGTGAAAATACCCTTGGTGCCATTACAGATCATAAAACTTATGGAGTACATACATTAGTAATGCAAGCATTTGTACTTGAGTCAAAAGGGAATAAGGAAACACTTGGAATAGAAATATACCTGTTCCAGATTGTTAGGTAATTTTTCCATATTTGTTTGTTGTACCTTCATCAGATTTCTCTGCTGTCAAAGACTACTAGATCTGGATCAAAGGCATACCTGGGATCCAAGGCAATAATTGCTGTACTCCTAATTGAGAAATAAGTCTGACATAGATTTCAAATTTGAGGATCTAATAGGGAAATAAGATGCAGAAATTTATAAAGGCAAAATACTTAGGATGCACATGAATAGTTTTCTGAATTTAACCCTTGCAGTCATGATACTCTCTTGGGTTTGGGTCCTGAGCTGAAACCTCTCTGGAATTTACATAGTCTCAAATGACTCTTGGTTTATTTATCCCTTATTTGGTCACGCTGCTTTTTGCATCTTGATATAGAGTCATAGAGCAATCAGCTACTGACTTTTCAATAAACATAGAGGGGTTAATTTGGATCTAAACATTGCATTGTGAACTGGTATTTCTTAATAGCACAAAATCCCAGAATTTAGTCTAACAGTTATTTTCAACTGAAAGCCTCTCTGTAGTAAGGTATTTGCTGACTGTTTGAAAGTGCGTGTGAGAAAAGGGACAGGAAAGGCAAATTCACCTAACTGTGTGACAGTCTACATGACATTTGTAATGGGGTTCAGACCTACATTAGAATAAACTTCAGGTTCCCCACCCTGAGGAAGGTGATAAGCACTGCTCTAGAAACACCAGGGTAGCAAAACTAAAAATAAAACTAATTTCACTGTAGCAGAAAGTCAAGAAATAGATGTGTAGAGTTGATAATCTGTTTTAATGCAATTTATGCTTTCTCAGAAACCACTTGAGGTAATTCCACTTTTAGAATTCAGTACACACATACAGTTAGTGTGTTGATGTTCATGTAGCTCACTTAGCCTTAGTGATTTTGATGTTCTTAATTACACTGGAGAAAAGTGAACTAATAATCACTTTACTTCAGAGGCTCCACACCCAAAAGACTCTCAGGCTCCACAGTCATCATAAATACTTGTAATGAGGAACTTTTCCTATATCTTTTGTTTACACAAGCTTACTAGTTCTGTGTCAGTGCCTGCTCCGACATCCATTCAAACCAATGGGAGTTTTGCCATTCTCTCTAATGAAAGCAGCCCCCAGCACCATGTTACACTTGATGATGATGGATCACTATTCCTTCCCTGCAAGGACAATAGTCCAGCAACCATGTCAACAAATATGCATGTGCTCAGCTGTAAGCACCTAAATAGTCTCGCTAGTTCTAGTGTAATTACATAAGTTCTTGAAGTTAAATGTTCTTTTTATTTGTTTTAATCTAGCCAGCTGCTGCAATCCTCCTCTGTCAAGTAAACATGCCTTTCACTAGAACACATACAAACTTGGTATAATCTAGATGCTATCAGCAAGCACATGGCTGATCTGCCTGAAAACTTCAAGTCCTGCAAATGATTATGCAAAAAATAAAAATGCAAACATTAAATTTGCAGTACACTTAGGGTTATGTTTTGGGGCTTTTACAGTAGAAAAGGAAAGCTAGTGTGTTTATATGGAATGAAATTCTGGATGGAAGTGCAATGTATTGGGTCATCTCCCAAATATAGGAAACACATGTTATTCAACATGGTGACTCACACAATGACTAATGTAGTCTAAAGGGTATATTCAACACTGTGAACAGACATAACTCTCAATAATGCTAATAAACCCATAAATCCCGAAGGGCCTCATCTATCTGAAAGCATCTGCAGCCTTGTGAGCTGTGCAGAATGCACAGGGCCACAGATGTCAGCTCCTCATCACCAGGCCAGCCCAGTCCTCCCCATCCCTGCTTGCCCTAGGAAAGCAGTGGTTCATTGATGATCACTTGCAGAGCCCATGGTAGAGATACCTTTGTATGATTTGACAGAAGACTTGATGTCACCGGTTCCTGTACTCCAGCTCAGTAATCCTCCTTGAGATTGTAACAATAACTGAAATATTGATTTCAAAGCCAGTTTGAAGAGGATCTAATCTACTCTGTGGAGTATTTGAAGAGGAGCCATGTGTGCCATTGCAGATGGTGCTGCATAACAAAGGGTGACTTTCTGGGGCTATATTGGCTTCTTCAGACTTTGTTGGCGCTATATTTTGACTGAAGCTTTTCAGTGAAGAAATCAGCATTATAAGTATATACTAAAGAGCATCAAACTTCAGCAAGTTACTGATGGACCTACTTGGAACTGGACTGGGTTCTTGGGAGAGGGACAACTGCATGTGTCCCCTGCACATGCCATAACACTGGCAATGAATTCGGGTAAGGGGAATATTTTCCCTTTTGAAATACAGAATAACTACAGCCCCAGTTCTGGGCTGGTAGAAGACTGCAAGTCACTAAGCAGCCTCACAGACAGGTAGGATTCAAAAAAATCCTAGAGCTTTGTACACTCCCCGAGCTACAGAATACACTGATGTAATTTTTTCTCTGGGACAGAAGTGCTCAGAAATTATAGCAGCCCTGTAAAGAGCAGTGGAGTTGGTGTGATCTGATTTTAACCACATTTCTCAGCAAAACAAGGCATATGTGTTTATACCACCCCTAAATACACACTTCTCTGGAGCTGCCTCTCAGCTCTGTCTAGTAATCTTTGAACCAATCTTGACAAGAACAATGAATGTATCAAAAAAAGTCCTGTAGGTGCTATGGGTAGAGGGAGGAAAGGCTTATTAGCGCCTCAACTGTGGGCTTTTATGAGACATCTGGAAAATTCCATGAGAGATGCATGCTCACCCATACTGCTAAAAGAGATCCATGAAAACAGCTTAGCCTCTGGATACCTGCTTGTCCACAGAGCTTAATTCTTTGTTCACCCCTTAGCTTTGCTTTACAAGACCACAACTAGCTTTCTCCAATACAACACCCATCCTTGAGTAGGGAAATAGTTTGGCCAGGGGATATTCCCAGGAGGTTGCATGAATAAGCTCTCCTCATTGGACATGGTTCCTCATTCCTTCAGCACTGTCCCGAAGACACTGAACCATCACTGTCCATATGCCCTGGCCTAGATCACACAGTGCATCATTTCAGTTTTATACTATAAACTCCATGTTTTTGTGAACTTAACAAAGTCTGACCTTTATTTTCAAGCACTTAAAAAACCCATACAACACACTAAGAATAACAGCTGTTTCTTAGGGACCCCATGCCTTACTGGCATGATAATCCTGTTCCAGAAGTAGATGGTAGCACAGAGTCACTTGCTTTACTTTAGTTGGCCTCAGGACCGTGAATCAATCACTGGCTCCCTTTATTCAGCAGTATATATACCAAAACCTAGCCCCCATTTTCTCTGTTTTGGTTTTACAGAAGACCTTCATGTTATACCAGCAAAATCACTCTACTTGTGAGAAACCTCTTGCCAATCTTGGACTCTTACCGCTATTATCAGCAGCTGGCCATTTTCAAGGTTTTACTGTCTGTGGAAAGAGCTAGAAGATTCTGAAAGCCGAAATCAGGTCAGTGCCAAAGGAGCCCGTCTGAACTTGAGAAGATGTGCCAGGACCTGCTGAGTGTCTTTCAGCTCAACCCCTCATTCAGATTTATCATCAAGTATTCCCAGAAGTCCCTGCCTCAAACACACTGCAAGTAATTTGATCAAATAAAGGCAATGTTGGGCAATAATTGGACAGTTAATTGAAACACGTTCCTGTCTGTGGCCTCCCCAGCATCTAGGGTCTCTTGAGAGACTGTAACATGCTGCTGCTTGGGAGCCTCCACTGAACTGGTGACTCAGGGACAGTGCCCCAGTGGGGATAACTGACCAGCTCTCATTCTGGGTATTTTGGGGAGCAGCAACGCCTGGGAAGGTGGGTTCTGGTGTTTAAATTCCCAAGGAGTTAAAAGCTCCTTTCCAGCATTATCCAGAATGTTGATTATAAACCCACAATATTCTGTAATTGGGCCTCATTAATAAATTCCTCAAGTGTTCTCAAAGGCAGGAGAGGTAAAACAAGAGCCACAGGGATCAGAGCAACAGGGAACTCTGAGTATTCCCAACCGTGTTGTTAATTCCACTTAATCAGCTCAGAGAAGCTCTGTATTCAAAAGAAAATAACCATGACTTACAAAATACTCCTGCCAGCAGGGAATAGGATTCTCTCCATTTATAGTAACATTTTCTCCAGATTTTGTCCTATCTTTCATTCCAGTTTTAAATAGAGAAAACAACCCTTCCTCAGGCACCCTGAGCACCTTGCACGTTCCTGGGCCTCTGCAGACTGGAAGAGCTATGCTCCCAGGGAAAGTCCAGCATGGATCTCTCAGGGTTTCTGGGAGACCTGTTCTGCAATCTCAGTGTGCCAGAGGGTTTTTCCATCAGATCCAGACTTAACAAAGTGTGAAGCACTCTCAGAGGCATAGTGAGGCAGATGCAAGATTTATTGCTGTGTAAAGAGAATGGAGGTAGTAGCAAACTTCGAGACAGACCAAGCTCCATTCCCCACTCTAAACTGCTTGCCACAGAAGCTAGACAAGTCAAACAAAGACAACACAAATTACAGGGATAACAATTCGGGTCATGAGAAAAGTAGGGATTATGAAGGATGAGAAGGCAGGAGGGTTTGCCAGGAGAAGGGAGTTTTCTGAAGGCAGGATGAAGGAACACCTGAAGGGGCAGATTCCTCAGCGATACATGGAGAGCCTAAAGTGCTGGACTTTAAAAACAAGAAAGGGCAACTAAAGGCAGGACTTTTGAAGTCAAGAAAGGGAATAGAAACTTTTGAGAAAAAAGGTAGGGAAGCAAAAATATTTAGTGAGAGAAGGTTTGCAGTGGATTTGGAAGATGCCTATAAATTTGAGAGAATAAGAGTCTGCAAGCAGATGAAAAGCAAAGGAGGTTGTGAAGCATCAGAGCCACTGCTCAGTCTGCTCATAAACCTCATATCTGCACTCCTCCTTCCCCTTCTTTCTCACAGTGGAGTATGAAGGTAGTGAGTACAGCTGTGTCCTGTATGGCCTGAAGGGATGCCTGAATATCACAGAATCATTTAGGTTGGAGAAGACTGAGATCATGAGGTCCAACCTTTGATTACCACCTTGTCAATAAGACCACCACACTAAGTGCCACGTCCAGTTGTTTCTTCAACACCTCCAGGGATGGTGACTCCACCACCTCTCTGGGCAGTCCATTCAAATGTTTCCCATGAAGAAATTTCTCCTTATGTTCAAACTGAACCTTCCCTGGCACAGCTTAGGACTATGTTCTCTCATCCTGTCACTAGTTCCCTGGCAGAAAAGACCAACCCCCACCTGGCTACAACCTCTTTCAGGTAGCTGTAGAGAGTGATAAGGCTCCTCCTGAGCCTTCTTTTCACCAGGCTTAACAATCCCAAGCCCCCACAGCTGCTCCCCCCATATGACTTACCCTCCAGACCCTTCCCCAGCTCTGGACCTGCTCCAGCACCTCAGTGTCTTTCATGCAGTAAGGGGCCCAGAACTGGGCACAGGACTCAAGGTGCAGCCTCACCAATGCAAAGTACATGGGGAAAATCCCTGCTCTGAGCCTCCTGGCCACACTATTGCTGATACAGGCCAGGATGCCATTGGCCTTGCCCACCTGGTCGCACTGCTGGCTCAAGTTCAGCTTGTGTGGATCAGCACCTCTCAAATCCTTTTCTACTGGGCAGCCACTGGGCCACCAGGCAGCCACTCTGCCCCCAGCCTGTAGTGCTGCTTGATGTTGTGAAACAAGTGCAGGACCTGTCACTTGGATTGTTGAACCTCACACAGTTGGCCTTAGCCCATCAAGCCACCCTGCCCAGATCCCTCTGCAGAGCCTTCCTGCTTTCCAGCAGATCAACACTCCTGCCCAACTTGGGGTTATCCACAAATTTACTGAGGGTACATTCGATCCCCTCATCCAGATCATCAATAAAGATATTAAACTCAACTGGCCCCAATATTGAGCCCTACATGACACCACTAGTGACCAGCCACCAACTGGATGCAGCACCGTTCACCACCACTCTCTGGGCCCGGCCATCCAGACAGTTTTTAACCCAGCAAAGAGTGCCCCTGTCCAAGCCATGGGCTAACAGCTTTTCCAAGAGAATGCCATTAGAAACAATATCAAAGGCTTTCTGAAATCCAGATAGACAACATCCACAGCCTTTCCCTCATCCACTAGGTGGGTCACCTGGTCATAAAAGGAGATCAAGTTGATCAGGTAGGACCCATGTTTCCTGAACCTTGTCTGAGTCTGATCCCTTGGTTGTCTTGTGTGTGCTCTGCGATTGGACTTAAAATGGTCTGTTTCACAACCTTACCAGGCATAGAGATCAGGCTGACAGGCCTGCGGATCCACAGATCCTACTTCTGGCCCTTCTTGTGTATGGACATTACATTGGCCAACTTCCAGCTGTCTGTGTATATATAATGATCTGTATATACATACATACACACACACACACAGTATACCTGGGCATGTTTGCCTAACTGAGGATCACATGCAGAGGTGGCTGCATATCTGCAAGGGAAACTGCTTGGTCCCCTTAGCACTTCTCTGTGTGATCCATCTAGTAAATGCATTGCAAGGAGTCAATAGGGCAGCTTGCAAGGGGGAAAATTCTCTGCCAACACACACCCCATCTCCTTTACAGCCAGCATGACTATGGAAAACGTGCACTGCCATGGACAACAGGTTTTTTCTTTAGATGCACCACTTGAGGTTTTCCAGCATAAAAATCTTTCTTGAAATATGCAGTTTGGATGTCCTGACAAATAGCAAAAGGGGAAACAGATATTATAAATTAAAACAGCTCCAATAACCAACCCTTATTTCTTTCTCTTTTCCATTTACAGACTTTCTCCCCTACTTGATATTTGAGAATCCTCTGGTTCCAGCATCTATTTACTTTATTTTTATAAGTGTCCTTGAATGAAATGGAAGAATAAACATTTCAGCTTTCACAGCCTTGTGGCTTTTCATGGGAGCTTAGCTGCATCCACTGTGTTTACAAAACAGAACTGCGTCATTGTGTTTTAATTTGATGATTCTTGGACTATCCATATTTTTGGCTGCCAAACTTCCATTTAAATGTAGAGTTTGTTATGTTTTCATAGGCCCCAAGAGGAATTTCTAGATCAAAATTTTAGAGTCAAACAGGACCAGCCAGTTTTATAGCTCACAGAATTACCAAATTGTCAACATGTATAGGCCACTGGTGGGAACTCTGTCACAGCAAGGAGGCAGCCATGCATGTCCCCTTCTGAACCCACACCAGGCTCCTGCACTCAGGCAGGGGAAATGCCAGAAGGCTGAAGTCCTTACCCTTGTGCAGGTCTTTCTATGCTGGGATCAGGAGAAGAGCCATGACTGTAGTTGGGGTCAAAACCCCTCTTCTCTATCTTCATCACAAGAGTCAGAATCTTGAGGAGGGATGTTGACCATACAGACCTAAATCTCAAAAAACCTAGGAGTGAGGAGTTATGATAACAGAAATTTCAACTCTGGGTAAACAGGAAATAAGAATGTAGGACAGGCAACACTTCCAGGGAGTGGGGAGCCAAGGAATACTGGCACTTGCTGGCACTGGCATGGGGAGGAAGACATGCTGGCCTATGGTGAAAGGACAGTAGCTGAACCATGCATAGGGCTGTAAAAATTTGGCTGGAGACATAGGAGGAGAATATTTGGCTCAGTATGTAGCTCAGTCAAAGAAAACAGAGGATTGTTTGCCTCCAGCTGCCATTTGTACACATATAAGCAAAAGCAAGCAAGCAGTCTTGTATGTGCTGTGGCTTCTAGAGAGCTAATGCCTTACAGAGGAGTTAAGATGAAAATTATGGTAGTGGATATGTGTTGCAAGATGTAGTGCATTACAGGAAGGACTGAAGAGGGAGAGAGTTGTGTTTTACTATTGTATGAGAGATACTGTGACCAGCAAGAAGGGGATTCTAAGGGGTTTTGGTTTAAAATCCTACATACAGCTTCTTCTGCTTTGACAGCAGCTGTGCCCTGTAAATATCATTTGTTTCAGTCCTGTAAAATAGAAGGCAAAACTGGAAGTTTTCCATAGAATTTCAGCAGGTCCTTTACTTACAACTAGGCACAAAAGCATGCCACCTGCACAACCTGGGAGTAATGACAGATGCCTAAATGCATATTAAGGAGAAAACTGCTTCTTTTAAATTCTATGGAATTTGCTGGCAAAGATCTGCATTAATGCAGTGCCAAGACTACACACTTCAGAGTAATGACCTCAGCAGAACTTAAAACTTCTGAAAACCAGGACACATGCTAAGTGTCTTAGCTCTGTCCTAGTTGATCAATGCCCCAAATCCGCCCATTGTACGTATTCTGCCTTTCCACCATTGCTGAGTTTCTGGGCTGTGACCACGGGAGGCAAAGACAGGAGAGATGCTCCACAATGAATGGTACTCACACCTATTCCGTCTTTGTGCACTGAACCAGCTTCCCTGAAAGAGCATCAGACTTAATGAATTTTATAACCCATCTCTCCTTATGGAAACAAAAACCTGCCCAAGACCATACTTTTGGTTAAATGTCTTTAACTGACAGATTTCTTTTATACCCCACCTTGCTCCTGGTACTCTCCATGGCAAGAAGACCTTTGTAGATCACAAAGTGATAAAGTGATGTTTTATATTTTAATCTTTTTCCTTTAATTCCACACGTTAGCAGCCTGGAGGAAGATTTGGTTCCTTCACTCAGATCTGCCCAACCATGGCTGTTGCTCAGGCTACCCTCAACACACATCACCGAGCACTGTAAGCCCTTTGCTTCCTCTGTGCTCTGATGCTAAAGAACGCTTTTAGATATCTAAGAACAGAGGAGAAAAAAGAGAGACTAGTTTTAGACTATGAACTGAACATTATGCATACATGTGCCAGAAGCAGAAAAGAGATAGAGAAGGATGAAGGTGTATCTTCTGCACCTTGACTAGTGTGAATAGTCCCCATGAAGTGGGGTGAGGTCAATATCTGAGGTAAGGCATATCCACGTGAAATGGGGTTTCAGCAGAATTTGAGGGTTAAGTATTTAGACTTGAACTGATGGTCAGGTAGTGCACCTAGTGGTCTAGAAAGAGTGTGTGAAGGCATGGCGGGGAAAGGAAATGCCTGATGTTATCCCCTATGTGTGAATGAAGTCCCTGAGTGTGGAAAGCCTTGCACAGGATCTAAGACCAGAACTGAACTAATTGCAGCAAGTGGGAGGGGAAAAAAGGGGGGAACACAAACAGTGAAGCTGAAGGAAAGTATGCAGTTTACCTTGAGAAAGAGTGATTAAAGGAGTCCTGCTCTCCACAAGCTCCAACAAGTCTATGAGCTATTCCTGCCATGTGAGATTTGACGTTTCCTCACACTATTCCCCAGGCAGCACAGCTGCAGGCTGTTTGCCATCTAGGCCTCTTCCTTAAGCCACAAAGGAGGCTATTTAAGTAAGGAGCAGGGGGGAAGGCAGGAAGAAACGTGATTTCCTTCATTCTAGGCAACCCTGACAACCCAGGCTGAGCCTGCATTGGGATTAGGACACAACCTGCCAGCCCTCCTGGTGTATCCTCACTGGGAGCGTACGGCCCTCCACACATGCACAGCCACCATCAGTGAGCGGGGAGACAGTGGTGCCATTGAGCAGCTCTGAGAGCACTGCTAGCTGCCTGACTCTTCCATCCTCTCCTGTGAATGAATTATTGACGGCAATCACAGAGCCAAGGAACTTGCAGCTTGCCTTGTGCATGGAGGCACCAGCTGCAGCTTTCCTGGGATGACACTGCTGGCACCGGACATCCTCCCATCCTCTCCATCCTAGCAGAAGAGAGAGGGGGGAGGAGAGGCACTTTTGGACCAGGCTTGCCACTGCATTGCACTTACACCTGAATTTTCCCTCGGGATTACAAACTACAGCCCCAGGCTTCCTAGGGTCTTCAGCACCCAGCCTTCAGTGCTCCCTCTTGCCCACTTGCACCTACCGTGTGCAGTGTTGTTCCACATGGCAGAGACATTGTCTGTCTGTCTTGTTCACTGTGCCTGCAAGGAAAGGGGGGCTGACAGTGAGTGTCATGTGGGGTGTTGCCATCCTACCCAGCTTCTGGGAATGTGTATGGCCTTGGGAGGCACAATGGTATAAGAGAAACAGTGAACAGTCATCAGTGAAGCAGCTGGATAGCAGAGGCCTCACTTCAGCAGACCCACATCTGAACTTTTAATATGATGGAGAAACCCTGGCCCTCCTAGGGATTGGGAGAGGACAATGCGAACTTTGCTGTAGCCCAGGAAGTCACAGAAAATTGATGCATCTGAAGTGGGGTTTGACGTCCTCTTCAAAGCATGGAGATGTGTTTTACTCTGTAACGCACAGCAGGTCTGGATTTTTCTGTATAAGATCATATTCCTGTGGTTTAAAATGTGATGTTCTAATAAAATTGCCCCAAGAGATGGGAAATATGCTCATCTGTGTGACAGCTATACCACAAGGCTCTGGCCACTGCAGTGTCACATCATATCTTGTGCTCTTCCACCTTTACCACTGTCCAGAACAAACTGTTGCTGAGATTTTCAGTATCAGAAATAACCAGCAACAGAGGAACCAGCTTCTGGCTTTTTCCAGCATGGAGCAGTGTGCCCTGACTCCACATTATAACAGTCTGGCATGATAGTGCACCATTATGCATTGGAGAAAAGGCCATTCTTTCCAAATTCCAATGAACAGCTTATAAAATAAGGAAAGAATAAGAAAAGTTCATCTTTGTGATTCCTTGTGATTCTTTTACCATGATCAAAAGTACAGGGTAGGCCTAGCTAGCAATCCCTCTCCTTCATCTACCCCATTGGTAGTTAACTAGGAATTGCAGAATAATAGAATCTACCACCTAGAAATCTGTTCTCATTGAACCCAAGACTACCAATATAGTATCTAGCAAAAGATGCAAAATACACAGTAAGTTATTAAAGAAGTCAGTTAAGATGCAGAACTCCAAAAATTAAAGAAGTCTTCCAAAAGCACAGGATTAGTACCTAAAAAATTTAGTGCTTGCTTTAATCTGGAAGCTCTTGGTATATGTCTGCCTCTTAAAAATGCTCAGGGCTGATGTGCCTTAAATTGAGAGGTGACAGTGAAAAGTGGTGGAAAAATGGTGCAAATATCCAGGTCAGAAGGACAATCTCTAAATCAAATTCCTGCCTTACCTGAAGGATTTATGCCTCTCTTGAGTGTTAAAATTGTTTTCTGGCTTTACTGGGAGGAGAACATGTTGGTTGGACATGTGGAGATGAAGTTCTCAGGCTCAGTTCTTTCCCACCGGAGGCAAGTATGTGCTACACCCATCCCGTAATTAGTGCCTGCTCAGGACCTCTTATGGAGGAGCATTGCAATTTGCCAGCATATTTGAGAAAGCTCTCCATGTAATTGTGAGTGCTCACATGAAAGCATTCTAGCTTGTTAAGACATCCAGCATCAAATATGTGCTTGCCAGATAAAGAATCAGCCCAGCTGCAAATGAAAAATGCCTTAGATCAGAAAATCCATCCCCATCCTTAGGTAGGTCATAGCTCTCAACAGAATTACGTATCTCTGTCTTTCTTGATTTCACTGCGGGATGCATGCCAACTTTAATGATCAATCCAGAGGAGGATCTACACAAGAGAAATTCCAAAACAGCATCAGGGAACAGTATGCTTTTTTTATTCCCTCTCATGTGATTTCCTCACATTAAACAATTCATTGACTTTATTGCTCTTGCTTCAGGCAAAGAAGCTTGGCAAATTTGAAGACTATTTTTATTATTAGTTAGGTGAGTTTACCTGCCAAAGATATTTTCCCAAGTTCTCTGAACATCCTACTCATCAGTTGCTAACAAAGGCCCATTCACTCACAAAAGGGCTACCAAACGGGTTTGCAGCATGGTTCACAACTGGCCAAGGCCAAGAGCTCTCAAAGCCCCACCTCTGTCTGCTGCTTTGGCAGGTCATTGGCCATTAAGCAGGACACTAAAGCCTCAGCAAGGGAAGGACTCGCCTAAAGGAAGGCTTAAGTGGAGGTGCGATGCCTAGTAACAAAATTGCAGTTCAAAAATTGCCTCTGAATACAGTTGCCTCTGTTGTTTGGCAGAGCACTCCCAGGTACATCAAATCATGTGTCCAGATCAGAGCAGAACAAGCAATCCCTTCTGTATGCAGCCAATAATTGTCCCTTCTCTAATTTAATAGCTCCCCAATTAGTAAACATGGGTTCATCTCAATCTGCAGTCCACAGATGTTTATTGCCTGTTTCCCATTTTCCCAGAGCATGCCACAAGTACTGAAATATGGAGGGCAGGAAGAGATTGTCCTCTCTTCTGGCTGAAGCTGAATCCATGGGCTGAAAATAAGATTAAATCCAAGAATTTTATAGAAGAGTGAAGGTGAGTTGTACAGTTTAGGAGATGAGTCTTAAGCAAGTCTTCTCCAAGTGAAGGAAGAAATTCAAGGCTTTTCAGAGTGAAGGAGGAATTTAGTCTAAGTGCCTCTACCTCAGCTATGGAGGTGGATCTTTTACCGGGAGGAGTCCTCAATTTGTCATCCTAGGCTCTGAACTGGGGCCCCAGCAGGGCTGCAGAGACAGAGTACCTGCCAGGCAGTTGCAAGGCTCTGCTGGAAATTACCGTGAGACAAGGAGTAGACTTGCAGAGGATTGCCACAGATGCCAAGATTTCCACACTTCTCCACCAAGGGACGGACCTGCTCAGAGATGCTGTTTGAAGTTCAGTGCAAATTCACTTGTTGGTTACTTCTGCCTCGCTTTTTGATTTGGTTTGTTTCAAGGAGGAACTGGGTCTGAAGTGCTCAAGTATGTGTTTGTCTGTAGCTGGTACAGTCCTGCACTGGCCAAGTGGTAAGAGGCTGCTGAAGCAGTTTAGCAGAGGTGATGTGGCTGGCAGGCAATGAATGTCCTGGTAGAACCTGGGAGTGGAGGCAGAGAAGAGCTGAAGAGGGTAGCTGAACCCTTGCAAGGTGGTGAAGACTCTTCCACTTTGCATAAGCATGGAAATAAAGGTGCCTGGGAACTTGTCATCAGACTGCTATTTGTGCATGCCCTCTGTGTTACCTGGGGATAAGAGATTTGCTTCGCACTTCAGGAGTGCTAAGGGCATGTGGGAGCACTCCCAGGGCATGAAGCACCGCGCTTGGGAGGCATCCAAGCTAAAAAACCTTCATGGAGACAAGAATAGTATGGAGTGCAGAGCCTGACATGAGGGTGGTAAGTCTTCACTGACTCTGTTCTGTCACATGGATTTCTCCAACACACCACACAGAAATCCTGTACAATCCATATAATCTTCTATTGCCATGAACAGGACAGTCCCGCTCTTCGTGACTAGAGTAAATCCTTTTAATTAAGTGTGGTTGGAAGCAATTCTGCTGAGACTTACTATGAAAAACAGTTAGAAATTTTGGTGCTTACTAGCCCAAGGAAAATCCACTTTATTCAGAAAGCATGGTTTGTGCAATCTGTCCCTTTTGCATGCTCCTCCCCATAACACAGACTGTGCCTTAAAGCCCACAATATATCCTTTTATCTGACTACAATGCATGGGCAATGCAAGATAGAGCTGCTGGTGGAAGAGGTCATAAAGTTCCACTTCACTAGCATTTTGAAAAGGGAAGCCTATGAAAAAAATGGCCCATGACATGGCTGCAGAGAAAGATCCTGCACTCTGTCAGTGTCTTGGCATGGGGTTAACAGGGAGAATGGGACTGGACACAAGCAGAGAGTGGGCTTTTCTTGGCATTGGCCACAATGAGTGTGGTTGTCCAAGGAAAGTTTGTGGGGGAGGCTGAGGGGATAGAAGAAGACAGACATATTAAAGGGAAGTGTGTTCCTACATAATGAGACATTGTACCACATGTTTAAAATAAAAAAAAAGAAAAAGGAAAAAGAAAAAAGTCCAAAGCAGTGAAAGGATTTCCCCAGCAAAGGGGTTGAGCTGAACATAGTTTTGGCTTATCATTATGTGTCTTTGTAGGCACAGGGCTCTTACACTGGACCAGTCTTTGTGTCAAATCTAGCTGTAATGCCTGAGTCCCCCAAGCTGCGTCTCATCTGTGAATCAGCTTTGGTTTGTTTCTACCCCTGCAGCTGCTATTTTTTATTTAGTCTAATTTTAGCATATGTACCAGCAGCTGCAAATGTAAATGGTCCCATTTGGTATCCAGTGTGTCCAAATAGAGAAGTGGCCCATGTGAGGTATTTTGGGTTCCACCCCTCTGCGTAACTTTAAAAACAGAGAACTAATAAACAGTTTCTGCAAAGTATGATATTATGAAAAATTGTATTGCATAATTTTATGGGCTTTTATTTTTTTCAGATAAATTGTGGACACAAATTGTAAAGTTCACATACAAATATTTCCTGTCAGGATTTGGAAACAAAGGACTTTGTCCCTGAGCTGCCACACTAGACCTGGAGACTGAATCTGACTGGGAGCACAGAAATGGGGCAGAAAAGCAGGTTTCCTGTAATGAATGGTATTTTCACATAATGGTGTGTTCATTTCTTCTGAAAGGATATTAACCATCTAGGAGGAAAGGGATGATCAAAATAAAATTCAGGTAACAGTAGTAATAAATTAATAATATTAAATTTATATCAGCAAGAACCAGTCTGCCAGGTTCTAGATTGCTATTGGGAAAACCACTGAACTGTCTGGGAGAACTGATATATCAATAGGATTTTAAGATGTTTTTGATACGTTTTGAGATATCTGTCTTGTTTTCCCTGCTGGCTCTTCTGCTCCCCTGCCTATGGCTTCACCCAACTCCCACCTTCTCCCACAGCACTGGTGCTCACCTCACACGGGAGGGCCAGAGCAAGTTTAGCTCCTGCCTACATCAGTATGTGGTTCATGGTCTACCAAGTTTTCACACACATGGGTGGAATGCTGCACCAAAACCAAACCAAGAACATTAATAAAAGAATCTTTTGTCTCTTCTTCAGTCACTGCATCTCCATCACAAGGGGAAAAAGCCCTTTTATTCCCCTTGCTGACACAGCAGACTGGACCTTCCCAGGTGTGATATTTGCTATTCTGTGCATAGGAGGAGAGTAATTCAGAGGTGGACATCTTTTATGCTCAACAAAACTCAGACGATTTTGTTGTTGAACAAGGTTTCTGACTTGGTTTATTCTTTCCTGTTCTTTCAATAGAACAAAATGAGCAATGTAGGCTCATAATCTCAAGATTATGCAGGAAGAGCCTTAATGATCGTTTATTTGGGGACACACTTCTCCCAGATATGTTTCCATTTTCCAGCCAGGGACTAGGCAGTGTGGGATGGCTATACAGATCCTCAGATCAGCCCTATCCTGCTGTGGAAGTGTTCTCCTAATCCTGTTATGGTCCCATATATGAAAAGAGAAAGCAAACTAGTTTCTGTTTATTTTTGTCTACGTGCCAGGGGACAGACTAGATGGGTGGGAGTTTGAGAATAATAATTATCAGAACATCAGTAAAATAAAAGTATCTTATACCTTTTCTCCTTAGTCCTTGTTGAAGTTTCATGTTGAGTGTTTCAAACCAGCAACCCAGCTGTGATCCCCCTGACCACTGGTGGTCTTTGCTCATTAATCTTGCTGAATGAGAAGTGAAGATCTGTTACAGACATGAGGTATGGTCTATAATTGATCCTTGTGAGGATGAACACTGCACCTGGAAAAGGCTATGTCAGTTGAGGGCAGTAATGACAAAAATATTTGCGCTGCAAGCACATGGGGAATTCAGTACCTTTGCATGAGCCCTGGGTTGAACAACATTGTGTTTGGCCATCGCTTTTGGTACCCTTTGCTAACTGCCTCTTTATTTTCAATCAGGAACATGCCACGCACTCTAACTAATTCTCGTACCTGGTGCCAGGAGCAAGCTAGATCAGCTTTGGATATCCTCACACACTTAAACAGCAGGGTGACTTTTGCATGTGGTAGCTTTCCTTTTTGGTTCAAGTTTCAACATCATTACATGGTTATCCATACCTGTCGATATCAGAATCACCACACTGAAAATAGAGCAAGTGTGACTTTCAAAACCAGCACAGCAGAATCAGGCTTTCAGATGTAAATTTTTCGGCTCTATCGCCTTGTCTTGCACATCACACTATTTGTGCAATGGAAATAATAACCAGGCAAGGAATTCTATAACCAAAACAATTGGAAGTCTAGGTGAAAAGAAGCAGTGCAGTTCCTTGGCCCTTGAATGTGCACTGCCCACTCCACTGTCATTGCCACAAAATTCTGACATAAATAAAAGTTGATATAAAACCTCCCCATCATGGGGGTCACAGGGCACCCAGAGCTTCTAACCTCCATGCTACCAGTGTGCTCTAAGACAGCTAAGAAGCAGCAACATCTGCATAAATTGCAGGGGGCAGATATCTTCCCAGCATCACACCTGTGACAGGGTGCTGCAGCAGGGATGGAGGAGCCTGCAGAGTATCTTTCTGCTGCCTCCTGACATGAATGTCCACCTGCACTGCAGCCTCTCTGTGGAAGAGCTTTGCGTAAAAAAAAAAAAAGTGGTTTTTTCAGAATTTTCTTTTGAAAAGTCCCAGTCAAGCAGAAACACATAACACACTGGATACTACAAGGTTTAAAGGGCTGACAACAAATGGTTAATAAGAAAAGCTTGTAATTCAGCCGTACATCAACACTGCTTCCATTTTCTGTCAGGCAAATACCTAAAAATAATTTTACCTATCAAAATAAGATAAGTGAAAAATAGGGAAAAGTACTCAAAATGACATTGTAAAATATTCACAAAAATTAATTTTATTAATTCCATGCTAACATGGTAACTGAGAAAAAGTTGAATCAATCTACTCTTCCAATATAATATGCTATTTATATATATATTTTTCTTTACTGACGGCAAATTTAATAAAACTGGAAAAAGACAGTGGAAAAAACCCAGTAAACATCCTCAAAGATGGATATACTAGTCCGTATTCATCACCTTACTGAAAACAGAGACAGGGAAATAAATGTGAAAAAAATCAAGATCAATAATTTGTTGGATTTTATAACCCTTTCATTACATATGTAGTTCTACTAGCTAAATTGTTAATGAGCTCTGCTTAGCCTTTGCAGAGGGGAGCAGCCCTTTGTTGAGGCCCCTGCCTCACCCACCATCAGTCGCACTCTGCCCCAGTGTGGTGCAGGTTTTGGAGAGGAGAACTATTAAGTCTAGAATATCTTCTGAAGGCAAAGTCAGTTCTTGCTTAGGCTAAAAATTTCCTCCCTATACTCTTCTCAAATTTGGAGGTCAGTTGCTGCCACCTCTCCCAGGTCTCTCCGTGCTATAGGGACTGTCCTGCCTGGGCCTTGATTTCCCAATCAGACTGTAAACTACCCAGGCTGCACTTTATTTTCATGCATAACCAGAAGCCCCAGCTTCACAAAAGTCAGGCTTAGCTGGCTGGCAGGCTAGTGGCTCTGCGGCTCTTATAGCTGGGCTGAAAGGCCTTAAAAGCTGAACAGTGATGGACCTCAATAAAGCTTTTCTGTTCTCTTGATTCCTCAACCCCTTCTTCATCTTTGCTGACAGAGCTTCCACACAGGTGGCATCTGCCTTGCCAGCAGATGGATTTTTCCAGGGACAGCAGGGACGGGGCTTGGTGCTTCAACTCTCTTACAGGATGCATTCTTTCTTTTTGTACCACCATTAATTCAAACAGCAAATTGTGCTCACAGGTGCTGGCCTGGCTGGAGCCCTGTGCCTCACCCTGTGTTGCCCTGCACCCACACCACACCACCTGCACATGCACAAAGCAACGCAGTGGGGGCACCCAAAACTGCATTCAACACATTCAACTGAATTCTCCCTGCTCATTTCTCCCCCATTTTAAATGCTGTTCATACCTCTCAAAATGGACTGTTATGACTAATGAGTAAGCATCTCTGACATGCTCTTCAAATAAAAGGTGCTGCATGGTCTCAGTGCTGTTCATTTCTCAAAAAAAAGCTGCTTAAGAATACAGGACTTGTGCCATGTACAGTAGACATTTCTGGCATAGCTTTTATTGAGGTTAATATAATATTCATAACACTGCTAGAGGACTGCTGGTTGGACAAAAGGATTTTTCTTACTGGCATTTATCTATAGAAAAGATTTTCTGTTTTATGCCCACGTACTAGCATATAATTATAGTAATAAAAGTCTAGTCCCTCGCTTGAAGTGACTGCTGCCAGTATCATGAAATCATGGCAATGGTTGTAAAAATAAAAGAGGTCATAACCCCTCCACACACACACACCCCACTCTGTAGCTGATATGAAATAGCTTTGGTGGGAAAATGCAGACCTTTAAACTTTCTCTACCAAACTCAATGCATTCTGTATTTAACTTATCCTCTAAAACAGTTTGTGTTATAGGAATTTGAAAACCGCATATAACCATGGAAAAAGTCTGTACTTAATTAGCTACTGAGTCGAGCTCAGTTTAAGCAAAATAACAACCATTTCTTTGTGCTAACTATTTTTAATTATATGCATTACATGCATCAGCCTGTCCTTATGCCAAGGAAATACAAGGACAGACAGGAAAGACTGCTGCCCATATTCTTTGCAGACACTTTTCCACGGACTTCTGCAGCAAATACCTCTTTTTTCCCCCATTATATATATAAACATTATAAAAAATTATTAGGAGACTAATGCATTAGCCATGCAAGAAGGAAAAGCAGAGTGGGCACAACCTGAGCCACTGTATGTCACAGCAAACTGTAGAAGGCAACACCCATATGCAGCACTGGGATGGAGCATCTCAGGATGCAAAGCTGCACATATAGTTTTTTCCCTCCTTCCTCTTCAGAATTCTTACACTGAGACCCTGGTTTCACAAGTGTTTGAGCCACCCTGCTGAAAGAGGTTGAACTTCCTCAGGTGTTCACAGTGAATCTCCAAAAATTGTGCCCTGCTTGTGAGTATTGCTTGGACACCTGACTTCACTTTTTGCTCTCAAAACATTGCAGCTTCAGATTTGGCTCTGTCCAAAAGATGGCAGAATTGAAGGTGTCATCGGGGAGCAAGAAGACCAATTAAGAGGAATTAGAGATAAATCAAGCAAGTGCAAGACTGCTGCATTTGACAGCCTCTTCCTGTTCCCTCAGCTCTTCATAGTTTGAAGAGTGTCAGAGGCATACAGTGGAGACAGTTGAAAAGTACAATTCCCAGCATGGCCCTGAGTGAGCTGTCTTGTTTTGTTTTCTTAGCTTCGGCCTTTGGAGCCAGTGGGAAAAGAAAAACAACAACAAAACTCTGTTGTTCATTCCTCTTTACTGGAAGTGGAAAGTGAAGAAGAATAAGCAATGTACAGGTTGACAAAGGTAGAAAAGAAGCTCAGAAAGAGTGATAGAGGACACAAGTTTTCAGAGAATATTAAGAATTATGAAAAACTCACTTGAATTAAAAACCAGATACTTCTTAGATTTTCCCTCCTGCTCCTGTGTCTCATTCAAGAAAAGGAAAATTCAGAAAATGAATGCAAGCAGGGCACAAGCAGGTTAAGCTTGGAGAACAAGTCAAAAATATGGTGACAGATCCTGTTCTTGTTTATCCTGGGTTAAATCTTGAATTGTCCCATTGGGACAGCTCTGGGTTTGCCTCAACACAACTGGAAGCATAATGTGGCCCTTGCACAATATGTCCAGATGTTCCTTTTCTTTCTATGATGAAAATATGAGAGTTTCAAAGAGATCTCTCACACTGATGAAATTCACAGCCTCCACCCTCTCCCCATGTAGCTCTATTTAACTCAGCTGGTTACACCAGAGACAACTAGACTTTTGGCTCACTGAACATTTTTTTTTCAGTGTTTTACATTGCAGACCTACTCTGCAGGTTTGTTGGTGCCTGCAATTTAGCAAACCAAAGCCATCATGGTGCTTTCACAAAGACAGCTGGTCCAGGGGAAACCTTTCTGATGTCTAGGACGGCAACAATTTTCTTTGCTTCTTACCTTTTCTGCAGAGACTAAGGAGAATATTTCCTTCTGTACATTGCTGGTCATGACATGACATGACCAGCAATGTACAGAAGGAAATATTTCCCTTGTCCCTCTTGGGCACCATGCCAGCCACAGATAATCAACAGGTAGAGAGATTATTATTTGCTGCTGAATTGCTTAGTGCAGGTGTATATCTTTCACTTCAGCTCTCTCTCACACTGTCTCTGGCTGAATGATTTCATTTTGCACAGATTCCCTGCATTTTGTAAAGAAACCCAGAGATATAGAAAGGATCCATCATTTTACACTCCCATGCCAAATTCTGGCAGAGTCTAAGCAGATACTCAGACATGCTGAAGATCCAGAAAATCAAGGTAATTATTAAACAAGATGGATAGTTAGTTTGACTCACTGCACTTTGTGGATGTGTTCATTCCTACCGCGGGAGCCAAATGCTGGCCAAATGAAGCAGTGCACAGGATTTGGGGAAAACAAAGGGGAAGGGGAGTAGGCAGACAGGGGTGGTAAATGTGTATAACCCTGCCATTTTCTTTCCCTAAAAACCCCCTACATTTTGAGGCTGAGGGGGTTGTGGCTAGGAAACAATGATGCCCTGTCCTGCTTGGAAGTGCAGGCAGCTGCCTTCTCCACCTTGCAGTTAAAGGCCTGGGTCTGCCAGGCTCTGCCTGGGTCCAGCTGGACCTGACCATGCATCAGAACTTGTCCACTGCAGTGTGGCTGTCCAAGGAGATGGCACAGCTGGAATGGCCGTATGATATTAATAAACAGCCCTTACCTCCTTCCTCCAACTGTATTCCACTGACCATCCCCAGCATCAGTTATGCCAGACCTGACACACCAGTTGCAGTTTTGGTGGGGCAGCAAAAGGACTTTTGCTCCCATTCTCTTCAAAAGAAAAATGATCTCTGGGTGCCTTGTCCGTGGTCCGTGCCTCTGGGTGCCATGAGCCCAGGTGCAGAAAGAGAAGAGTTACTCAGTCGTCATGGCCAGGGAGCCAACTCTCCTCTCTCTCCTACCTTCATTCAAATTACATGACTTCTGGCATCATGCTAGGAGAGTCCCCTTCTCTCTCTCTCACTCCTTTTAGCCATGCACACTTCTTCATACTCAGTCATCATACTATTGCAGCTGTAGGATCTGATCCCGTCATATCTTGGGTCCTTTATGGCCCTCAAAATTCCTCTGTATTGAACAGACAGCATCAGGACTGGTTGTGCTACTCCCAGGTTTGGTCAAGTGAAAACAAAATGCGTGGATAGGCTGTGACCATAAGGTTCATCCCTGTTCCCGCAGAAGTTCATGCTAATTCCAGTTCTCACAGTAGACATCTTCCACAAAAGTTTAACCTCAGCAAGCGAAGGCATTTTTTAATCCAGTAATAACTGATAAAAAATAAACCATAGTAGTCCCTCAGTGAAATAATTAATCTTTCTTCTGTTGCAAAGCACAAATCCTCTCAGTTTCTCTGGTGGCTACTTTCCTGGAGCACCTCCTGTGGTGCAGAGAGTGTCCCTTTGGTTTACCATGGTGGACCTGTGCACAGTTCCTTTGCTGTCTGCAAGCTGGGCTTGGGAGGAGTGGGGCAGGCAGCACGGTCCCTGCAAGATTTCCTCCTCCTGCACCAAACCCTGCCAGGAAAGAGAGGCATCACTGGGCCAGTGGGATCCAGAAGAGGGGCTTGTGGGCTTGGGCTAGTATCACAATTCACACCTCATGCGTGTCTCTTGCTCAGTGAAAACCTCCTCTCTGCTTATGAGCTTGGCCATGGTAAGATGGTCATCAAACTGGATGCTGGTAATTGGTGTTTCTGTATTCAGGATCTCTGAGTTAACCCTGCACCCTCCCAGGGCAGTGGCATTACAGCAGTGCTACATGGGCCGGCAAACCTGATGTCATCTGGGACTTATGCTCTGAGACTCACCCTTTGGGGTAAACTCCCTTCTGTCAGCACTTACTGAGGACACTTCAGCTCCTGTTTGTTCTTCCTCTGCAAAACCAAAGATCTGCATGACAGGCACACTTCCTGGTGTGTGCTTGCACAGGGTCCACTGCAACAGGATTGAGTCTACAGACATCTGCCTAACACACTTGAGCACACCGACTGAGAGAGCTCCTTGGCAAGCACACAGGCACCTGAAATAAATCCTCTGTGCCATTGCTAACTGATTTTTAGCTGCCCAATCAGAGCATAGCAGCAGCAAAATAAGAATTGTTAAATACCTTTGCCCAGAGAAATATCCAGATACCCAGGGAGAAAGAAGTTGCCCTTGGGCACAGACCTTGGATACACAACAATGAGACACAGGAGCGGGGACAACACATGACATTGCCTCTGGGCAAAATCTATTTCTCAGGGAGATATTTAGCAAAACAACAACCATCACCACCACAGAGCTCTCTGGGTTGTCACAGATGATGATTACACTAATCAGCCTTGAAGTTAAAATCAGGGAAAAAGTTGTTTGGATAGATTCTTGATAGCAACTGAAAAGAGCGTCTCATACTGCCCTATATGGTAAAAATGCAGCTCACATTCAGTGGGAAAATGTGGATTTTATTTTCTTCAGTTACAGTGGTTAATCCTGTCAGTTCATTTTAATAATGTTTTTTATAAACCCACTCTGATCCAGATGTGCTATGTTATTGTGTTCTTTTTGGGGATGCTGGGCATTTAGTCCGCATTTACAACACATTAACGATGCTCACAGAAAAGAAAGGGATTGAAAAGCTGTGGTCCAACGATTATTTCTAACGTTTTCCAGCATCTTTTTCAAAATGCCTAAATTTGCTTTATCTCTACAGGATAAGGCTTGTCTGCATACCAGGTTTGAAAAAAAAAAAAAAAAAAAAAAAAAGATAAAAGATCCAAGCTTGACCTGAGAATGACCTTTCTGTACACAAGCTCCGTTATTGTAGACGAACTGAAAGCAGCAGTGCTTAGCAAAACCAAACCAAACAAGCCCTGAGAAGCAGCCGGAGGGGCTGGAGCTGTCACTCTGCAGAGGTAGGTGAAGCTCAGAGCACCAGCCCCTGCACCTCCCGTGCCTGGGTGCCTGGGAGACAAGCCTTATAAGTGCGGACCTTGGAGGGTATTGGTCAGCAGTGAACCCACCCCAACGGGCCATGTTCCTCCCCTGCTCTGGAAAGATTCGTCTCTGAAAGCAGATCCGAAGAACTGCAGTATTTGCTCACATCTATTGTTCTGAAGAAAAATGATGGGGGGGGGGGGGAGGGAGGTGTTTGTTTGGGGTTTTTTTAGTCAAATTTGCTGTAAACGCCCTTGATTTCATCATCCTGAGCAGGACAGGCTTCAAAAGGCAGGCAGGTTCAAAGCAGGCTGCAACTGCTCAGAGATTGATGAGGAATTTGGACTTGCAGTTACTTGCAAAATTTGGATAATTACTCATCCTTTCAATCTGAGACATTTTATACCCATGCAACTCTTAATTACAGAAGCTGCATCAAATTTTTGATGCCCTGTAGATGTTTTTTAATGGGTACTGTTATATGATATGAGGATTTTTCACATGAACGTGAGAATATATTTCTGGCTTCCTGGCCTTCTTCCCACATTTGAACTACTGGTGCTTTGACTTCTCTGGGGAAACTCCTCCTCTGCTCATCTCTGCTGTACTCTGCACATCTCTGCTTAGCAGAACAAATAGGGAAGTGATATTTCCCTTAAGAGAAATTTTTCCTCCACCTGAAGAACAGACCACTTTTTAAAGAACTGCTTTGTCAAAAACTGTTGAGTTTTTTGCTGGAAAAATCTGAAAGGCAAGATGCTGTGTAAGAGCTTAAAGATGAGGGAGTCACAGTGAATGTAGCTGCTCTGCGGTAAGGGCTGACCTTGAAATGCGATTCATCTCCCTTTCCTGGGCTGTGAGCCTGCTGGGAAGACTGAATGGTCTTCTCTAGGGCATATGCATCTGGGAATGTTTCACAGCACTGTCACCCCCTCCCCAGCTTACCGCCCCATGGGGCCAGCTTGCCCAGAGGGGCTTAGGCAGCCCCTGCACCTCAGTAAGAGGCCCAAGAGTCCATTTTGCTCCAGGAGGCCCCAGGGCTACCCTTCACCATGGGCATGGAAGTAGCCAGACAGTATCCCTGATTTTTATGCAGTTGCTCACTAGTGATGTGGTCAGAATTGAGCCAGAGAAGTCCCGTTCCTTTCACTGGCTGTATAAAGGTCCCTGTATGTACAGCTTCCTTTCCCAGTGCTGGCTGATCCTTAACCTCCCAAGGTACCTGCAGATTACATAGGAGGGAGCCAAGAGGAAAAGTCTGACCCTCTCCCAAGAGGAAACTTACAAAAGCTGCATCTCAGCTTGTGCTCTGGAGGAGCAGGGTGGTCTTGCTGTGTCAGAAACAGTTGCAGTCGCCCAAGCCACTGACATGCAGGGTCGATTTATGTGCTTCCTGAATGAACTGTATTTTACTTTTATCAGCCATCTGTTTTTCAGACTTGATATTTATCGTTTCAGTTCTGCCGCTAAAACGCACCTTGCACTCAAGAAAATGTTTCCTGTTGTGGTTCCTGCCCAGTGACTTACAGAAACTGATAGAGATCAGACAGCGATGAGTGGTGTGACCATTTCTACTGCAGCTGCTCAGCAGCAGAAGAGCGGATGCAGGTGACTACTGAGATGCAGCACACATGGCAAAAACATCACCTGCCTGAACATCACCACTCTGCTGAGAATGAACCTGACAAGAGGCTCCAGAGCAGTCTCTGTGAGATTGATAAAACCATCTCCCTTGTTCTCTGGATAATTCACCTGCACCCTCTCCCTGAGCAGACCCACCCTTCTACATCCAGCAGTGTGGTCAGAGGGAGTGCATCTGTCAGGGTGTGTATGCACAGTCACAGTCACACCTGGAAGGTACTCCACTGCCTCAGCCCCAGAATGTTCCCTTGCTGTGCCCTGACCTAGCAGCACCTCCCTGGAGCCATTCTGCCCCAGAACACAGCACCCATCCCTGGCTCCATGCCCTTCTCCACTTTCTGGCATCACCGGAGCAAATCCAGCAATGGTATATCCTGCAGGAGAAAAACATCTGGGCAGATGCAGACAGAAGCCTGTTGAAAACACAGGGACATTTTCCTTCACCTAATAAATATATCAACCTGATTTAGCAGTGGCAGGCAGTTTCAGACTTGGAACTGGCCTGCAATGAAGTTGTCTCCTCATATTCAGGCTCTATGTAAACTGTGGGCAGTTTCATACTTATATCACATTTAGTTCTTGCTAATAATTAGATAATGTGTAAAATTTCATGAATGAGTACAGAATCAACAGTGTTGTTCATAAGGCACTATTTACAAACTAGGGAAGGGAAAGTCTAAGAAGTCAGTGCACTTGGCAACAGGGCCACCAGTGGGTAAGTTGTAAATGAAAAACCCTCATGAATGTGCAGCTAACGGGACCGAGGTGTGTATAAGTACATTACTACAATAATAAACTTATTCAGGCCAATACTTCTATGGTTTATTAAGGCCAAGTGAATAACATGGAAATAAGCATCAATAATTTAACCAGCAAATCCCTGAAACACTAAGGGATTTAAATTATTTAACAAATGCCTTTTGACTAATTTATAGCTGGATCTATAACCTGAAAAATTATTACTCAAACAATTTGAATGACAAATTTTGGATATTGTTTGACCATAGTTAAACAGAACACAAATGTGTTGCTTGTTTCTTAGACATATTTTTGCACAGTGCTGAAGCTCTTCTGCTGTAGGCATGTTCCTGGCTGTCAAACACACTTTCCTGCCCTGCACACCCCAGCAGCTGTACATGCCATCCCTGCATGGCTCACCATCTCCTGTCACGTAAACACACTGAAAGCTGTCAAATCAGGCTAAATGATGATGATTCTTATGCTTCTCTTTCCCTCCATATTATATCGATCTATGTTATGCTAATCTTGCCATTAGCCAGTTGACACCAGTAAGAGGTGTAAGCACAGCTGTGTGGTCATTCTAGAGTCTGTTTATCCTGAGTAAAGCATTTGGGATTAGCTTTCACTGACTGCTCTGACACTTCTGGGAAGACAAGGTCCTGCGTGCAGAAAGATTACTCAACAGGTTACTCAACAGCCTACTGGATTACCGTCTTCTCTTACAGACTTTTTCCTGGAGCACTGGAAATCGGATTGCAACTAGAAGACTGGAGAAATCTGCTTTGAAGTCACTGCAATTACTTTGTTTGGACTGTATTATATGGCTATTTTTTAATCTTGTCAAAGCACAGGCTGTTTGCAATTGATATAGAAAGAGGGGAAGAAGGACAAGAAAACAGAAGGAATGAAAAATGCCATGGTAAGGTCACCGAAACACAAACTAAGTTTTTGGATATGTGAAGAACATCCAGCATGAAGAAGCATTCGTCTCTTCATATTATTTTCAGAAGTTTTTCCAAGACAAACATTGATAGTCAAAACCATAATTAGTCAACATAGTCAGGCTATTTCCTCATTATTCATTTGTAAAGGGCAAAAAAAGCTGTTCACACAGCACTCTATAAAAACAGAAAGAGAACAAGTTTAAAAGGCAGCACTTTCATAGCATTCACCAGATTTGCCCTTGAACAGACAGTATTCTTTATAAAGCAGCAATGTGAGCAACAGGGGAATCTACAAATTGTAACAGACTCTTGCAAAAGAACTCACACTTTATCTTAATATAGGTCTACAATTATAGAAGTTGTGAGAAAGCTGCAACATAAACCACAACCCTGGAGGACTTGGTTCTGCGCATATAACTGAGGGGAGCTGACAAAAAGCCCTTTATATGAATCTCAGAAAACACTGAAAATTGAAAAACAGACTCGCATATTCTTTGTCTATCCAAGCAATTTCCCAGAGAGATTTCAAGTTTTACAGTTAGCTTTTGTACTGAAAAAATGAAAGATAGTAACCTTTATAGTGAATGACAGCTCTGTGAAAGCACAGTACTGTGAGAAAACATATTATATTACACATTGCATCATGAAGTGGATTAATTAATTAGACAATATTAGTTTCTGTTGACATCAAGTATTCTTACTTTACCGAATCAAATCATAGACAGTTTCACAATCAGAACAACGTGTTTTTCATCAGCGAAAAAAGAAGGTAATTATACTTTAACATCATGGCCTCAATTCTCAGGTTGTATTAGCTTGCTTTCTGTGAGAGATTTGTGGAGTGTATTTTACCGTGGACTGTCACCAGGTAGGACTTCCTCTGCATTCAGAGTATTGTGGTTTCTCTGTGTTACTAGAAAAAACAAGCTGTGTCTGAGCTTCAAATTAGTTATTTCATCTGCATCAGCATCATTTGTTGGATAAAAAATGTGGTCTGGCAGCTAGGAGAAAGCCTGGGAGATATGTATCCTGAGTTATGTGCCTGTTTTTGCTACCAGGGTACTTTGCGAACACCCTGCAATCCCACAGCTCTGCCTCTGCTTTATGAATAAAGGCAAGAGTAACTTCAGCTTTGTAAGGAGTTTGAAGAGCAATGGGTAAAACATCTTATCTTTATCCTATAGATTGTCATTGTTATTACCAAAAAAAAAAAAAAATAGTTGCAATATAGCAGGAAGGAAACTTTCTAAATGAAAGGTTTAGCAGATTTAGTAGCTCTGGATCACATAGCATAAGAGGTTTTGCACAGTAACAGAAAAGTAGAGCTGGAAAGCTCTACCTTCCCTTACAATTATTCGGATATAAAGCTATATCAAGCATAATCACAGCTTCTCAGACAGTATTTGTAAATGGACAGGGACATAGGTGTAGGGAAAACATGGTTGCCACTATGATCCTAAGCAACTGTAGCAACTGCCTCTGCAGTTAGAAAACTTTTCCTCCTATCTAACCATGCAGACCTTTAGTTAACTTAATTTCATCTTATCCCACTCTTAGTGAATTTGGCAAGCAATTTATTCTTGTCTTTTGTTCCAGGTATAGTTAGCATCTCCCTTTCTATTCTCTTTTTTGAGTCAGAATAAATCCAGCTCCTTACAAGCTGCCTTTTCTCTAGTTGCTATCTCTGAACTTCTTTGGACTTTCTTGTATTTGTTTATAACTTTAAGTTCTTAGTCCAAGCCTAGGAAATTCCATTTCATCAAGAAGCCTTACCCAAGCGAATATAACAGAATTATCACCCATGGTTTTCACATGGTGATCCTGATAATATGGAATAGCATAACCTTTGCCATTTTTGTCACTGCCTTGTGCTGTTGGCTCCACCACAACCCTGATGTCCTATAGCAGGACCACTGATTACCCAATTTGCATTGTACATTGATCTCTGCTTCATAGTGTATCACAGCTGTCTTTATTAAAAATAATTTGCTCGATTTTCATCTTGTTCCCAGGATAGAAAGGCCCTCTTTTCTTATTATTTTTTTATCCTGCCCTCCAAAAATCAGACAATCTTTATCAGCCAATTTTGTAGGTGCACTCTTTATTGCCATACCAAAATCATGACTGAAAATACTGTATATAGAGCGTACTTGAGTATAGACCACTGTAGGCACCAACAGAATGTCAAATTATTGATGGCTCCTCTCTGAATACAACTTTTTGGCTGATTATGGATCAAGCATTATACACTTCATATGTCCTTAATTTACTTATCATGAGGAAGAAAGTTATATCAGCATGAGACAGAGAACACAGCATAAAAGTTCTTCAAATGAAGAAGGCAGCCTATTGCCATGTGAAAAATAAGGACTATTTTCACTCTCATAATTTTCATTCATTTTTATCCTTATAATCTTAAAGAAACACTGAAGTAAACAGTTTAAATAATCCATTACTGTTTGTGTACTTAATCACAAATCTCATACTGCAAGTGACCAGTACTTCCACACCCACTGATTGTTAATTTTCATGAACATAACTATATTCCAATAAATTTTAAATATGATATGCCCCTGGATTAAGGCTGGCTCCAGTTAAGATTTAGCTGTGTCTTTACCATTTTTCAAACTCTCCTGGGGTATTTAGGTGACGAGTCTCCCATCTCCATCCCCTTATAGCTCAGCCTTGTAGCTCATGCCTTACTCTCAGGACAGCAACCTCTCCCCTGCTCACACATTTGCCCCATGAGCTCAGTCTGACACTGCCTTGCAAGAATTCTCTTTGGGAGCTGTGACCACATTCATCCCAGAACAATAATTTCATAACAGCATCATCCATTTCTGCACAGGTTACGGAAGCAAGCAACCAAACTCCTGGAAGGAGGAAGACTCCTCTAGTTCTGTATCCCAGGGAGATTTATGGGGGATTGTCAGGTGCCCCATTCACCCTGAGGCTGTGTGCCAGGGCTGGGCAGCAAACAAAATTCCTTCCACTTCTGGCCCCACTTCAGTGGGACTCAGGCTTATCTGGCTCTGTGTGAGCACAAAGAGCATGAAACCCCTGCATCTTCAGCAGCAGCAGATGACACTTGACATTGTCAAAAAAGGGAACTCAAGATAAACTTCCCAGTCCAGTCCCATTTCCATAAGCTGTGGATATCTTATTGCTACCACTGGGTGCACTTTGCTTTACAAAGCCAGGATCATACAGCATGGTGGTGTTGGAGCTGGAGATAGCTGCTGGCTCCAGGGCACGTACTCTACCAGCTAATCTGATCTATCCTCACAAGTGCAGGAATTATGCCTATTTAAACAGAGGAACTTCCACTCCTGACAGAGGCTTGTGCAGAAGCAGTCAGTTTGTTAGTACAGTCCTTCCCCACTTGTGGTGCTACTGTTTTCTGCCTGCATGCAGCTGCCCTAACATCCACCTAAAACCATCTGCCTGCCTTTCTCCTTTAGACTGTGTAAAATATCCAAATGGCAGATTCTGACTCCTGTTTAGCACTGATTTAGCAACTAGTGGAAGCATTGGAGAATCAGGATCTCCTCCAAAAATATGCTGTCTGAGAGAAGTGCTGATGCTGGAACATTAATTTTGTAGGTACAGAGCAGTTTATAACATCCGAAGTGAAATCATCACATTTTCATGCTGAGCTGCTAGTGCTAGACAAGTGGATATTCATCTACCCCAACACTTCCCTAGTAACAAATAAGAAAGACACACCTAGAGAAAACAGTGGAGCAAGCTGGTTTTGGATACCACATTAAGGCTTAATGCCCTCCTGCCTCTGCTGAAGATCTTCTGAATGTTGCAGGTGAGTCAATAACATCTTATTCTTTTTCAGGCAGTTGCCCAAGCCAACGCCTGGAGCAATCTCCCAGTCCGTGGAACCTGGTTCCTGCAGGCTGTTCACTCTTAGCCATAAGGTAAACTGCAGCTGGCTCTGCGTCTGCACAAAAAGTGAGCAACCTGCAGCAGATGTGCTAGAGATCCCGTTGGAAAGGCGGCTTTGGGATAGAGGAGCGGGTAGTTTTCACAGGTGTCATGTAGAACTGCTGAAACCCTTGTGGGCTGGAGCCTGAGGCTTCCCACACCACAGGCAGGGGTCTTCTACTCTGAAGCAGAACTTTAAAGTGAAGTCTGCTCTTAAAGATCTCGTCTGCTCTGTAGGTGCTTTACCCTGGATGCTGCTGCACACTAAAGATCTCAGAAGGAGCAGGAGAATGGTGAAACAGTGTTTCCTAGTCAAGGATGTGAAAAACTTGCCTTTAGTACAAGCATATCCCATATGCAAGCCAGCCAGATGACCAGGGAAGTGCCAGTGAGCAGGTGCAAACGTTTTGCCCTGAGTGAAATTCAGAATTATACTGCTCCAAAAACCTTCTCTTGAAAGCGTTTTCTCTTCTAGCCCTATTACTTTTTCCCTAGCTTTTGGTCAGCCTACAGTTAAGCCTGTAGCCTGCAATTAATTTTACTCGCTCAGAGGCACCCATAAGAGCTGACAGCTCAATATGCCCTGGACATAGTATATGATAAGAATAACAAGTTTTTGGTTTTGCTACCTGCAAGCTCGCTCTCTTTTTCAGATGTTTTAGTTGTTATAGCTGTTTAATCAAGGCAGAGGAAAATAAAATCACTTTGCCATGTAGCACAGCCATTTTAAGCCAATTTTTCTGCCACTGCTGGAGATACTCGACTATTTGAAAATGTTAAGACGTCTCAGCAGGCAGAGAGAGCAGGTGATCTCCTAGGCTCCTTCCAGCCTCATAGTTCTTTGATTCTGTGAATAACAAAGCAACTTCCTAAAGGCAGCTGTTCTGCATCCTCTTATAGAAGTGGCTGATTCATGACACTGCCCACTAATAATGAAGGAGAGCATTGCTATGGAGAGAATATTGTACTTACTACCAACAACTCTCCAGAGGTCTGTGGGGTGCAGGATTCTGCTTCTTTTAATATTATATAACTATGTTATTCCTATAGTATTGTGCAACTAAATAAGATCTCATTTAACTACATTTTCTCATTTTCTTTCACCTGCTATATTATTGCTGTGGTTTGTTTAAAGAGGATTATCTCCCCTTACCTCCTACATTAAAATAATATCTTTTCACTGTTATAATACTCTTTTTTAAAAAAGAGCAACAATTATGTTGCACCTGATACATTATCCAGTATCTAAATGAGAGGCTGAATCTGGGCAACACATCTCCACAGATCATTCATCACACTCCTGATTGCTTCTACATGTCCATACTGAAATGCATAGTTTAAGTTGCTTTGTATTAACACCGTGCACAGCTTCCTCTATCCCACAAGAGAATTAGCAATGTTTAAGGAGACAAAACGGAGCTGTTGCCCTTTTTATCTGCTCACACTTGAAAAGGTGGTAGCATACAAAGGTGACATAAGATAAAAAGTAGGAAACTTCACAACGACAAATTCTCTTCTGCTTCAACCCTGCACAGGCTTTTCCAATTTAAGGTGAGGAAGGCAGAGGTATATGAGGTACATTCAGTGAATAATTTGTCCCATGCTGTGCAATTGCATTTGGGTTTGGATATCTGGGAATGCAAGACCATGATGTTGCCATGTAAAACACAGTGGCAACTCTAACCTTATGACACTTATCTGACATGAATAGGATAGACACGTGTCTGGACTAGGAACCTGATAATTTGGTTCCCTGAAACAGGAGTTTTCTTTAAACCACTGATATGCTCTGACATGGTGTCAGATTATATCAGAGCGTTTTCCATAAACCAATTTTGCATATGTGAGAGATGTTGTCTATGACAGGCTCAAGGCTGAAATATTTAAATTATTTAAAGATTTAATTTATGAGTTGTTTACAAATACAAACTTCAGTTCTTTTGGCTTTCCCTGTATAATCCAGTGTGTCTCCTCCTTTTCCCCAGACAAATTCACTGTAGTCTGAACATATAGCAAAAGTCCATATTCTATGCACTTACCCACAAGGGCATTATCAACAAAGTTCTCCTGTTTGTTTTTCACCAAGATTGCTCAACACAAAGATAGAGAATGTTTTAAATTCATAGCCATGCTGCTATTTGAAAACTGCTGTTACAAAACCTAAAAATAAAAAATGTGCTATCTCTCATCTAGCAGCTGATCTCAATACCCCTTCAGGAAGTGGAAAAACTTCTGTTAACATGAGTGGGAGCTTTTCTCCATTTCCAATTTCTGTCTGTAGACCAGAGCTCTCCTTTTCTGCTGATTTCTGCTTAAGATAATGACGGATTCCTCTGAGTTTCACTCAATGAGATTTTAAACATTCCTTGTAACTGAGATATGACTATTAGTTTCAAGTTTGAGAAAACTGGGGGGAAAAAATTACCTGAACAAAATCATTCATGGCATATAATAATGTATTTAAAATAGCCACACATCATAAAGTTAAAAGTAGGTACTGACAATGCTCGAACCTATCAGACAATTTTCAATGAATGTCAGGACTAATGATAACTGTATAGGTCAAAAATCAACTATAATGAAAAAGTGTGCTCATCCTTAAAATAGCAAGTTGTTATGACAGTTTACGAGATTTCTGAGATTTGTGTAGATCAGCCCTTGTGAAAACCATGAGCCCAATTCAATAATGGTCAGCAACAGAACAAAGTGATGTAAACCATAACAGCAGCAATTACTTTTCAAATCTGCACGTGGGGATGCCTGGTGAGCTCCGTCCTACAAACACCATCACACTTGTGCAGAGAGGGCACGGACCAGGCCCAGAGGCTCACAACTGCTGCAAAACTTGGCATGGACATTTTAGCAAATTCCAGTTACTGCCTGTTTCTGCAGCATGCAGGCCCGCTCCGCCTCACATCCTGCAAGGAACAAAACAAGAACCAATTTAATGCCACCGTGGGAGATAAACTGCCAACGTGCCGGAACAGCACTGCACAGGAAACACGCTGAAAGCAGAAGTTCAGGCTAGATCTAAATGTGAACAGACCAATCCCTTAAACAAAGATTCTTTCACTAGACCCAAAATAGTGCTGAAGAGCTTCAGTGTTACATACATTGCTTTCAGGTGCCTATTTGCAAGAAAACAATTTGAAAAAAACTCTGTCTAACCTGTTGAGGCACTTGAAATACCAAAAGCGCTTACAGTTTCTGGTGAAAATATCCTTAGGCAACAGTAGCTGTGCTATCTTGCATGCCCTATAGCACCTCTCTCTTGGCTGCTGTGACTATCTAGGTACCTATCTCTATGCCTGTGGGACTTTAAGATTCAGAAATTAAGTGTCCCTGTGCCTAAATTCCTGAAGAGCATGATTTTTCATGCATACCAGAACACACCTAAGACAAACTGAGAAGCTGCATCTATTCTAGCGATGAAAATGTTTTCTCTAGCCCTCAAGGCGACTAGCATGGAACAGCGTGCGTGCATTCATATGGCTTCACCCCACTAACCTCAAGCTGGCAAAGTGGCTGTCCTGGCCTAACTCTGAGCTGCTCCTCCACCTCTCCTGCCACAGTCTGGGTTCTCAAGGGCCAAGATCTTGCCAGGGCTCTGCTAATTGAGCCACTCAGGTCTGTGTCTGGCCCTGCCTAGTCTTTTAGTGCAGACCCCCTGTCATAAAAAACTCACGTTAGGATACTTCTGGCTTCACTCCAGACTCTGGGTTAAGGCGTTTGCCTGGAAGCACCCTGTAGGCATGTGGAGAAATAAAATTTCATTTCAGATCCTGTTTCCCTGATCTCAAATATAAGCAGAATAAATAAATGGTCAGATTGCGAAGACAAACCGGTAATTCACATTTTTGTTTTTGCAGTGTAGATAGAAGTATGCATAGGACAGCACTTATGACATGTGAACTGCTGTTCCCTCCCCAGCTTCCCCAAGGCTGCCACCGCTCCTGGGAGGTAATTTAATCTGTAAATATTATTTTGGCTTTGCTTTTTTTCCATTCACAGGCAGATCAGAACTATAGGAATAAGTTGAAATGGGCCATACTCATTCCCCACATGACGAAACAAAGGTTCTTCTCAAAGATAACACATGACTCCAGAAGCCATCTCTATTTCCTAAGCTCAGGAAAGAGAAGTACAAAATGGGATCCTGTCTAGAAAGGATTTTGATTTACTGATCTGCTCTGAGGAAAGAGGGCCTGCTGTAGAAATCCCTGCCCTTCCCACTGTGTTTGGGAAGAGTCATGAGCACTGCATAGAGATTGGCTGCTCCCTGAACTTTTTGAAAGACAAACTGCTCAAGGATACAGCCTGAGAGATTGAGACCTGTTTGTAGTAATGGCTTTCAGTGCTGCTGTGCTTCACACTGCTCTGAGTAGCAGTTACGACAAAGAAAACTTGCCAAACCTCCTTCAACAACAGCCTGGATTAATGAATAACCTCATTCTGGGAAGAGATATGGAAATACACTCTTGTGAGCTCAGCTCTCAGCCGTTTGAGTTGAGGTGCAACAACAGTAATATTTCAGCTAGGGAGCACTAAGGAGGGGGTGCAAGGATCAGAAAGCAAGAGGATGGGAAAAAGGAGGAGAGACAGTAACTTCCTCATGATTAGAAATGATTGGTAATGAAGTGAGAAGTGTGCATGAAGATGGCTTCTTTTGTGGGAGCAGGGCATGCAAAAGCTAGGAATGAAAGGAGCTAGAGCCAAGCAGGCTTGCACATTTGTGAAGCAAAAGCTTCTTTATGCAAATATTACTTTACTATTTAATGGCATGTTCTGCAGCTAGAGCATGCCACCCTTTTACAATTGTCGATGAAGTCCTATTCCTTGTTTGCAGTAAGAGAAGAGAGGCAACAGCTGTTCCTAAGGGATGGACTGGATCACCTGACTGAAAGAGACAGAGAGAAAAAGAAGAGTTACGTTCTCAGGACAGAATTATAAAGGAAAATCATCAGAGAAATGGCAGACATGAGACATGATGCAAAGCTGCCATGTAAAACACATATGTGTGTATATATATATATAAAACACATATGTAAAACACATATCTGTGTTTTAAGAACCTGACTAAGAAATCAGGGTAAAAGGCAGATGGAAAGGAAAGGTTGATGTGGAAAAAGATTAAAAGCAGAAGAGGCAAGAGGGGAGCTAATTAATTCAAGAGAGGAGCTAGAAGTAGGAGAGGGAACAAACATGAGTGAGGCACCCGGAAAAATTCACAGCACGTTTGCCAGACACTCAACAGAGCAAGAGCATCAGCAAGACAGGATGTGGCTAAACATGAAGGGGGAAAATCTGTGAGGGGTGAGCACAGTAAAACGTCCAAGCATGGAGATCCTGGGGACAGAGGAGAGGCCAATGCTCTCATATGCAGAAGAATGCTGCATCAACGGCTGCAGAGACAAAACGCGCTCCTGCATGTGTGCCTGTGAATAAGACTTGAGCTCCAGCAGCCACCTCTCTGTGCCAGCACCATTTATTCCTTGCTTCGAGAAAATGTGAGTTGCGCAAGGTCAGTGGTGCTGATCTCCATATAAGGGCCTGTGAAGAAGCCTGTGCTGGCAGCTGGGGTGGTGGGGCTGCCCACGGCACAGGTGCTGC
>JAWWLV010000100.1:54260773-54285646 GCA_035041135.1 Platyrinchus mystaceus | reverse complement strand
AACCAAGCACTGAAGCTGTTAGGGAAAAAAAGAAATTCTCAGCAGTTCTTAAACATCTTTCATAAACATGATGCTGCCTGAACTGCATCACTGTGAGCATGCGTGTATGTTGCTGACATTAGCTCATATATTTGCCTTTCAGAGATTCAGGGAGATGTGTGCAACATGGACCTGAACTTGAAAGACAGCAGTCGCTCTCATCCTGTGGTTGGCATCGCTGGTAGGTACTGCGTGCTCCATCGCATCAGACTGCTGCCTGGGACCGCCCTCACCAGGGCTAGAGCCACATGTTTCAGGGGACAAACCACACTCTCCCAATAGCCAAGTTTATGTGACCAGTGAGCAATATGGAGTCTTTAAAAGTATTCACAAATCACTAGTTATTCAGAGCTCTAAATCACAAAACAGGGCCCAAAACTTTTAGGTGAATTAGGCCACAAATGCTGTGGCATTTCTAGAATAGACTGCCTCTCTTCTGTTGCATATAGAATACCTTACTCCCTGACAACTTATATACCATCAAATGAATGCTTCTAGAGATATAGGTGACAATATAGCTTCTCCCCTGAGATGACTCTTGGAGCACATAGTCACCACACATACAGACTGCTGAGGCTACTCTAAAAATGATCCCCCTTTGTCAGCTAGCTCTACGCTTCATTGATATGTTAAAATGGAATGTAGTTAAGAGGGTTAATGGGAGTGATCTTTTTTCTTCCACGCTTCTGGACATTTCACCAACACAATCAGGTTATCCCTGCTTGCCAGTCACCAAGTTCTCTGCACTGTGTGCTGCTGAGCCTCATTTCCCCCTGCCTTTTCTACAGCCACGCACTCTAATTTGATCACATCGCATCAGTGCTAGCGCAGGTCAGCCGAGGTACCGGTGGCTCCACACAGCACAGCTCCCTGGGGTGCATTTTGGGGAGGCAGTGCTGTGCTGGCACGCCGGGAGCTTTGCCAAGGCGGGAGATCTGAGAGTGTTGCCCAAGAGCTGTGGGTTCTTCTGGTGAAATAAGGCTTTTCCTGGAGGTCTTTATTACGCAACCCACAGTGATTAAGGCTTCCATGTTCTCAAAAGGAAATGAATATTTTGCAGGCTACGTCAGGAAGAATTTGGGAACTTAGGAGGGAAAGAACACACAAGCATGAAATTGGGTTAAAGATGAAATTCTTCCAAAATTGCTTCAAATGTTGGAGAATGAGAGAGGTGAAATGGTTCCAGTTAACAGCAAATTCACTGAAGGTGTTAGTAGAAGGAAGAAACAATTTGTGAATTTTGGCTGGATTCACCAATCACCTTTGTTTAGAAAACAGAAACCAGTTATATAAGTTGAAGTGTTCTGAAGATTTTGAATTCTCATGGTTCATTTTGAAAAAGTCAAGCGCTCATTTTTCAAATCATAGAAGCTAAAGACTCTTTTAAAATAGACATAAGCACTAAGGAAAAAATCAGTGAAAAAATGCATATCTCGAAACACAATGAAACATATAGGATAAAAAAACCCAAAGCATTTTGTGGAGATTATTTTTTCAGGAAAAATGAAAAATTCCATTTCATGTTGACCTGCCTTACATCTATTCCTCTCCATTAATCAATGTTGACATCAAGGCAAAAACTCACAATACAGGTAGCTCTAATGAGTGAGTTCAAAATCCTTCTTAGGAATAACCTACATAAAAGATAGATCTTTTATGTGAAATCCTCTTACCAGTGTGAAGTGTCCTCCATTTTGAGATATTTATTACCATTGGCAGCTCTGGCGCACATTGTGGTGCCAGTAACATTAGTGAAAACAAAGAGAAGGCAACCTGGCCCATTATTTGATAACTGAAACTAGTTGCTAAGATTTGAGTCCAACAGTGGAGTGTCAGAAAGCTTCCCATAATGTTAATGCTTAACAAAATGTTTATCTCATTGTTCTCTTTTTTTAACAAATGATACTTGAAATAGAGATTGATTTCATAAAAATTGAGAATATGTGCATCGCCTAAAATCTTCCAACAGGTCATTTTTCATGTGTCACATTAAAAACACAAACTCAAAATCCTATACCTCTTTTTAAACCCTTTGTGAAAGGTATAGTGGTATACTCCCGTGAAGTATTGGAACACAACACATGTAATTCAGACTGTATAATTTCTAACCATGCTGCAGAAGCAGCTTAGGCACACTTACAGCTCACTACTAAAAACAGTCCAGATACATTAGCTGAAAAGTCCAAGGAGGAGAAGCTCAAACATTTGCTTCAAATTCTTGAGCAACCTGGTCTAGTAGAAAGTTCCTGCCCATGGCAGGGGGGGGGGTAGAACTAGATGATCTTTAGTGTCCCTTCTAAACCAAACCATTCTATGATTCTGTTTCTTGATAATAAGTACCATTGTACTGCTCAAAGTTTAATGAGCTTTAATAATAGCACTTGAAGGAAGGGTGTTGTCTCCCTCCACAGAAAGTGCCTTGTGAATCTGTACAGAAGTGTCCTATTATTCATTCAGTGAAGTAAGGCTTTGGTTAAGACCAGTTTCAGTGGTGAATTTCAGGAATGGGAAAAAAAAACAAAACACATTTTTATACTGCTGTACACACTGGGAAACCTTACTGAAATCTCCTGTGATGGCAATTCTGTAGCTGCACATGGAAATCTTAAATTTTTTTTTTACTTATTTATTAACTATTATTTTGAAACAGATATTTGGAACCAACAAATTCATTTAATAAATGTTAGCAGGCAGGCGTATTTGATCTTAGTCTCATAGGGTTTTTAACTTTGATCATATGGTAGATAGTGTAATCATGAGGACAATATGCATAATACTATAATGGATACACTGAAACTGCATTTACATTAATACCTAATTCATTAGAAATATTAGTCAGAGAGAGGAGGCACAATACTGAAATGAAATCTTCAAGATGAAGCGGCAGTTAAAGTCATGTGAGACATGTCTGATAGACTACAGACAGTCAGTTTAAAGACCAGAAACTGTAAATGCATATAAATAGCTGCTTGCCGACATTTCTTACAATGGAAGTCAAACTTAAGAAATGGCAGGGGAATAAATTTTAAAGGTAGAAACCGGAAATTTTCTTTTTCTGCAGTATTATCCTGTGGAAATCACAGTAGTATTGCACTCCAGAGCTAGCAGGAACTTAGTATTTCTTACTTATTTAGGAACAAACACACCAAAAGAGGCAAATTACGAAGCTTCATGGTACAAATCATCAACTAAGAAAACAAGTTCCAGGGGTGGTTAAGTTGTAGACATGTTTTTCATTAGCAAGACTTCTTAACTTCTTCCTTTGCTGTACTTACCCATAGCCCTTCTCAGAGGCAGAATGCTTGACATGAAAGGACATCTGACTGACTTCGTATCGGTTCCTATTGCCCCTCCCCTGGAAAGAGTCTGTGGATACAGAGCATTTTTGAGTGTGAAAAAGAGCCAAGATAGCTTATAAAATGTTGGCCTGATGTACATGTGAGATATAAATATTCCCTTGTCATGGCTGGGGGCTTGGGAGACCTCAGACTGACTGGAGACACTCTGTTGTCACATGCCAGCCCTTTGGAAAACAGCTGGGAAGTCACCACAGAACAAATTACTATTCACAAGGCAAAACCCTAAAACAAAGACTGTCCTTCAAGTTCTGGTGCCCAGTAGGATGCAGCATGGTTTAGGGTGCTGGGGCATCAGCTGCACAGCCAGAGTACCCTGGCGTTGTCTCGTCAAGAGTCTGATGGACATGTCTCATTTGCACATGCAGAGTCAGATTTTCAGCAGAATTCAGTGCACACAGTTAGAGTCCTGCCAGTAAACACAGCACTTTTTCAAACCCATAGAGAGAAAGACTGTGGGTGGTGGTTTGAGAACTAAGGGGACAAGATGCATCAAATGAGTGTCAGGCACAGCATTATTTCTGACACGATGCATGGCAGTTTCAAACTTTTAGGTTCTTATATTCCTCAGGCTTGCTTAGACCTGCAGTAGGAAATACCTGCTCACAAACACATAATTATTTCCAAAGAGCCTTGTACAAACAGCAGTCCTCACATATAACCATCATCAACCAGGTAGCTGTACAAATTCACCTTGGCAAGGTCTGGGCTACAGCATTATTACCTAACCAATTGTTCTTCAACTTTCATCTCAGCTTCTTCCAGCATCTTTCCAAGACATGGATCTCTGTTTCCTTCCCAGGGTAGGAACATTTCTAATGGAGACATGCCCTGAGCTCTCCCATCCACAACAGGGATTGGACATGCTCAAAGAGCTGCATCTGCTGAGCCAAGAAATGCTATCTCTTTTAGTTATTGATTTGCAGCCATTTGGGCTTTCTCTCTGCCCAGAGTACCTGAACCTTCCTAGCCAGGGGCTACCATGTCAGTGAAACAACATCAATGAGACATCAGGTATGCTGTTTCTGCTGGCACCTCATGTGTGAGGCTTAATGAAGGTGTCAACAAGCATAGGAAGGATAGTAGTAGGAATCTGTCTTAGAGAAATAGGCAGGGTTGCCTGCTTGAGCATTCCTGGTTTTGCATGTTGACCAACGGAATCAGAGATTTACCTTCATTAGAATCTGCAAGGCTCAGTGTTATCAACGCAAAAACACAGAGAATGCTGGACAGTTTCTGGCCCAGCCCCCTGCCTCCTAAGCAAGGATATGTGATGGAGGCTAGGGGGAACATGCCCATGGGAGGATAATGAAGGCATAATGAAAAGGGTAACACAGGTTCTTAAGGATATTGTCTAGATTACCTTGGAGTCATTTGGTCAGAGATACTCCTCAGTCAAGAAGAATTGCCAAACCAACTGCAGCTGATAGAAGGAGATGTTAGTATGCATATATCTGCTAACGACAATTCAATGGTTCTCATCACTAAATAAACACACTAAGAATATTTAGACAAAGACTTTCTATGGTCAAATATACTAGTGATGGATCTTGGAGCAGAGATAGCTTTCCTCTTAGATGCTCCACTGGGAAGACTGATGCATTTGCAGTGGATGCGTTAAGGAAAAAAAGATTTGGCTGTTTGACAAGCTCAGCTGCTGGAACAGGGGCCTGAAGTGTGACATTGCTCAGTTCTTGCCTACAGTGTACACTCCTCTTATCTTATTTCTTAGGCACTGTGGAAAAGATTAAAAGGCATGTTAGAATTGAATATATGTTGCCTACCTGCAGTCTTGTTCTTGCCCTTAGCCCTGTTGAGCCCAGGAGGATTCCTGCTCTGTGATATTTCTGACTTAGGTAACTCTCCAAACTGTTTGGGGACCAGCAGCCTGTGGGTTAATAGCAGCCTCTGGTATGTCTTCTGCTTGTTTACCTGTAGAAATCAGTGAATCTGCAAAGAACCTGAAGAACATCTTAGAAGGAAGATACAGAGCTACAGGGTGAGTTAACACAGATACACAATCAATTAAGCTTGTAGGATCAGAGTTGCCAACAGAGCAATTCTTCTTACATGCATTTAAAAATTTGGAGAGATGTAGTGTGCTGCCTTAAACCTGATGTTTAAGGTAACTACATGGTTCTACAAGAAAACCACATGGGACTCATTTTTTCTGTACCTCCAAAACTCAGTGTCATTGTAGGATAGTTATTAGTTTGCTACTCCTGTTGGGACACTTTCTGACCTGCAGATGTTTTATTTCATCTAAACTGTAAACACAAAGCAATAAGATGATTTGCTTATGATGGTTATGAATCTTTAAAAATTCCATAGAAAAGTTACCATGGAAAAGGGAAATATAACCTCCATTTTCTAAAAGGGGGAAAGTGGAAGATGCGTTGACTACAGAGAGTCAGTCTCACCTCTGTGCCAGGCAACATCATAGAGCAGATTCTCCTGGAAACTCTGTAACAGTCAACATGGCTTTACAAAAGGGAAATCATGGCTGACAAATTTGGTGACATTCTATAATGGGGCCTACAGTATCTGTGGGTGGGCCAGAGCATTGTATACCTGGACTTTTGCAAAGTGTTTGACCCTGTCCCGCATGACATCCTTGTCTCTAAATTGGAGAGACATGGATTTGATGGATGGACCACTCAGTGGATAAAGAACTGGCTGGATGGCAGCACACAAAGTGTTGTGGTCAGTGGCTCATTGTCCCCACAGAGACCAGTGACGAGTGTTGTCCCTCATCGGTCAGTACTGGGGCCTGTTCAACATCTTTGTCAGTGACACTGAGAGTGGATTGAGTGCACCCTCAGCACCAAGCTGTGAGATGCAGTAAACATGCTGGAGGGAAGGGATGCCATCCGGAGGGACCTTAAAGGCTTGAGAGGTGGGCCAGTGCAAGCCTCATGAGGTTCTACAAAGCAAAGTGCAAGGTCCTACACCTGGGTCAGGGCAATCCTGGGCACACCTACAGGTTGAGGGGAGAAGTGACTGAGAGCAGCCCTGTGGAGAAGGACTGGGGCGTGATGATTGATGAAAAACTCAATATGAGCCAGCAGCATATGCTCACAGCCCAGAAAGCCAACAAAATCCTGGGCTGCATCAAAATCGGTGTGGCCAGCAGGTCAAGGGAGGTGATTCTGCCCCTCTACTCTTCTCTCATGACACCCCACCTGGAGTGTTGTGTACAGTTCTGGTGACCCCAACATAAGACATGGTGGAACTGTTGGAGCAAGTCCAGAGGAGGGCCCCAAAGTTGATTAAGAGGACTGGAGCACCTCCACTACAAAGACAGGCTAAGAAAGTTGTGGCTGTTCAGCCTGGAGAAAAGAAGGTTGTTTGGAAATCTCATAGCAACCTTCTACTACCTGAAGGGGGCCTAGAGGGAAGCTGGAGAGAGACTCTGTCAGGAACTGTAGTGATAGAACAAGGAGTAATGGGTACAATTTGAAGAGAAAATTTAGGTTAGATATCAGGTAGACATTTTTTACTGTGCAGGTGGTGAGACAGTGGAACAGCTTGCCTGGGCGGGTTGTGGATTTCCCAACCCTGACACTGTTCAAAGCCAGGTTGGATAAGGCCTTGAGCAACCTGGTCTAATGGAAAGTCTCCTAGATGACCTTTAAAGTCCCTTGCAATCCTTATGACTATTCTCTTGATTCTCATAGTGTCTCATTAGAATTGGTGGTTGATGCTATCTCCACTTGAAAACAAGACAACAGATTTTCATGACTGAATTTAGTTTGTGACCGATAGATGCTCATTTTAAGCTTGCTCAACTTTCTTCATGGAAGAGTCACAGTACTGTCCCATGCAGTTGTTTCTTTCCTAAATTGGTTTGCTTGCCACATTTTATAGAAATTTTTTCCTACATAATTTATAACTTTTGAAAAAGAAAAAAAATATAGGCTAAAAATAGAATAAGGAAAGCTCAGAAAGCGTTGCGGTGCAATGAAGGCATTGGGGGAAACTCTGAAATGTTACAGGGTTGCTGTGATTCATGCAGAAACTTAATAAGGCCTTAGCTGCATGGGAGTGGAGTGAGCTCAGGGTCAGCTGTAAGACCATAGCATCAGACTGTGGAAGTAAGGCTGAAGTGCAGAAAGCTCTAGAAAACCAAGAAAAGGTTCTGAAATTGCACTTAGGGAGAACAGAGCTTACAAAGGAGGATGGAGAAGGACAGAAAGAAGATGACATCTCCTCTTCAGTGAATTGGATGGAATTAATAACTTGAGGCTTTTTCTGCACAGCATCCTCTCTGGTCCTTGGTTGCTCTAAGCACTCTTCTCTGAGCCAACTTCACTGCTTCAGCATCACCTAGAGTGTATCACTATGCAAACACTCAAGAAGAGATGCACATGTACCAAATCTGGCCAGAGGCAGCCTGTCTAGTGATTGCAGATGACAGTCTGGCACCTCCTGCCATGATTCTCTCCAACCCTCATGAGTGACCTCTAGACAGGGTCTTCCTCTCCACACAGGTAAGAGGGAACCATGTGCCAGAAGAAGATAGAAAGATCTCACTCCCCAGGGAGGGTGCAGATTTTTCTCTAGCCCCAAGGCCCTTGGCCTTGACTAAAGAACTTAGTTGTCCTTTTGCCACACTTTCTAGCTCTTTTTTCTAGTGTTTGCCTTTGTGTCTGTAAGCCTAGTTTGCATTTGAGCCCAGAAGCATGATCTTACATTTGGCGTTTCTTGCCCACTGCCAATCCCATGGAGACCTCCGGAGCACTGTGTATCAGCAGTCCATCCCTCTTCCACTTTTGGGTCTTTATGTCAGTTGCAAATTGTGTTTACAATAGCATTACATTTTTTTCAAGCCACTGATCAAATCATAAAATGACACAGGCTGCAGTGTAAGTAAACTCAACTGGTAAATGTTCACATAGAATTACATTTGTGACATATTAAGTAGAGTATTTAATGTATTTAATGCTCATCTATTGATGAGCTATTGATGTTTAAATAAAAATACAATCTAGAACCAAATTAAATGTCTTTTAATGTCAACATTTCTACTAAGACCACTCATAGATTCATAAAATGGTTCAGGTTGGAAGAGACCTTAAATATTCACCTAATCCAAATACTCTGCTGTAAACAGACTAGACTAGGTTGCTCAAAGTCACATCCAACCTGGCCTTGAACACTTTCAGGCACGGAACATCCACAACCTCTCCAGGCAACCTGCTCTGGGGTCTCACCACCCTTGTGACCAGCGGTGGTTCCCTCTCCCTGACCTTGTGTTCTCCAGCTCTTCACCATCCCAAAGGCTCAGGGCCTGCACACCACACACCAGTTTCTTTCCGGAGCTGGAAAGACTGAAAGGGGATAGAGAAGTCCAGACACAATTGTCAAAGTACCAAAAAAAAAGAGGAAAAACATCTTTACTGTTATTTTCTTGTGGTTTTGAGCCATCCCTCTAACTTTTTGTTAATTGAGACCCTTATAGATTTTTTTTTTTCCCCTGAGATCAAGATCAGGATGAGTCCTAGACTTATTTAATTAATTTGTCTTTTTAAGTATTAGTTCTGAAATAGATGCCTCCCAGTTCCCTGGATGTTTTCTAGGGATCTAAGAGATATTAAATATAAGCAGTGTTGATTCACAAGCATTTTTTAAATGTTCCGATATAAGTTATCTTGATTTACTGATTTATTGATGATGTTTTAGTAGCTTCAGGGCTATTTTGTTATCCTTTAATATCTTTGCAATTAATAGTTTCATTGCTATGGATAACTTTTTAATGCAAATATACGTTGACCAGCTGTGATAGTCCATCATTGTTGCTGGCAGTTCCTCTGGTTCAATCCACAATTTTATGAGCCGCTTTTTCTCCTGAATATCTGCTGCTACCCACATTGGATTGTCTCTTGTATGCTTTTCCTTCCTTTATTAGTCTTTTACATCATCTGTCTTCCTCTTTAAACTAATTTTTATCAGATTTCCATGGGGTTTTTTTTACTTTTTTTGTGTGTGTCTTGCACTTTACTTTGTGTTGAATTAAATCAATATAAACATTAGTTCTGACTATAGGTTGCTGTTTTTAAGGTACATATATTTGTAAATAAATCTCTGTTGTTAGTCACAGTTTCCCACTTATATTTTTCCTCTGATTGATTTGACTTACATTAATCTCTTTGAGAAACAGTTCCTTGAAAAGGGCCTATATCTATTTGTATTTATTTTATATGCAAAACATACAAAATATTTACATAGTAGTTTACACAAAAAAGACTAAATCATGTGTTCTTATCACTTTTTTCTAAATAAACATTAAATTGTAATTTTAAAAGCAGTTTTTCTTTATCTGATAATAAGAGATGCAGAATTTCCTGAGTTGGATATAATGTATTTTGAGGCTGCCTTAAAATTTCAGAGACACTGAAACACTGACAGTGTCAGACCACTTAAATATCAACAGAAGTTCACCAATCTCTGCAACATAGGCTGGTGTATTCCTTGTTTAGTGGAACTTGATCAATTTTGGAAAACATTCCACCTAGAAAAACTATTAGGCATGTATTTAGCATGTACTGAAGAACCCTACACAATCAGGCTGAATTTAAGCACATTTTAAAAGGATTCCATGGTACCTCTAGCAGCCATATGAAGGAAAAAGAAAAATCACAAAAATACAAAAATACAAAAATACAAAAAAGAGCAACTGTTGTTAGTGCTTAACATCACTGCTACACTGCAGCAGTTGTATTCAGACTGTAGCTATACTAATACAGTATAACATCCATGGATGATTAAAAGGACAAATATATCTATATCCCACATTTGTGGGCTTACAGATGAAAAGTTCACAGCCTGCTCTCCACAGCCTTGATCTACCAAAGATCAAGAGATACTTGGAGATACTCAGAAATGAAAGCAAGTGAATAATCCCACTCAATCATAGGGCTATTGCTATATTTAAAGGCCTTACACTACAGGTACTAGTCATCCAGATTTCTGTCATTAAAACTTGTCATCACTCTTTTTGAAACAGGGCCTGTCACAGCTCATCAGCATACTGGTTAGCAGTCTTGTAATTTGAAACAGTTACTTGCTGAAAATGTGCCTTTGCTGAAATCAAAAGTAACAGCAAATCTTGAGGCAGCATCAGCTGCATAAACCAGTGCTCCTTGGCTCCTGGAATGAGTTCATAGAGAAGGAGAGTGGCAGAGAGAGAATACAAACAAGCCCTACTGCAGAATCATGGATAGGCTGATGCTCAGACTTGAGCTTCACCTGGAGAGGGAAAAGCCTCCTGCTGTGAGTGATTTATTGCCTAGTTCAAAAATCATCTTTCTAGTTCAATGAACATTTAATTACTCACACAGTGTGAATTAATGGTAGCAGGAGAAAGTGTCTCTTAAATGAATTCCCAATAGAAATCAGATGGAGCAAGCATTCCAACCTGTCTCCAATGCCCTAAAAGGGTGCTTTGCTTAGGGAGTTACTGTACTGGTGCAGGGGTCAGAGCACATTTTGCCTCCCATTTCTGGCTAGGGAAGGAAAAATAATAAGACTAGTGTTAAAATTTACATTGTGCAACCCCTTTGTTGCAGAATGATAGGGCAGGAGTGCGGGAAAAAAATTAAATTGAAAGGATCATATCTCTCTGTATCTAACCTCTTGAAGAATGTGGAAGTAAAGAGGAGAATGGAGAAGAACTGCTTGTAAAGCAGAAGCAGATGTACCACCAGCCACAGTAACGAAACTGTGAGTTCACAACCACACCATGAGAAGTGAGAACATGTGCAATGCTACCTGTGCTTTGAGGCAAGGAGCTGAGGAGCTGAAACCCCAGAGCTCCTTCTCCAGAGAAATTGCATTCTTGCTCTAAACAAAGCAGGGCAGGGGTGGGGGGGGAGAGTTAGGATCATTTTTCTTTTTCTCTTCTGTTCCATGGCTTGTGTTAGATTGAAGGAAACAAATCAAAACCTTTGAAGGAGAGATGAGATGCTAGACCTGCTGGACCTGGCTGGCTTCAGAAAGCATAATGAAAACATGGATCATCTAATCCATGAGATGTGAAGTTTAATGGAATGAGGGGCCAGGGTCAGGCTCCCAGCCAGCCACTGGGCAGAATCAGTGCCTCCCTTACAGCTAGATCTGCTGTAATAAACCCTACAAACCCTGTCTCTTTGGAGAGTATTCCACATTTTTACATCACTCAAGACTTCAGTCTAACTTGAAGAATGTTCAGTGAAGACAAATAATTAGCTTCAAAAAAACATGTGAGTGCAAACATATGGTGAGCCAAGATGCTCATGCAAAAAATAGCAAACCCCCTAAACAACATTTAAAAGCAAGCCTGAGTAAAACCCTTCTGGGGCTTTTCTCTTTACAAAATGCACAGAGGAATGACCAGCTAACCAAGAATTAACCAGTATATACTGCTGATTAAGGACAAAAGTAAGAAAACTAATTTGCACTGGCTTATTGAAAATACCTGGCAGTACTGCCAAACACCCTGACATGGCAGTGCGTTGCTTGTAAGCCAGCTGGCCCTGCTTAAGCAAGGTTGCTCTTCCAAACTGTGCACCGAGGAGCAACTGATAAGCAAAGCACTACCGGCTCAGAAATGCTGCACTCCTGATGCTCTCTGTTTTCCCAGTTGTCAGCTCTGTTTATAAATTGCACACTTACAGCAAATCCAGCACCTGCTATGGACACCTCAAGCTGCCAAGTGCTTGAACATATCTCAAAAGAATCCATTCCGTGCTTGAGCCCGTTATGCCCAGTTCTTTGGTTAAAGCAGCTTCCCAGGATTTCTGAAGGCAAGTTTTGGCTGCTGTGAACAAACCTCTGGAACTGCTTTTGGGTAGACCTAAGATGTACAGTATTCCCTTCCAGAATAAAATAGCAGATCCACGGGCCTTGAACATACCACCACTTGTAAACACAGTGTGTTTGCCCTTTACAGCACTTAAAGATAAATTCAGACTGATAATTTAGAAAAATCAAAATAACAATAATTAAAAAATCGAATCTTTTACTTGTTTATTCAACTGATTTGCAATTTTTATATTAGTGGAATATGGTGGTTATTTATTAATAACTCCCAGGTGGAAAATATCAGATGCTTGGATTTATTCAAACTTGATCACCACTTTCTTTAACCAACCTCCCTCACCCTAAAGGTGCTCAAACAGCAAGGACCAAACATTCGGTTACAGACAACAGAACATTCACAAGGCTTGTGCCAGACTCATTTTGAGCTGGCACAAAACTAGCCCAAAACACAGCTGGCTCTGATAACAACCCAAATCCTGCTGCACATGCAAAACAATCTCAAGGAAAACTCTAACTGCCATTCTGTGAAAATGGAGATTCCAGGGTTGCTAATAACCAGGTGAGGGGAAAGGGGAAGAGCTGAGGCTGGCACATCTTCAGGTGAAGGAAGACTTGGGAGTCTGCACAACGCAAGGACTCCTTGGTTTTCAAATTTTTTTCTTCTCCCCTGTGGTTGGAAATAGCTCCAAATTTGTGACCTTCAGGCACAGTAAAATCAGCTCATTTATTAGTCTAGTCTTTTGGGGAGGCTTCATATGCACAAGGCGTGATTGGGCTCAGAGGCTAATGATTTTTGGGGGTGGTTGTTTTTCACTGGGGTTTTGATTTGCTTCTGCATTTCTCTCATTATGTGGGGTATACATGGAATAACTTGAAGCTGCCAGTATATGACATGGGCTTTCTTCATGTAACCAAGTCAGAATTTATAGAGAGGTGAATGAAATATGTCCTTGAATGCCTTGAATGCATAGATTTCTGAATTCTCTCTGGATTGTTCATCTCTTGCTCCAGTGCAAAATTGGCCCCAAATGCTACTGAGTAAAAATTCTCAAACAATAGTAGCCTTTTACCCGTGTCAGGCTGCTGCCTTACAGCTGGACTGTGCTCACTCAGGAAGGGTCTTTACACCATGAACAAGGTGGTCCTGGGGATCTGTATTCATGGAAGCTGACACCCAGCGATACTGAAGACCAGCAGTCTAGAAACACTTCATTAATCTGTGAAGCTCACTGCCCCAATATAAAAGGATGTCAAGTGCTCAAGAGGACTCCAAATAGATTAGCTTTTGTACTACTGCTGCAAACTTCTAATTGTACTTGACATTCACAGATGACAGCAGAGAAACCTTCACATTACAAGGCATTATCCAGTCTTTCTTGTAGTTAAGGAATAAAAGACAAAAAAACATTGTCCAAACAATATCTCAGGGGTACCTTACAAGGTCTAGTTAAAGAGAAACAGTCTACCAGAGAGACATCACTGTTGTATGTCCTCTCCCAAATGCCTCTTTAGTGCCTCCTGACTTACAGAGGGGGTAGGCACAGGGGCAGAGAACAGCACTGCAAACGATAAATAAGAAGTCCTTATTGCTGCTTGGTTGGCCCAGGAGGTGGTGACTGCTGATTATCAGCAAAATGTGGAAGCAGAGGTTTAGTGGGACAAGGTTTAGTGCAGTGTGGATGTAATAGGCTGACATGACTACTTGCACCTTGTGGGAGTGGTGGCAGTGTCCTGGGCCCTTGACAATGGAAGGCAGGGAGCTGCCTCCTGACTCAGTGCATACCTACCATCAGATCCTTCCCTGCAGCCCCAGGCTCAGGCACATACCTCAGAGGGAGCTTTGATTTCATTCCAAAACACTAGTAAAATTATATGAAATACATTGGAAAGGACTGTGTTATTACCAGCTTGTTCTTTCCCTCTAGAATCAAATGGAGTTTTATATGTGAACAATATCCATAGAAAACAATGTTTATCAGGTTTCCTGGGTATTACTTAGAACACTGAAATAGTATAACTTTAAACGTATGATCCAAACCATAACACACAGTTTTGAAGTATGTTTCTTTCCTCTATATTTATTATGCAGGTATTTGAGATATATTTTAGACTTTTGATGCTCTAAATAAATGGAGTTTTAATTTTGTTCCAGTTGATCTGAAAATAGCTTTACATTGAACTCTTTGTATCCAGTTTTAATGTGCTTCATTTTTGTGGTTATGTTTTCTGTCCAAGGTTTTTTAAAAATACAATACAAGGTATTGGTAAGAGTATGAACTCAGTGGCAGACAATTCTTTCACACCACAAATCTGCTTTTCAGACACCAAAAATCATTTACAAGCACTTAAAGAGGTCTAAAATTGCCTTACTTTTCTGGAGCATGGATTAGCAGTTCCAAAAACCTTCCCAAACCTTCCCAAACCTTCCTAAACCTTCCCTTCACTGTGAAATTTGAAAATTAGAGAAAGAAAAAGTGAAAGGAAGTGGCTAATTTAGATGCCTTCTGATCAGGTGTTTCAGATGGAAGACACTGCTTCCCAGCAGACAACATATTCTAAATGCAATGCTCATCAGCTCTTCCCCCTATAGACTCACAAATATACGATGTGCTGATCTTCATGGGTTTTGTTTTGGGTAACTGGTTGTCCTTCGGGAAGAGCCTGGGCCAACTCTGGAGCAGTGAATGCACTAGAATTATTCATACACTGAAACTACTTACTGCAATACCCTAGAGCTGCTTGTAAATCTAGCCTCCAGTTAGCTTAGGTACGCTTTAACCCTGCATAGTACTTACCTGGATTTCCTGCTGCATGTAACCACCACAAATCTGTGAACATGGAATATTTAAAGAGAATTTTTTCCCCCCTCCCCTTTATTCCTTCTTCTTCAGTTTTCTGGTTATTCACAAGTGATCCAAAGGTCAGCTTCTAGAAGTGGAGTACTATGGTTAAATCTTCCACACTAGCTCTGAAAATGCTATCACTATAAAATTTCTCTCAGTGAGTCCTAGTTACTTGTGGGAAGAGGAAAACAGTGTTATGTCTCACAGCACAGTAAGCAAAACTTACTTCATTTTGGAGTAGACTACTATAAAAGCAAATACTAAAAATTGCTATATGAAAACCTCAAGGTATTCACTAAAACATTTTTCGAGCTTACATTTTAATGAAAATGGTTGTGTTTTTCATCCTTTTATATATATAGAGGATACTTGTTTCCCAGGATGCCTTCCTGGGATGTGAGTGGGATTTAAAATTAGGCTTATTAATTTATTTATTCTGGCTAGATACCTGACTGGCACTTGGTTGCATTGTTTTCTCTTACAGTTGGTAATCTACATTTTCTTTCTCATTCTTCATTTGGCAGTAGTTTAAACACACCATTATTAGCAACTGCAACCATACCCTAAAATAAGCCCATTGATGTGCAAGATACCTCCTAGTCCACTTTTAATTCCAATTAAAGGTTTAGTAGAAACTCTTCCAGAAGGAAAACTAACCTCAAGAAAACTATTTTAATGCTGTAAGGACAACATTCAAGCAAAGCTAAACACAGCTCACTGTAAATTACAGGGCAGTCTTTCCCAGAGTATGGAGGGATATAAGCAGACTCTTCACTCCCACAAATGACAAAAAACACTGGCAGAGAGAGAAGTCATTTGTCTAATGCTGAAATTAAGGCCCAAGGTGATGTTACTATGATTACAGTTGTGTATATTCTCAGTAGTATTGTTCTGTTTTATGCCCATCCTCACAGACAGATTTCAGATGTGCAAGCACAGGGGGTAGCAAGCTCTCTTGTAGAAAGATCTTTCTAGTCTTATTTCAGAAGAGCAGAAAATATGAAAATATGAAAAAATGGAGAAGTGAGGAAAAGTCCACTTGTAAGCTGTCTAACAGCAGAAAGAAATGTGATAGACCTGTAGCCTGACTGAGGTCAAACAGGAGAGAAAGCAGATCCTGTAAGGCCATTACTCTGTGTTTTATTGAAATAGCTATATTGGTGTGTCCTGACCTCTGAGCCCAAGAAGATATTCTTGTTTAAGGTCGCAAGGAAAACAGAAGATGTAAATAGAGCCTGGCAGTTTTTGAAGGAGAAAGGCCTTAATTACATGGAGACAGACAGCCTGCCTGTGAAAAGCTAGTGCTGCTTTCTAGGCTTGGTGTAAACTGGCCTTCTCCTGAAGAGCTTTCCCATTAGTATTCACATACAAGATAGTTAACCAAAGTGAAATCCCTTGTATTTCACTAACAGATATTGTTACTAAAATGAAACTGATTTCCTGGATTCCTTTCAATAAAGCTAACAAAAATGGTCTCATACCACTGCCAAAAAGTCCAAAAAGTCCAAATTCCCATGGAAAGCATCACTGTCTGCTATTTTCTTCAGCTGTTTTATAATCACTGCTCACATTAAATGCAATGTCCCTCACCTGGTGTCCAGGAGCCATGGCCATAATCCATAAAAAGAAGGTTGTACAATACATTATTCCTTTCTTTTTCATTTTGAAAGCAGAATGCTTATAATAACAGGGTATTTGAGGCAATGTTAGGGTCATTAGATGCATCAAATACAATGTTCTAAAAAAAGAAGTATTCAGCAATGTCTCTATATCAAGGCTAAATAAGGTTAACAGAAGTACATATAGAAATCTGGAGAGCCTGAGGGCTAACTCACAATACCAGATCAAAAAAAAACTGATATGGATTTGCTTTAACCCTTCACCAGAAAAAAAAAAAAAAATAAATCATAGTTTCTTTTGTGTTTTTAACTGACCCAGGCCCTCAGTCTACAGTTATGGGACACTACTCTTTGAGAACAGCTCTTCTCAACTGAGTTTCAGTATAAGTCATCTTTGGGGTGCTCTGGATGAACCCAGATGACTCTTAGGAACTGCTTTAAAAATCAATACTTGCCGTTAAGCTTGTACATTCTTGTACATCTGTGGCAACTTCAGCAGTTTATTAGTGTGACAGGCTGTGCTACTAGCATGCAATTTCTGTATCTTTTATGAGCTTTGTGTGAGGCTCTAATCTGTGCATTTCTTTGAAATAGGACAGAATCAATATTGTTCCAATTGTGATTTGATTCATTTTGTGTGCAAGATACAGAAGAAACTCTCATCCTTAAAAGTATTTCCCTGCAACACAACACTGCTCATTGTGACGGGGAACAGGAAACACTGTGAAAACTGGAGATGGTTAAAGTCAGAAGAATGTTAATTGCATAGTGGGAAATTTGCTGAAGCAATGCTTTTCAACCTTGTTCTGTTCATAAGGCCCCAAAAATCAGCAAGTGCGTGCAAACCATTTTTCAGAAAGAGAAAAGAAAGTTACTTGCTAAAGTATTTCTGTTCTTTTTTTTTTTTTTTTCACAATTCAGAGAGTAACTGCTAAGCTACAACACTGGTGTAGAGGTTCCTTCTTCAGAAACTGGGATAGGCCACAGGTTCTTTATAATGTCCTGTGATGAAATCCAGAATTACTAGGATTTTAACCACTGAAAAGGTATGTCATTCAGCAAAAGCAGGCTCAAGCAGCATCCATGTTTAAGATGTTGCAAAGAAAACTCATACTAATATCTTCTGACAATTGTTCAGATTTTCCTGGCTAATGGCTATACATTTAATGATACTTAATTTGATATTTCCTGTAATCATAGATGACCTATTTCCACCCGAATCATTCTTAATTCTCAGTATTAGCTAGCATGGAATCAGACCTTGAATGATTACATAACTATGAACTTGCTGAACAGTGTTGGATAATTTGACCATACTTACCAAGCAATTTATATCTTATATAAATATCAAATATTTATCAAATATTTATTTGTTATTTTTAGAATATAAGGGGAAATAATGTCAGCTTCAACCTCCTTTCTTTCCTCAAACTCTACCTAGTAAAGGTCATACCTACATTTCCTCCCACTACATATCTGAAAACAAAGATATAAATTCTCTCAGAAATATGCAACATAGACAATAATCAAAGTATCACCTATGTATAACCATTCCCTAATCAAGGAATAGCCTTGATCAATTTACATCTCTGCTCCTTTGTCTTTAGAGGAATCATTTTCTCATATTTTGGAAAGATTCTAGACTCCAATATTATTTCTTTTTCAAGCACAGGAAGAATCTACATTATACACATTTTTTCTTTTATACATTTTCAGTAGCGATTTATTTCTTGCATGCAAATGCCCTGCTTTACACTTCAACATATTTTTTCTTTCCCCGTGTCTCCATGTTCATAGCATTTTTCATTAGCAGTTGTGTCAACAAGGCTTAGAGAAATTAAAAGAAAATGAGTTGGAAGGCTTTTAGTATACAGTATCTTTGTTGTATAAAGATACAGATAATTAAAAAAGTGTAAACACCTAGTGTTTATAAGAGACAAGTGAATAATTTCTGGTGGCTAAAAAGCTGCATCTACTAAAGCAGTCATTAGACATTATTTGAGAATATTTGGTTATTTGCTAACATTTTCAATAGAAAACAGTTCCTATTTAGCTTCTTACAGACAGCCTTAAAATTGTGATTTGATTCTTTTTGTCTACAAAATACATAAGAAACCCTCATCCTTAAAAATATTTCCCTGCAACACAACACTGCATATGAAATTGGAGATTTGTGTGAAGAAATGAGAAGAAAGAAAATAAATTGGCATCACGAATTGGCAATTTTAAAAGAGATGTTACAACTTAACGTTTTTATGCTCCATAACATAGCCCCGGGTTTAAATGTGGGTTAAATTACATTAACTACTTGGATCATCCAGCTTTGTGCTGGAACTAGGCTGTCACAGAAACTGTCCTGGAATTTCTCCCTATATCTTGAGCCTTCATCAGAGCTGTAGGAAGGGATAACCAAGTGCTATCTGCTTTTAAGCACACACATATACATGTGGCTTAAAAGCTTTGAATTTATTGCAGAAAGATACATTGTCACCTGCAGTCACTGTGGATTTTGGGTTTCTAACCAAATTTTAGTACGATGAGCTATAAGGGAGAAGGGCCATTATTATTGTATAATAAGGTATACTCATACAAGCCCAGCTTGTGAGAGGATGGGATTTGTTCTGACAAAGAACTGCTAGAAGGCTTCTCTTGATTTCTGATGTAGAGGCTTCAGTGCTGTGTGGAAATGATCTAGGATATATACTGCATAGGTTTTACTAAGTAAGTAGTTATCTTTCTTCCCATAGAAATAATTTATTTAAAGAAGTGCCTAAAGAAAAATTAAGTTTAAATCTGAACTTCTCTGGAGATGTAACTAACCAATAAACCATAATCTTAATGAGTCATCCGGAGATTTAAGTCAATGAAAGGCAATTAATTTCTTAAATGAAGAAAATATGAGAGATCACACATTTTAGGAGAAAAACTGTGTTCAGAAAATCATGGAGTGAGTAAAGATCCCAAACTCCTTGGTCAGTAGAGATCCTGATCTCAAGAGTGCTGAACGCAAATATTTAAAACATGAAAGAAGTTGTTGCTTGATTTACATATTTCTGTGAGTCAGCTGTTGTTTACCTGCAGAACAAAAGCAGTGAACTGGAGCACTGGCTTGGTCAGACTCTCAGTAAGCCTGGGCTTCAGACGTGCAGCACTGGTGTGGGCACCCAGACCACGAGTCATGTTAAACAACTGGATAGTGAAGGATGCCTGGAGAAACTCTGCTCTGTCACCCCGTGGTGTCAGGAGCCAAGAATTTGGCACACACCACCCCAGTCCTTGCACCTTTGCAATTTGAGATTAAAAGTGCTTTGGGGCAGGGATTGACTTAGTGTTTCTTGTAGCATAGTGGATACTTATGTCTCATGTGGATCCCTTGAGTTCCACAACAAAGCAAAAGACAGTCATTTCCTATAAAACTACTGAATCCCTGACTCTGTTTCAAGGAAGACAGCAGGTTTATTAGTTTCTTGCTGGATAACAAGTATAAACTCTCGTCACTTATTTTGCTATTCTCTTTTTTTTAAGATTGTTTTTTCAATTGATGAAAATAAACTGCATTTTAATGGATAGCTTTTATGCAGATAAATATACAGAGTGGATTTTTCATTAAGAGTGAATTAGATAATTCAGTCCCTACCTCTGTTTTAAATGTACTTGGTTAGAAGGGAAACAATAAATAATGTAACCTTGCACTTTCTGTCTGTAGGATAGGTAAATGCAAATGTAAGTCTAGCTGCAGAAGCCTGAGTGAGGACTAGAAATAAGCAGACTGGCATGATTAACATTTTAAGGTCATAGAATCACAGAATTGTTTAGGCTGGAAAAGACCTTTTAGACCATCAAGTTCAATCATTAATCCAGCACTTCCAAGTCCACTAAACCACATCCCAAGTGCCACATCTGCATGTCTTTTAAGTTCCTCCAGGGTTGGTGACTCAACCACTTCCCTGGACAATCTGTTCCAGTGCTGGACAACTCTTTCTGTGAAGAAAGTTTTCCTAATATCCAATCTGAACCTCCCTGGCACAACCTGAGGCCATTTCATCTTGTTCTACCGCTTGTTCCTTGGGAAAAGAGACTGACGTCCACCTGGCTACAACCTCCTTTCAGGTGGTTATAGAGAATGATGAGGTCTCCCCTGAGCCTCCTTTTCTCCAGGCTAAACAACCCCAGCACCCTCAGCCTCTCCTCATAGGACCTGTGCTCCAGATTCTTCCCCTATTCCACTGCTCTTCTCTGGACTCACTCCAGCACCTCAATGTCTTTCACAAGTGAGGGGCCCAAATACAAACATGGGATTTGAGGTGTGGCCTCACCAGTGTGGAGTACAGGGGGACAATCACTGCCCTGGTCCTGCTGGCCAGACTTTTACTGATACAATCCAGGACTTCCTGGCTTTCTTGGCCACTGGGAACACTGCTGGTTCATGTTCAACTGCTGTTGACAAGCACCCACAGGTCCTTTCCCACCAGGCAGCTTTCCAGCCACTTTGTCACAAGCCTGTAAAACTGCCTGGAGTTGTTTTGACCCAAGTGCAGGACCTGGCACTCGGCCTTGTTGAACCTCATACCATTGGCCTCAGCTTTTTGATCCAGCCTATCCAAATCCCTCTGCAGAACCTTCCTACCCTTAGCAGGTCAACGTTCCCACCCAGCTTGGTGTCACCTTCAAACTGAGCAAGAATTCACTTGATCCCGTCATCCAGGTTGTCAATAAATATACTAAACAGAACTGCCCCCAGTGCTGAGTGCTGGTATGTTTGATATCAAATGTATTTGATGCAAGGTGGTATTATAGGCTTAAATATATCCAAAGGCTGTCATGTGCTTTCATGTTAAGCATAATCCCAACCAGCTCTGTAATAATGAGAAAAATGCTTGAAAAATAATAACAGGTTTTCACAACAGAGTTATTTTAAAAAACAGGTTCTTCTCCTGTTAGATATACATCCAAAGGGCTACTGACTGTGAGCAACCAAAGATCAAGTTAATTCATTTCTAAACATCAGGTACTAATTTAATTTTTATGTATAGACTTATGTGCATGAATGTAAACACACATTTGAAAATCCTAAGCCGTATAGCCTTCTCAGATATGGATCAAACTGTACTCAGGCAATCATGTGCTTCATTTACCTTCAGGAAAGGCTGCAGCAGCACATTTGACACTAAAGAAGGGCTCAGATGGTTCAACACTTGTATGAGGAGGGAGGACAGAGGATGTATAGGCCTTCATGCCTTGCCTTGTAATCTCATTTCCTGGGTCTGATCTAATTGTAAAGCTGCCATTAGCTCAATGCCTGGATGTGCTGTAAACTATCAGCGGAGTCACTGGTTTGACAGTCAAATGTTGTTATGCCTGATAATGGCTGAAAAATATGGCTGAGTGTCCCCCCAGTGAACATGAGAGAGTTAACCTTGGACTTACTTATTTTTCTGTAAGTTGTAAAGTCTTTCAATCCTAATTTGTATGCTTTGCAATTATTCCATGTATTTAATAAACCAGGCATCCCACAAATTAATTTTAAGGGGACTAGAGGCTATCGTATTTATCAATTACAAGACTAACTCATAAATAGTGATCATGACTTGTTCACTTCCTAGCAGTTCATCTGTTCAGCTGTTCTAATGCAGAATAAACTTCTCATTTCATTTCTTTTTCAAGGTGTGGTCCTGGGTCATGTTTGCTAGAGACACAGTTGTTGCCTTGAGGCCAGGGATCCCCATCAGTCCCAGGGTGGCTTCCTAAAAGGTCCATCTTACTGTCTAATATCAGACAAAATAAGAGACATTTGGGTTGGGTTTGTAGTTTTGGTCTGATTTATTTCCAGGTCATCCCCCGTTCCTCAGAATATAGCAGGGAATGAGAGCTCCAGGAGCTAGCACTCTGAAATCAGAGTGGCAAAGGCAGTTTTTCTCAAATCATAAATCCAAGGGATAGAAATGAATGTCATGCTGTTGGTTTCCTCTAATTGACAATGACATTGACAATTTGTAAGCATTTCTAGCTGTTGTCTAACAAAGCTATTAACTAAAAGGCAAACACAGAGCCTTTCTAAACTAATTCAAAACTTTCATTTTTTTTTAAATGAGTGGGGAATTGAAAATGACAATTTAAAAGCCAAAGAAATGTCTTTATTTTTAATGCTGTAAAGGCTGGAATTTTGCTTTTTGAAGTGTTCAAAATAGTAACATATGGTGACATTTCAGCAACATGTCATTTCTATTAGTAGTTATGTGGCATTATTTTATCCCAGTTGCTTTTGTGGTACTTGATTTAGGTACTAACAGCCCAGGGTTAGTGTGAATTATTCATATTCCATAACAAACAAATAATCTTGAAGAAGAGAAATGCAAGGCTGTCTCCATTTTGTTGGGCTAGTTGTTGCAGATATTTAAAAAAGGCTTCAAATTACAATTTCTATTAATACAGAATTACTACTGTGATTCTCATGACATTGGAGGTCTCTAAATTAATGTAAAGATGAAGCTGACTGGTGTGAAGAAACCCAAGCCTGTGGCTAACACAACAGCCAGTCATGAGATTAGAAGAAATTCTTCTCTGAGAGACTATAAAACTTTTCAGCTGTAGGAGCTGAGTAGATCATTCCTGCCAAAGAAGCTGATATTAAGTGAAAAGAGAAAACATATACTCCTTTCATATCCTGACATACTCAGATGATGTTCTTTTTCATAAAATGAAACATTTAAAATTAACCAAAAAGATTTTTCATTATATTTTTTGTAGTGCTTACAGCATTTACTGCTGATGTTCATCCAACAAGAGTTTCCAACAGCACTTACATTTTTAGAAGGCTTTCTGCAAGTTTGTACCATGGTTTAAAAAATATACATGATGATCAATCTTACTACATTCTGGAAGAGAAAATGTTTAAAACTTTTAACTGCACCGTCTCATCAAACAAAGGAAAGCAGTAAATAAACAATCGATGTGAATAAGATACTTCTTTATGTTGTCTTCATTCCTTTTGTCTTTTACAAGTGTTCAGATTTGATCCTCAAAATGTGGGCAAAAAACACCCTGAATTTCCTAAACATATGTTTGTAATCATAGCACATGGGTTCCAACCACGCAGAAATAATACATGTTCACTCATAAAAGATAAGGCTCAGACTTTTGGTCTGCCTGCTTTATGCATCCAGTTATTTATTTTTGCTTTTCTGTGATGGCATTTTATTGCCTCAAAGTGACCTTTGTCTGTGCTGTGATTTCTCCTCCTTTTCTTTCCCCCTTAAGTACTGATTTTGTCCTGGGTGGCTGAGGGCATTGAAGGCCCTGAGGTAACTTCTTGTCTAAGGGCAGAACAAGATGAACTGCAGAACACAGCACAGGCACGCGATCCTGCAGCTCAGTGTAAGTCTCCGGTTTGTAAGGCTGTCCCATCTTTCTGTGATCAGTGCACAGTGTCCTAACATATGTGCATAATGCCCTTGCTATAGCCTTCCCTCTAGAGCCGCACATGAACATACAGTCATGCATATTCTGGATCCAATTTGCCAGTTTTCAGGTCCACAAGCCTGCAAGAATGGAATCTGAAGTGCAGATCTGTAATAGATATACTCAAATGTGCTTCCAGATATTTTTTCATTGTACATATTGAAATGAAAATACAGGGGGTTTTACTTCATCTATACAATTAATGATACTTAATCAGCTTATACATCAAGTAAGTTTAAGTCCAGGAAAGTGACTCTGTTCCCCTTGGCTCACAGCTATGAAGCATGCTATGCTACACTAAGCATCCTCAGCACTGCTTTCAGCAGAGCAAGTTCAACCTGATGAGAGCAGTGAGTTTCCTGAGAGATAAAATAGTCTGTTGCACTGAAATTCGAGCTAATCAGAGAGCTTTCAAATCATATGAAAGAAATCCATACATAACATGTTCTTTAGTCCTTCAGGACTTGATATCCCATAACAGACTCCTAGTTAACCTCAAAGACTTCTCAGTGTCATGCTAAGCTCTGCACGTGCTTTTGTAGTAAGTACGTCATAAGTAACTACACCTTGACAAGTTTCATGGCCAGTTGAGTAACCTATCCAATGTTCCCCAAATAATGGGACATGAAGAGGCATAATGAGACATCAGGAGCCAGGTGGGGGTCGGTCTCTTCTCCCAGGTAATCAGCAGTAGGACAAGAGGGCACGGGCTTAAGCTCTGCCAGGGGAGGTTTAGGTTGGATATTAGAAAGAAGTTCT
>JAWWLV010000100.1:54204777-54242759 GCA_035041135.1 Platyrinchus mystaceus | reverse complement strand
GCCCCCGGTGCTCGGGAGCCCGATGTGACCCGCCAGAGAAAATGGCGGCGGCGGCGGGGGATCGCGCCTCGTCATCGGGATTATCCGCGGGCGCCGGCGCGGAGGCGGCCGCCGCCGCCGCCACGTGCGGGAGCCTGAAGGGCGGCGCGGTGGCGGGGAACGTCGCCGGGAGCGGTGGGGGGCTTCTGCGGGAGGCGGGCGGCGGCGGCGACTGCCGGGAACAGCGCTCTGACTGGAGACGGAAGCAGCTGCGCAAAGTGCGGAGCGTGGAGCTGGACCGGCTGCCGGAGGCGCCCATCTTCCTCGCCGCCGCCCCGGCCGCCTCCTCCTCTTCCTCCTCGTCGCCGGAGCCCCCCGAGACGCTGCTGCTCCACTACCTGTCCGGGCCGCCGCGCTCCAGCCCCGCCAGCCCGGCTGCCTCCCCCAGCCGCTGCGCCGAGCTCCTGGAGCCGCTGCTGGCGGGGAGCTCGGCGGGGACGGACCCCGCCGCCGAGCGGAGGATGGAGCCGTCCCCCGCCGCGAGGTGAGGGGCGCCGGGGACTGGAGGGGAGGGCACGGCTCGGCCCCGGGTGGCGGCGGGTGACAGCGGCGGGGCCCGTTCCCGCGGGCAGGGCTCGGCGGGGAGGCTCCAGCGCTCCGCTCCCCGCCGGGCGCACGGCCGCGCCTGGCCTCAGGCCGGCGGCGGATGCGGGGGCGGCGGGAGCTGCCGCGTAGCGCAGCGCTGGGGCGCGGCGGACAGAGCTCGCCCGCCGCCTGCCTTCCCCGGGGCACCTGGTACGGGGGTGCGGCAGGGGGGAGCGGCCGGGCCGGGATGCCCGGTCGGGCGCCTGCAGCTGTCAGCGGTGCGGCGGGAGCGGGGGACGGCCCGGGGTGTCTGCGGGGGTGCGCTTGTGTCTGACTCCTGCCGGAGTCCCGAAGGGCATTGAAGTGCGGGCTCGGGGCTGCGGCGGGGCCGGAGCCGGATATGTCAGCGGCCATTGGGACGCAGTGCCTGCCCGCGGCTCCGCGGGGCCGGGCCGGGCGCGCTGGGCATCGGGCGACGGCTGTTCCCCTGCCCCGCATGCTCCTCTGCCCGCACTGCCTGAGCAAGCAGTTTGCTGCAAAACTGAGTAATCTACTCCTCTTATTTTTTTTATTTTTTTTTTTCCCCCGCAAAGGACTTCTCCGAAGTCAGCTTCTAATTTGCAGCATCGCGATAGTGCAGAACTGATTTTTTTTAGCTCTTGGTCAGGAGAGGAAAGGCTTTAAAGCATGGACGACCTCCTGGTTTTCCAAGAGAAAGTAGTTTTGTCGTGATTTAGTCTAGGTGATGAATTTCAGTGATTTCATTCAGTGCCCTGATGTTCGAAACCCGTATTTGCCTTCTGTGTGTATTAATTGATAAGTTCCATTTTCTTGAGAACTGCTGTATTACACCTATTTGACAATCGTGCAAGTCTTCAGGACGAAACCGAGCTCATGTCTGCAGTGAAGCAGTTGAAGTACTTCAGAGCACATTTCAGCTTTACTGTGTTCTTTCAGGGTCTGACTAGTGTGTGTGGGGGGAAGGCACTGCAGTATGACCATGTGAATTTGATGTGAATTTGACAATTTCACATGGATTTCTTGTAAGATTTTATATGATGTGGACTCTGTAGTTTAAGAACTTACATCCAGGGACCTATTTAGTGATGCCTTACAGTTTGGCTAATCATTTAAACCTCGTGAGAAAGAAATATAGTTCCCATTCGGGACTTGTGTGTTGTTTTTGTTTGTGTCTTATGTCAGGCAAATCTCAAGGATATTTTAAAAATGTTGACTTATCGTGGGACTATTGTAATAGGAACTGTTTTCTAGACCAATGTCCTGTTTATATGTATTCTCAGCAATTTAAATGGATTTTGGCCTGTTTCTAGGGCAGGGTAAAAATACTCGATGTGGTTGTGCAGATAAGAAATGACTCTGTACTTACAGAAAGATTAGCAGGAAATCATAAATGTTTTGGGGAAGGGAAATAATGTATGAATTAGTGAGTGCCTTGCCTTTTTATAACTCTTAGAATCATCTTTGTCTCTTATCAAGTAATGAAATTATAATGTACTGTGTCTTGTAATATGATTGTATCCAGTTTTATGGTTTTCAAGGAAAATAAAGAACCGGTATTGGAACATGTTTAAAACAATTGAGTCTCATGGTGGTAGCAAGTGGGAGTTAGGCCACTTAGGGAGTTAGGGAAAGGCCAGTATATGTTGCATCAGTCCTGAAACACTGCATCCATCCTCGATAGTCCCACAGCAGCAATGACAGAGCAGCTGTGGAATTTTTTTTTCTTTTCACATGGACAGTTTCGCTTACTCTCTAGTACCTGTATTTGGTCAAGTCAGTGTATTGCATGTGTATACAAGTTAGAGCACTTGTAAATACTCTCTGGTATTTGACTAGGAATGTTAACAAATCTTAGAAAATACTAAATGCCAAGTGATTCTCTCTTTAGTATTTTAGTGAGAATGTCTACTTTGAATTTATTGTAAGTGCAATTGAAAATACATGGCAACTTTAAAATTGTCCTTCGGAAATATTCTATAAATGCTCGTGTAGAGTCAGTAATTCTGTATGCTGTGTTACAAATAAATGGATCTTAGAGTATTACTTTGTCAGGCTGTATCAAGAATTTAAAACATCTGTCTTCTTTCATTTTAATATTAATTGATTTGTTTTAGCTGAAAGAGGCTAATTTGTATGTGAGTAACAGTATATTACACATTAAAGTTGTGTGTGTAGCAGTTGCCCAAACGTTTTATTAAAAGGCAAACCTTAAAGGCATAATCTAAATAGTGTATTATGTGGAGGTTTTATATTCTGTTTTTAAATACAGGTAGTTGTAGTTGCCTGTAAGGATCTACTGCTAGTTTGAAGATACTGTGCTTGCTCCCAAGTCCCCCTATCAGTCTCTTCGGTATTACAGTTACTTTACTTTTAAATAGAGTCGTGTTCGTGTGTATGCTGTAAGACCTATCTGAGCTTCAGAATGAAGCTGCGGAGGGAAATTGACTGCTGTTTAAGTTACAGATGTAAATGTTACTTTTTTTTTTCTTAAATCTCTCAAGCATTCTGCTTGTGAGGCAGTAGAGTGAATATTTTCGCTGATCTTTTTATATCACTGTAAGAGGAGGAGGGAGTTGTTTTACTGGGACTTGCAGCTTCACCATAAAGCACTTCAGATCTCTTATCCCGTGTAGCTTCTACATTGACAATATATTCATTTTCTTTATAAAAGGATCCAAATAGTGAGGTCAGTGATAACTGTAGTCTGATTTCTGGTAGCTCGGGGGAAATCCATGAAGGCAAAATGCATCTCCTTTTCTGTGACCTTAGCAATGTGCTTTTAAAACATTCAGACCCCTTAGGTGGTGTTTGTGTCTGAAATTGGTGTAGGTGACTTATTGCATCTCCAGGTACAGGATTAGTTTATAATGCCATAAAAATGAAAAGCAAGAAATGATGATATTCATGTCCTCTGCATGCAGTAACCACATCCTGTGTGACTTGTGTAAAAATTGTTTGAAAATGTGTGTGTTAGTTCAGCTGCAAGACAACTTTTGTAAATATTAATACAGTATTTTTCTGCAGCTGCTTTTTGATACCTGCTAGAGACACCAAAGACACACTTCAAAACTGAAGTTTTGTCTATATGTACAAACGTATTAGTAAAAACTTGTCACTTTCAGCTCTACTCATCAATTTGTAGCACCTTTGATGACTTTCAAGGAAGGACATGATTGCTTTTGACAGAATACTGGAAGCTGGAATTGGAACAGAGGGAGAGCACGTACAGTGAAAGCACAGTGTGGCCAAGGTTCAACCTTTTTCCTGTTTTTTTGTTGTTTTTTTTTTGTATTATTGAAGCGATTTCTCTGTTTATGTTGTCAAAATATAGCTAAGGTAAAAAAATATAGATTATTATTGATCCTGGCTATTCTTAGCTGAGGTAAAATATAATTTTGTATTTTATACAGGTCCTTGTAGCTGGATATTTGTAACTGTTTGTTTAAAGAAGCCACCAAATTTTCTGTTTCCAGTTTGAGCTGGATGCTACTGGGAGAGAAGATTCACTTTCTACCTCTTTTGTGCTCTGTGGCTTGAGAGCACCTTTGGAAGAGGGTCACCCTCTACCATGTCTGATTTTTATCACTCTTAGTTATTGCAAGTGGTAGGGTTCTGCTTAAATGGTCTGATCTGGTATGGCAGTTTCTTTGTTCCTGTGCAAAGTAAATAGATTGTAACTAACTAATCTGGAGCTTTCTGTCTCAGTGGATTTAGTGATACTAAAGGTTCAGTCTCCACTGTCACTCAGTGGAGTCTAAGTAGTGCTCAGTGCAATACCTACGTGTAGACATGTACAGTTGTACCTTACCCAAAGGTCACACATATAGAGCACAAGATTTGAAGATCACTTTTTCCTTCTGTATGGTGGATTTGAACTTCACAAGATCTTTTAGTATGCTAACATGTTTGTTGTCATTTGAAATTGTAGTAAAGGTACCAGTGAAGCTGTGCAAAGATTTATGCTGCTGCAGGAGAGCATGAGGCAGGCGTGGAAACAAGCATCTGGGGGTGGAGTGACTGTGCAAATGCTGCTTCCAGTATTGGTGAAACTTGGCTTAAGCTTGTTTGAAACTTAAATTATGTGTTGCCATGTAGCTGTTCTTTAAACAAACTTGTAAAGCTAGTTTTCAGCAGCAGTGGTGATAAGAGAACGGATCTGGTTTGAGTTCTGAGTTTCTAATGCTAATCTTGGTGTTCTCAGAGGATTCTCTGCAGAGATCCAGGGGTCCTCTTAATTTACTTCTTATCTGCTGTGCGCTCTCTTAAAAGTCTAGAATTAAATTTGCCTTTTGCTTAAGGCAAAGTGGACAGAAAGCCTGTAGAAGGGCTTCGTTACTTGTCTCTATGGGACTAGGAGAATGTGGTTAAGTTGAAAGTTGCTTTCTGTTACTTCCCTCCCTTTTTATCTTTACCTAGAGGCTGAGTGTATTGCCTGCAGCATGCTTCTGCTTTCCTGTCTCACCACACTGTAGAAATTGAGAATCCTGGTGGTGGTGAATAGTCCTGAATATTTTTTTCCTGTATGTTTGGAGTTTTGGTGGGTTTTTTGGTGTGTTTTGGTTTTTGTTTGTTTTTTTTTTCTGTTTCTTGACCTGTGGGTTATGCTTTGCTGTTTGATTGGTTTTTTTTTCTTTGGTTGGTTTGTTTAGGGGTTTTGTTTGCTTTATTTTGTTGGGGTTGTTTTTCTTGGGGTGCTTTTGGAAGATCGGTTTTGTTGGATCTTGGCTGAAAAATGACCAGAAAAAACCAGCAGCTCTATTTACTTGCTGCTAAAGAGTAATTTGAAGTGAGGAATTGTTTTACTTCAGTCTGAAAACTAGCGAAGTAATTTTCAAATTGTCTTAATAAAAGCTGATTAACATATGACTCCCTCTCTGTTTTGCTCATAAATATCCAATTTTTTTGATGCTGTTCAGCATCTGATGACTAAGGATTTGAAGGTATTCGCAAAAGGTAGCTGTTTTTTCTTTTTCTTTAGACTTAGAATTAGAATGTCATTTAGTGTTCCTGTTTCTGAGATTAAAGTGAAATTTGAATCAGGTTACCTTTGTTTCACACTGTCTCTGTGTATTTCTTTTGTGTCCCTGACATGTAAACTGTTCAAGTCATTCAAGGAAATATAATACTGTTCGTTCTCATCTCTCTTGCCCTACTATTCTAATTTGTAGTGGAATGACTGCTAGTATGCTTATTGTGCCAGACGACTTCAATTCTTCCCTAGTATTTCCCATCAATAGATTTCACACTGCTGTTGGTACTGCTGTGCCTTGTAACTTATCCAGGGTCACTGTGGAAGGTGGGAGTAGAGTGCTGGAAAATGAATTGTCTGCTTGACCTCACTGACATCTGACCACATCTGACATCATGTTTTCTGAGCTCTTTTCCATCCTCTTCTTGAGCCTCCAGTCATCCTGCTTTTGAGGAAATAGAAATGAGTTTCTTGCTCAGCTGTCAACAGTGGTGATCAGGTCCTTTTGGAAGCTGGTAGTTCACCCTCAAAGGTGTGCAAATATGCCTTTAATTTCAGCTGTTATTTCTCTGAAATACCGTCTTACACCCTGAGGATTTTTATGTCCTGTATGACCGTCATGCTTGTATCTCCAGGATAGTTCCTTTCAGATGCTGAAAGATCTTGGTGTAAATATTTGAAATGCTGAAGGAAAAAGAAAACACCTAATTTGTTGTAACGAAAAACTGAGAAACAGTTTGGGTTTTCTTATACAAATTGTTTCTGTTACTTCCCATTCTACTGCAAATAAAATTCCTGCAGAATTTTTCTTCAGTAATTCTTTGTATTCTTTAAAAGGAAAACTTCAAAGCTCAGTGGATGATAGGGTCATTGCCTTCAGGTAATATATAAGTGGTTTGCATCTGTAGATATATACAAAAATGCAAATACCTGTGAAAGGTGTGGTGAAACTTGCAGTCACATCCAATTTGCAGTTCAAGTTCAGTTTTTTGAGCTTGTCGGATTACAATACTCTAGGAAGCAAATGTTTGTTTTCTGTCATGGTTGAGACAATACTCTAGTTGCTTTGAATTATGACAGTAATTTCTGGTTGCTGAATATATACTTCAAAAAAATTTACGTAGTCAGGGACAATTTCTCAGTGTATCAATTTTTCACCTTTTTTTTTTTTTTTAACTTTCACAATTTTAGACTGTAGGGTTGCCAGGTCTGATTCCAGTATTCCTTTCACTATTTTTCTCTTGTTTAGTAATCAGTGTTGTAATCAGTGTCTTAAATGTGCCCACAAATAAATATCTGAAACATTTTTTATTTCACTAAAGTAAATGCCTGGATAGGAGCTTAGGGTAAGATTAAAGACTTGTTTGCTTAATGTGAGAAAATATTGGAGTTGTGATTAGCATGGAAGCTTGCTAAGACAGTGTTAATGTGATAGTGTGGAGCTGGATGGAGTTTCTCTTAAAACTATATTAATATGCATAAGTTTATTTAAAAAAAGTTAATTCAGTAATGGCTGCATGTAGATCCAGAAAATGAGCTCTTCTGTAAATATAGAATAAAGATTAATTTATTGGGGTTTTTTAACTGTGAATTCTGTGTTGATTTGTGATGAACAGCTTATTACAGTAAGTCTTCTGATCTCTGCAGGCAAATTAGATGCCCTGGCCTGTAGAAAGTGCCAGGGCTCTGGGATTTCTATTAGGTTTTCAATGGTGGGTGTGGAAACTATTTCTCTAAAGCCCAGCAAATGCAGCCAGGTTCTTCACTGTCTGGCTTGCAGGGGTGGCTCCTGGTTTCTGGCAAGGTCACAGTAACCACGGTAATTAGCTTTCTCTTTAAACCTCCAAGGTTAGGGCAGGGATCTCGTGCACTGGTACATTCTGCTCCAAGCAGCTTTGTTCACACCTTCTTTAAACATATTGCTAAAATTACCTGGGAGTTGCAGTTTGTTCCCTGAACAAGAATTTACCTGGAGTTGCAACTGCATGTTTCTTATCCTTCCCAGAGGCTCTTGGGAGGAAGAGAAGGGGCGTGTGGAGAAGAGGTCTTAAAGATGTGCAGATTGTTCTCTGTATTTGCTTTAAGCCAGTATTACAGGAGGAGCGGGGAGAAGAAGCTCCCACCCCTCCTCCCCTCTGCCAGCCTTGTGGACAAGAAGGCATGAAATAAAACTCCTTAAGCCATGCAGAGCTCTGGCAGAGAACAATGCAGATGGTCTTCAGGATTTAGAAACACATTGTGCCAAACTGATACAGAGAAGATTTAATGACTTATCTGTTTGGTTTCTCTCAGTGTGAAGACTGACATGCAGACTGATGCTGAGTGTCTTTTTTTGTGGGAAGAAGGCACATAAAATAATAAATATTTTGGATTATTTGTCTTTCATCTCTTCAAAATTGTAAGGTGCTTTCATGTAAGGATGTGTTCAGTATTGTAGACGAATATACATGGATATGGTCAGTAAGCTGAGTGAGGTGATGCTCGTTGGCAGAGACTTGGGTGATTTGTGCCTGACCGTTGCATTTGGCTTATGCTGCAGGCCAGTATCCTCTGTTCAAAATGGTTGCTGTTGTCATTCATTTCTGCTATATTGCTGGTAGTGAAGGATTCAATTCTGAAAAAGAAAGCTTTTTTCTTGTATAGATACTTCAAAGCTAGGTGGGTCCAAGCTGACTCTCTTAAAAATGGAAAACATCAGGGAAAGGGTTGGAAAGCACCAGAATAGTAATATAAACAAATGTGAAGTGTTTTTTGTACTTTGGATTCCTTGTCATTTTAGGCAAAAAGAGTTTCTCAGTCTGAGCTCTTTCTTCCTTCACAAAAGGACACAAGTTGGGATTTGCAGCCTGACTCTTTAACTCTTCTACAAATCCTGTTTCCTTTCTATAGTGGAAGCCGGACTTCCCTCTCTAAAGGGAAAAAACCCATTGTTGATAGGGTTTGAGCTGAGAGCTGCCCTCTTGACATGTCCATGAGATAGGGCTTGATGACGGCTCATTCAAATGTTTACTATCTATACCAAATACATCAGGGTCAGTAACCTTCCTTGACTGTTGCTCTTTGGGATCCTCTGTGGAATAACAGTTTACTAATAATGTCGGAGATCTTTGTGAAAACTGGCATTTCTCAGAAAGGTAGTGTCTTCAACCAAGTCTTTCCCTTATTCTGTAATTCATGATCGGAAACTAATGGAAGTGTTTACTGTTAATCTTTCTAAACTCATTTGAAGTACAGTTTTACTTGATCTTGAAATTATTTTCTTTATATTGAACATTTTGAAGTATAGATTTGCTCTTTATGAAGTTAAGTGTACATATGGTAAGAAAAACTGTGCTACTGTGTTGTCAGGTTTGTCTTTTAAGCATGCAGTTAAGTTCCAGCATGTTCATATACAATGATAAACCATCTTGTCCTGGTAAATACACTGAAGTATTTAATTCCTCTTAGTATCTCAGCAGAAAATTAGTATGCTCTACCGTTTGCTTGTTCTGACCTGCTCTGAGCTGTACATTTGTGGCAATGTTTTACAGCTCTGCTACTAGTGAGGATGCCCAGCAAAGCCAAGTGGAGAAGGACAATTGCTGTGGCATTTTGAAATCAGCTGTGTATGAATTGCATTACTTTATTTTAAAATTGACTGCAAATGAGAATACAGGTCCAGTGCCAGAGCAAGCCACTTGTAGACCCTGAGAATCAAGACTGCAGGGGAGAGCACAGCCAGAACTTTTAGACTTTTGGCTTCCTTTCAGCCCGCAGGATGGACTGCTGAGGAGCTAGCAAGGGGAACTAGTAGGAAATCTGCCAGCCTGTCTAACATGTAGACAAAGTTCCATAGGAGCTTCATCAAAATAGGTCTTTCACTTTTTCTCAGCTGATAAATAATTTTTTGAAAATATTTTTTTCCAGGAAGCAGCTTAGCTGTTTGCATTAGTATTTCCATTGTATTTAACGTACTTGCATGTGCATAAGTAATTGAGACCTACATAGCTGTAAATAGCTGGGACTTAACAAAAATGCAGGTTTTAATCTTGTGAGCGAGCCTCTAGTAAAAACCTTATGGAATGGTGGAGCCTAATAGGCTTTATTGATACTCTTTTTGAACAAATGTTCACGTCGTGTGTGTCTGTCCTATTTGTAGTATTGGTGCCTTAGCCTGGAATAAAGCAAGATTTATCACTAACTAGGTGAAACTAGTCTGGGTTTTGTTCAAAACATAAATCCTAATTCAGAGGAAAATCAGGACCTAAATTACCACTATGTCCAACTACATTAGTTGGAGCTAATGTGAGCCTGTTGGGGTTCTGAGGTTTCTCTGCTCATCAGCTCTGTGAAGCAGCTGGCAGCAGGATCGAGCTAGCATAAAACCTGTTGTACTCACAGTTACTAGGTAAGTTCTGTAGATCTTGTGGCCCTCAGCTACATAAAACTTTTTATGTGAGTTGTAAAGTTAGTAAGCTGGACTGTGTCTGATGCTTCAGCCTCTAGAACTTGGGGAAAAAGGAGGGTGCAAGAACTGGTAGTGTAGTGAGTGTGCTACAAACTGCCAGACCTCCTGGCTCTAACAGAATGTCTGATAGAAATGGGTGTTTCAGGTTATGTTATTTTAGCACACTGAAGTTGCTTCTGCAACTAGACCATGCTGACAGTGTTTTGGTGCACACTGATATGTTAAACATCTACATATGGTTAAGTTTCTGTCATGATTAAAACCCTGATTCAGAGGATATAATAGTGAAAGTGATCAAAAGTAAGAATATAATTCTTGTTTCTTTAATATCTCTATAACTTTTAACTATAAATAGCTATACTTAAGCATCCATAAAATTTTGGAAAATACTCAGTTTGCTTCATCCACCTTACTGGGAAATAATTCAGCTCTGTTCCATTAGTGTTTTTAAGGGGAAAGACTACTGAATAAATTTACCTTCTCTGGTTACCATTGGTACAAAACATATGTTAAGTTTGTCTGATTGTAGAGCCAAAAGTGCTACACATCTCCTGATTTGCACAACTAGTAAGTATTAGGTAAACTAGATGGAAACAAAACTAAAACCAGATGGAGAATTAATTTATGCAATTCAGCATTTTCAGACATCTGAAATGTTATCTGTGTGAAGGAGCTCAACTGGTTAACCTTGTTCATACCAGCTGTGTTCTGTCTCCCCTCCGTGGGAGCTGATACCCTAATGACAGGCTCTTGTTTTCCATTAAGTATTGTAAGTTAATCTCTGGGCGAGAAGACACCATTGCCTCCAGGTTTCAGGATGCTTCTTAGTGCAGCAAACATGATGACAAATAAATTTATGATTTGGTGGAGGTACAAAGCAGGCATATAGATTTTGCCCTAAAGACATTTTTTAAACTACTAATTCTTGCTAGAAACCACAAATAATTAGTGCATAAGCTTAAATGCAGTCAAAGTTTTCATTGTAGTTATTGTTGGGCAAAATTTTGACACTTTTCAGTAGCAGTCTATCCAATCTTCCCTTGGGTTTCTTTATAACCACTTTTGGAAAATAAAAAAGTTATAATAATTAAAACCCCCAAACATATGTAGAACTTGCTCTTTTTCCTATGTAAATTTGTTTTAGAGAACCAACATCTCACTTTCTCTCCTGAAAGCCCAGTGTGTGCTTCAGTGCATTTCTGAGTCTTATTGTGACAAGGTCTGCGTTTTGATACCTAAAAGGAAATAGGAAATGAGACAATATGGGTCTAGCACTGTTACTCCCTTTCCATGTTCAAATAAATGGCATGTTTTTATAACTGGGAGGAGATAAATCTTGGCTCTCACAAGGGAAGTGGTTACTGTAGCTGGTTCTTTCCATGGTGACTTTTGATAAGGATTTTGTTGCATTACTGTATACTTATTTGCAGTTGGTAATAATAAGCTATAATTACAGGATTTAAAATGCTTAACCCTTTCTGTTTTACTGCATTGGTCCTTCAGTACTTGTGAGTGGGCAGCCAGGGAGTAAGAATTGAGAACTGTGCTATTCCATATTCATACAGCATTTTGTTTCTAACTTTGTGTAGATGCATGACTGGCTGGCTAATGCTTAACCCAGACATATTATGCAAGTAGATAGGAAGGCTGTCTTCTGAAAGTGTTGACCTTCCATGTTGACAGCGTTCAGAGTGATAGTTTGTGTCCTGTTGTCTGAGTGTTCTTGAATAATGTGTTGTTACAAACATGACTGAAGCTGACTGTTCAAATACCTTTTGGTTTTCTAGAATAGGATTATGTGACAGTGTGTTCTTCACTGGTCCTGGGCTGAAACCAGCCTTGTTCCAACTATACTTTAAAGGCATGGCTTCCTTTTGATATCTGCATGGACTTGGGGCTCTGTCGCCCTTTGCCTGTCACAGGTTGCCTGACATTTTAATGTAGCAATTAATTCAATGGTGACATCAGTTTTTAGCTTCTAGTTCACAGCCAGGTCACTCCAGTGCCTAGTATAAGATTAACTTATTGAGAAAAGTATTTTCATAAACAGTCCGTTAGTAAGTCACAAGGTCATGATTTGTTTCCCATGCAGACTTTTCCCTGACTCTAGTTTCACCAGTGTGTCCTGGAAACTAGTTTTTATTTCTTGGCTTTAATGTAAGTATTGTGGTTTCATAGTGATTTACACACCTATTTAAAGAAGTGAGACTGCTTTCCCAGTTACTGTTCCATTTTTGAGAGGCTGCTACTATCATACAAGTTCTCATAGTAAGAAGTAAAATGAGTCTGACATCTTCAGTGATCAAAGTGTTTGCTTAATCTTTGAGTATTTTATTACAGTTGAATAAGTTGTCTGTGTTTTAAAGAAAATGTTTTTTCATTCTCTTTTCTTAGACCTTGTAAAGTATGTTCAGAATAGTATTCTTTTGGTTGTAAAATGAGCATATTCTAAATGTGTTTCAATGATGTTGGTTAAACTTGTAAGACTTCTGGTCATGCATTGATTTGACATAAGATTCTTTCTGTAATCTCTTAATATGTGGCAATGCCATTAAACTGGGACACCTTCTAGAGTTGCAAGAGGTGTCGATTTTTTCTCCACTTTTTTGTTCTAAAGTAAAACTTACATTGAATAGCAAATTAGAGAAAATTAAATTGGATTATGAATTTGTAATACTCAAACAAATTCTGGGATAGAGTTCTTACTATGTCCTGTAAACAAGTTGTTTTAACTAAGGTTGAAAGTCCATTTAGAGGAGTCATAACACAGTGGGGTAATCATAAATGGAACTATAAACTACTAAAGCTGCCATGCTGCTCGGACTGAGTAGTAATCACCTGTTTAATTTGTTGCTTCTTTATCATTTTGCATGCTGAATCAGTGCTGATGAGCTCCTTTGTAGCATCTCAGGGAATCTGGGTTCAGTTGTTGTGACTTCCTTTGGGTGAAAGATATTTCCTCTATAACAAGGGGGATACTTTACCCTTTCTGAAGTTGGTTCAGTGAAATCTTGGGCTCTTATTTCCCATATTTTTGTGATTTTCATTACTATCAGTGCTTCAAGTTACAGTCCTAGTTTGTGTTTTGCGTTTCTTATCTTTAAATGTATTGCTCAAAGAAACAACACTGTGGTTTAGGTTACTACTGATTTTTATATGGATTCTGATTTTAAATCCCTAAGTATACTGTGAAAGTATGGACAACTCAAAACCTAATGAGATTTCACTTACTATTTTTTATGCAAAAAACACCCATGAAACTCGGAGGAAAATTTATAAAGGCAGATGTGACAATTTGATCTTTCCGAATAAAAAATAATGTTCTTGAATATAATTAGCTCTCCATTTTTCTTTCACTTAATTTTGTGTAAGACAGTTATGGCTGCTGACAAATAAATGAAGTCAGTTTAAAATTTGTAGATTGGTCCAATGAATCTAATACAAAGAGTGAACAACTAAGAATTTTCATCAGAAGGAATTTAGGAAAAAAAACCCACAAAGATAAATGCTCTTCTGAGCTGTGCAGTTTAGATTTTTACATTACAAAAATACTTTAACATAATTGTATGTATAGAGAATTATAGAAATCAGTTCTGTATGAGCAGTGCTTCATCAAATCAAAAAAAGGATTAAGTGAACTGGGCCTCACCTGTGCCTTAAATACATGCTGGTACTTGCATAGGCTCAGAAACCATACTGAAACTTGTAGCTATCAAATTCTTCCAATTTTTTTTTTTTTTAATCCAGTGGGATTCGTATTCATTTAAGTTGCATTTTTATTGTGAACTTTTTATTTCAAAGTAATTGTCACATCCCTTACTCAATGGTTTGGTTTTGGTAGTGTTTTTTGGTGGTTTTTTTTTAGTATTTGAGTTTTAGAACATTCTTGTCATGTATTGCTGCTTTCTAGATTGTTGTGCTTCTGTCTGAATGTTCTTACAGAAAAGAAATCTCACTCTTGTTAGTCAATTTTCTTTTAAAATTCAGCTAATAGTTCTGAATTTCTCTTGTTGGTATTTGATGTGTCTTCTGGAGAATGTGTCTTTTCTCTTTAATGTGCTCCCTTTGACTAGAATTGCTTATGCAGAAGGTGAATGTTGGATTTTAAATACGGGTGAAAGATAGAATTAGTTACTTAATTGTGAAGCCTGAATTTGGTAACAGCTTAGGGAGAGTTAGCATATTTTTAAAAATGAGATTGCTCCTATGGGTACTTTGATATTAATTGGGAAGCTTTTTTAATGTGAAGGCAGGGAGCGGAACAATCCAGAAGTGCAGTCACAGTTAGTCTTCCACCTTCTTCAGAAATGTAATACCCTCTTTTTTCAAAGCTGACAGTGGGAAAAAAGTAACAGAAGAATATATTTATCAGCCAGTTTGCTCAAAGTGATGTGGTTTATTCTGACTTGTTAACAGTCGACTGCACAATGTTAAATGTTATTTGCATTATTACTTTCAAGTTGGAAGTAGTTAAGAATCTTCTGAGAATAATGCTGAAAATTTGCTTTTGACAAATATGTGTCTTGCTTGAGGTGCTTTCTGTTAACTGTCTGTGATAAAAGACTAGATGGCTTTCATCTGCCAGTTTGAACCAATAAGTTTTGGTGGTTTCTTTTTTTAAGGTCATCATTTTAAAAGACCAGAGTTTGTTGTTCCATGAAGAAATTGTAAGATAGTTTTTGAACAGAAATAGAAGATTCAGTCAATGTTAGTTTAACCTTCCCTTAGAAGACTGAAGTAAAATGAACTGCAAAAGCTCTGAAAACCAGATTAAGACACACTTGAAAGCACAAATTCACTTACTGCCTTTCTAATTTTAGGGCATTGTGATGGTCAAAATTACTGGAGATTTCATGAGAAATGGGTAATAGATTGAAGTAAAAACTTGCTGAAGGCATATATGCATCAGTTTCAGAAATTCCTGTTAAAACTACAGTGCGGAAAGAGTATCTCAATTGGTGAACTCGTGCTGTGAAGTGATTGAAGAACTCTTCTAGGTTGCTTCGAATGTGAAATCACAACACTTGCAAACCATCAGGCTGTTGGACCTTTTGTACGACAAGGTGGTTTCTCAGCCTCAAAACTTGTAGTCTCTGTTGGTAGGGGTTTGTGTCTGCCAGTGGGATGTGGAGAGGAAAAGTTGGGTCTTGGCTTTACTGAAACTCTGTAGCAGGATCAGCATTGTGATTTATGGCCTGTTCTTCTGGGTTTGCCTTTGTTGGTGTTTCAAGTATTTTCCATTTGTTGTTCTTCACTGCACTAAGCAGTAGGGAGAAAGTTAAGGAAAAAATGTTTCTGTAATTAGGTTCTGTACTAGATTTTTGGGGGGATGGGCTTCTGATTCTGGCTTCTTACCTGAAAGCTCAGGCACCCATGAAATGTTGATTTATATAAAGTTGTTCTGGTGGATGCAAAATGATATAGATGATTTCCAAACATAAGATTTTTAAAATAAGGGCATATTCTTTCTTAATTGCACCTATATTTCACTCTAATATGGTTGCTTAAAACCCCTTAAATTTATGAAATATTTTTTAATAGTGTTTACTCCCATGGAGGTCCTGAAAAGTACGTACGTACTTAGATACTAGCCTTAATACAGCATAGGTCTAATATCTTTTGAGCTGATGACAGCTGTATGTTTCACACTAGAAGATGTGCTTTTGATGATCAAATGAATTTGTGAACGGGTATACAGTGGAATATCATTGTTTGCTCGTAATTGTACTAACTGGTAAATATATGAAATGAGAAAAAGATTCAGACAAAGGTAACTGTTCCTCATCCACGCCATGGCCTCACCCCCCCAGACACTAGTGGCACTTGTGCATTGTGTTTTAAGTTAGATATAGACATTTTTGTTTATTGCTCTCATACATTTGTATGCTGCTACCCTTCATAGTGGAGGAAAACTATGAATATGTTGATTGAGTAAAATAAAAACTCTGGATAATTAACTTGCTTCACACATTGTTCATAATTTTTGTTGGTAACACTTCAATTCGTGGTCTGCTTTCTTCTTAGGAAGAACATTGCTTTTTAATGAATGCTGTTAAGTAAATATGAACAGCTCTTTTTGCTTATTTGGTTCTGGAGTGAGGAGAGATTATGATATGTTGTCTTATGGATAAGAGAGATCCATATCCTATGGATACGCAAGTAGTTTACTTTCTAATGCACGCTGAAACTGGAACTGGTAAGTTGTAAGGTTCTAGCTAGATAGTAACATCTCCCAAATTAGGTGATGTTTTCTTTACTACTTTCTATTATATGTGAATGACCCAAGATTTTTTTGACTGTAAAGAAAATAACTTTATAAGATAAATATTTTCATTTTGTGAACTGTAAAGACTCTCCCTAAAAGCAAAAGAAAGATCTGAGTTTGTTTTCTCCTAGAAGAACCTTTAAAAACACTGCTATAAAAGTCTTCTGAGATAAATTGCAGGTAACAAGTCCCGTGTACTTTTTTTAGCTTACCTAATGTAACTTAACCTTTAGTGCATGATGAGTTTGCTGTGGACTTGATGTAAAGTCCTGCGATACTGCAGAGAACCGTCCCAGTGAGTGTGCTCTGCAGTGCAAGGAAACAAAGTCCTGATCTCCGGCAAAATGCTTCCTGTTGAGTTCTTAACAGCTCTGTTCTGGTAAATTGTTTATTACTTAAACCATCTGAGGAGAAGCTGAATTGCAACAGATCATATAGTAAAGTTCAGTTCTGTGCTGATTTTATCAATTAAGTTTCTTTAACTATGATGTACTTTAAGTCAAGTGGTATACTGTGCTATTTGTAAGACTTCAGTGTAAAAGTTATGTAAGACTTAATGACACCCATTTATAATTGTTGAAACAAACTGCTGTATTTCTACTTTGTTCAGCCATTTTGGTTTTTTGAGGAACTGCTTCATAAAACATGCTCAGATATTATAACAGCACATGAAAGTATCTTCTGTTTTTAGATATCTGCCTCCCATGAACTGAGTTTCACAGAGATTTTTGTGTGCTACAACGGAAGGAAAGAGAAGGGCTTTTTCTTAGGCAGATAAGAGAAAGTGAAAGCATGTGGCTGACTTGTACAAAATGTTTTTTTGTTCCCTGGCTCTGCTATAGGAGCCCTTGTGTTTTTTAATTTCCATTAGTAATTTTCTTTGTCTTAATGCTATCTGTGTTATGACAACTACCACTTTACTGTGTGTATTAAGTTTTCTGTTCCAGGGAGAGCATGAGAATGCATCTTTCTTGACTAATGTCTGGTCATGTTCTGTCTAGGCCTTGGGAAGAGATTGGCATTTTGTTATTGGTGCCCTAAGAAATCCGAGGTGGCTTTTTTGGTTTTGTTTATCTTTAATTCAGCTGCCAGCTTCCCTTCATAGCTGAGGTACCATTTTCAGTGTGCTAATGAAACACTAACATCATCTGTGTACAGTAATCTGTTCCTGTCTGCCTGTTAGATGCTGCAAAAGTGACAGTCATTTTGATAGTTTTGCAAAGCAGGAAATTACAGACTTCTTATGCTTTGTTGGAAACTTCAATGCCTAGGGCAGGAAGAGCTGCTGAGATCCCTAAGAACACGTTTCAAGACACAAACACACAATGTTTCTGTTGTAGCTTTGTCAGGAAACTGATTTAACTGAACACTTCTTCTGTTTCCTCTTTTTGATAATTTGTAGTAATTGATAATCATGTTCTGATTTCTTTGGGTATAACTTAGAAGTAATTTTTTACTAAAACATTGTGCAAACAGACCTTATTTTTAAGAATTCATTGCTAGTATAGTTACCCTAGGGAAAGCCTTCACGAAGTGGAACTTCCTCTCCTCTTCTGCATAGTCTGTACGTGGTAACACTGACAGACATGTTTGTTGAATGTCCGCTTGCACGGACAGCTTCCTTTAGAGTTTTGACATAAACCATAGTTGTACAGTTTCTCCTTCTTCCGCCCCCAGAAGGTCAAGTAGGTCATTTGAGTTTTTCTGTCTGCCAGCTTGATTTGAGTAAAACTTACTCACTGAATAATTCACTGAATAATTTTTTTATTGTAGTTTAAATTTAGTTGTACATAATGGCATTTCTGGTGTAACATTTTCTGAATATTGAAATGGTGGGATTTCTTGTATTGTTCTTGTGTAATAATGCTGATAGTGTGGTGTGTAATCAAGGAGATGCAGTGTCTTCTACCTTGAGAAGTCAAAGACCTTTTCAAGATAAATTTAATCAAAGCAAAAATAAGGAAAGCAAAGCCTGTACTTGTGGACCAAGTTTTTTATCAAGTCTTTTGTTAATACCTCAGGATTATACCCGAGTACCTCCTTGGTTTTGACTTATTTGCAGGAGCAGATTTGATGATTACAACTCTTTTATACTTGCTTTGGTATTTAAAAGAAAGGGCAAGCTCAAGGTGTGTGTATGTGTGTGTGTCTTTATGGGAACTTTTTAAAGTTAGTATATTATATTCCCCAGCCTACAGTTTTTTCCAATTTATAAAAATGAGAATTTTTTTCCCTGACCTACCTTTGTACACAAAGGTGGCAAATGTATTTGACTAAACAATGTGCATTTACCTATGATCTTACAATTTTCTGTACTGGAGTTAGTTTCAGCTGTCACGTTGCCTTTTTTTTAGTATTGTAGTGTACTGAGTAAACATAATTTTAAAATTTTTCTTGAGGTCATTTGAGCTTCTTTTAAAACATCTCGGGTCATTTCACATGACATGACTTCAGTTTCTAGGGCGGGGTTTATATACAAACCAGCAGATGAAAGCTTACAGCACATCAAAAATCAATTGAGCAAATTCGTGAGGGGGCATCCTCCTCTCAGTCCTCCCTGAAGCCACACAGCTGCTGGTGAAGAATCTAGTGGAAGATGTTGCTCAGAGATTGTTTTGTGATTTTACCACAGCATGCACAGATAGTTGCAGTTTGACATAGGATATTGGGCTAGATGGACTCGTGGCTTGTTCTTACAATGATGCTCCTGTGGGGAGATCCTGTGGAGTGACAGACTGCAGCTGGGAGCCTTGTGAATGCACAGGGTCTACAGTTATTTGTAAGTTCTCTTCTTGTATTTATATTCGAGTCATACTGCCATGTTTCCTTTCTGTCCTGCAAATGTAGCATTTTCTTCCTATCATAAATAGGAAACAAAGGAAATTGTTATTTTTGGGGAGTAACCTGTTGAACAGAAAGCAGAAAAAATGTAGTATTAACAGCTTTCAGCATGATAAACTTTCCAGTACATCTAATCTCATAGCTGCAGGTCATAACCTCTGCTGTCTTACTGAGTTTAAGGGGAACAAACCTCAGCTTTTGGGGGCTGTTGTTTCTACTTTGGTAGCTTCACTTTAATAATAAGACTTTCTTTATCCATTGGAACTGTAGTCTTTTAGTGTGGTAATCCCATTGTCGCATGTGAGGAGATCTTCTCTACTGGAATAAATATTTATTACAGTGCATGTGTACTGTGAAAGAAGCTTGTTTGTCAGAAATGCCATCCTGTCTGTTCTCCTGGAAAATTGTTGGACGATCACATGAATTAGATTGGAGATCAAATCCAGTCCAATAGTTTTCCATTCTCTCCTCTCCCAACTTCAAGTTTCAGTATGTGTGGTGGTGTTTTGTGGTTTTTGATCTGATGTCAGGTCCACATCAGTAGGGATAAATAGAAGTGAATAATCAAGGTGGGGAGTGGAAACTCCTCAAACTGGAGGAGTTGCATAGAACTGTTTCAACAGTTACTTACCCAAGTTAGGATAGCTTCTGGCCCCTTCTTCATCTGTAGTGGCATAAATAGCTGTTTATTCAGAGCCTAAGTATTTAAATTACCTAATGTGTTTTTAGGCTTATTACCACTTTAGTTCTAATGTTCATACTTGATCTAAAAGTATTCTAGCAGGAAATTCAAGATCCTACTTGCATACAAATATTTTAGGTACTCTTTGCCATTTATTATTTTTTAAATTCACAGTGGGTTTTTGATGATTAAAAGCATCTTCATCTTCAAATCCTAAGTGTTTATGTCTGACATTTAGATTCATTACCAAAGTGAAAAACTTAAAAGTACACACAGCACCTTGACTTGTCTTTAATGGATATGGAATGGCAGATAGGGGGGTGAGTAGAAATGAAATTTGGATGTCTTGCTTAAGCAGGTTTTTACCCTGAAAAACTATTAACTTTTTTTTGCTTTTTGTTCCTCAAATTTTTGAAAGCTGCTTGATAAAAAAAAAATAAAAAAGCTTGAAAATTTTTACTTTTTCTGTGTTGTCCCCTGGAATAAACTCTCAGTACTCTCTCTAAACCTCTAGTTTTACAAAAGTTCTATATGACTTCAGTTTGAATTCATTCCCTGGGACTCACTACAGCTCTTACTTAAAGATTACATTGTAATGCTAAAATACCTTACTATATGTCTCTGTCACCTAGTGCTTGTATATATACAACTTTGTTGCAGCCTGCTGCAAGCTGTTTTATGTTGCAAAAAAATGCAGTACTTCTGATTTCTGTTTTATATTCTAGTTCTCTGGCCTATAGAATATACTTTGTATCCAGTTTTCCCATTATATGAGTACCGGATTTAGTTGGAATATTCACAATAAAACTGTCAGCTTTACTTGGATTTTTTTGAGATAAAATTCAACATTCCTGTTTAGTTGATTTTGTGTTTTCTAATGAGCTAATTAGGAAAATGTTGTGTCTTGTTTTTATGAATGACAGATTTTAAAAGAATAATACACTTTTTTTTTCTTAATAGCCTAACATGAATATTTTGTAATATGGAATTTTAGGAAGTTGAATTTTAAAAATTGACATCAGGAAGTACTTGTTTTGAACTGAACTGCATAGAAAGCACAGCTTTCAGTTGTGGCTTCAGTTTGAAATTTTATGGTAGCTTTATTACTGACAATATATCTCATCCAACTGTGCCTGTTCCCTGAAAAGGGGAGCACAGCAGTCTCCGTCTAAATGGTGTCACACACTGCTGTAACTACATTTTCTCACAAATACTTGAACTAAATTTAAGGATGGCAATTAACAGCACATGGACTCTAGTCTAACAGTGTGTTTGCACATTCCACCCAATGCTGAATTTTGTGTTACTCTGGTTGTACTGACAGTGTGAGGTGCTAAATTGAAAACCAGTCTGCTCTAGGAGACGGGGGCTGCAATTGTGTCCTATCCTTCTAGAGCAAGTAACTGTGTCCATAAGGAAGACCACATTTTCTAACATTTTGTTGTTACAGTGTTGATTGTGAATTAATTGTATTGAAACTACCTGAAATCCAGTATCATTGGGGCGCAGCATTAAAGCTTAATACGTAGGCAGATACATGTAATGGATAAAACACATTTGTGCATTAAAATAGGATTCATGTTAAAGTTTCCTTGTAGGGAGGGATATATGCAGTACATTTGCAGCAGCATCCAAAAATCTTCTGTCTTGCTTTTAAAACTTAACAGAACTAGGGAAATACTGTTCTGTACATAGGACTTTGTGTAGCAGGCTTTCTGCTTCATGTGGATTTTTAAAATGTTCAATGTGTTGGTGGCAACATATGTAATATGAAATACATTTATTTTATGATCCTTTCATAAATGAGACACTCATACCAGGGATTGATACAGTTTACATACTTTTCCCATATAGCTTTAATTTACTCTGCAAGTTATTTTCTTAATTAAAAAAAAATTTCCAAGGACAGAGATAATACATGTGAAACTGAAAATCAAAGCTCTGGTATTTGTTTACTTTACAAAAACAAAAGCATTCTGGGACAACCTGAATAAAGCATCTGCAATTCAGGACTGAAGTTTCTCTTGAGCTGTTCTAAATAAAATGCAAAAATGTTTTAAATTCCACTGCTCTCTTAATCATACTAATTTCCAATAATGATTGTTCTTGTTAATCAGGTGGTGGTGGCAGGGACAACTAGGAAGCAGAGGAATAAAACTAAAATATTTGTAATTTGACTTTCCCTTATTTCAGGTTGCTTATTTCAAATGGAAGGTAGCACTTGGGCATGCGGTTTTCAAGGGAAGTATGCTGAGACATGTAGAAAAATCATACTTGGGATAAGGAAGTGCTTTCAGTTGAGTATGTTTTTGGCAGTTGGCTTTGCTTTATTATTTGGGATTTCTAAGTGGAAGTTTAATGATAATGTCAGATTTCCAGAAAATTGCTCCATTAAATTTCAGACTTAATTTGTAGAGGGCGAACATAACTGCGGACAGAAGGTGGATGTTTGAGGATTGCTTTGATGAGCTTAACACAAGTAGTCCACAAAAGCCTAGTGTATAGTATTGCAGAACAAACACAACGTTTGTCTTTTGGGCTATGTGGGAGAGCAGTTTAAAAATCTGAAAGCACACTTGTGTGTTACTGTGGGGTTTTTTTTTCTTTGAATCCATGGGCTTCACTGGATGCTGCTATCTCAGCTGAAACAATGCTTGAGGGTAGGTACTGCACAAATGGTTAATAACTGCTTCCTATCAATACTTTTCAGGGTCCTTTAGCGTGGATTGGCACACTAAAGGCATGGCAATTCTTAACCAAATTCTTCTTGATTGCTGGTTCATGGCTTGAAGTCTTTCTTGCAATTCAGCTTTGACTTTATTCATTGAAAAGCTTGTTATGGGCCCCAACATTCTTTTTGGCTACCTGAAAGATAGTGTGAGTAGTTGTAGGTTTTATGTGACTAACAAAAAGTTGGTATTAGTGGTTGTATGGTAAATCAGGAACTGTTATCTTGAATGCTGACAGTAAATTTCTGATGAAGTAAGAAGTTCAAACAGACAGTTATAAAGAAGGAAATGACATTATGCACTTGTGAAGTACTAAATATTTATTACATTTCTGATGACTGTCATATTAAACATTTTAACCAAGTCTGAAATAAAGCCAAACTTTAGGTGCATCATTGTAGCTCTGCTTCTTAAGTTCCATTTCTAAGGTAATCTAGTATTGTAAGAGAAAGACCTTTGTCTTGAAAACATGTCTCCTCTGCCTGAAGTATGCATATACCTCTATGTTCCTGTGCTCCAGATAATTATCTTACATGTACACTTGTCATGTATCCTACTGAAAATACCTTTGGTGCTTGTCTCCTAACCAGTACCGTAGTTTTCTCAATGAGAAAGTAAATGTGCTCATTTGTAGTCATATTTACTTTACAGCTTCATCAATATAAGGCTACTTCTTTTAAGACAATGGTAATTTCTTTTTTTGTGCTTGTGGGTTAGGATTAAATGAACACTTACAAGTCACTTTGATACCTATTCATGGTAATAAAGCAAGCTTACTTGTGTGCTGCTGTTAAAACTCCTGAAATGAGTGGTTTAGAGATTTTTCATTTTCAGTTGTTTAATGTTTTACAGTTGTTTGAACTCCCTTGTCTGTCCACAATTCTTGTGTTCCATGATTGCCTGTGTTTATTCCTGTTTATAAGTTCCGCATTTTTCACAACTTTTTTCCTCCTTCCCCTATTCTTTTGGATCAATAAAAAAAAATACTGGTAAATTTAGATACTCTTGATTTTGTTTAACAATAATGTATGAAAGTTTAGGTTACCATTGTAACTCCTTTCCAGCCAAAAGCTGTACAGTTACCTTGGGGAAGAGATCTCAGAATGTAGTTATGAATAGTAATTACTCTTACTCAGATGTGCTGCTGATTAGAGAGGACAGGGAAACATTAACTCTTCATTTCTGGAAAGCTTTCCTCTATTCCTCTTCAAAAGGGTTTTTATCAGCAGTAAGAAATTGTGCGTTGTTCTGCTGACCATACATACATGATCTAGAGTTTGTTACTCATTTTAAAATATTACTACTTTTTCCAGTATATTTTGTGGTCTCAAAGCCCAGTATGAGGTTAGAGACCAATTTGTTCCAACTGCCATATAAGTAAATATACCAGAATGTTTGAATAATGCAATAGTGAGAGATGAGTAAATGTCAGTTTAGATTTGGGCTTGTTCCACAGCGTGGTTTATTTTGACCTGTTGGTCATATCTCTTAATGCTTTTGTAGTGCCTTAGATACAGAAAGGCTTTCAGTGTCGGAAGTGGCACAGCGGTGTAGTCAGCACAGTAATGGTATTTTAAGAATCTTTGCTAAACAATCATGCTATGTAATCATGGTGGAAGGAAAATATTTCTTATAGCTGGCAAGCATGGGAATACTAAAAAGTGCTATGTTTGAATCAAATATTGCTGTTTCATTTCAAAAATAAGTGCAAGAAATTACAAGTAGCCAGAGCATTTTCTGATGGACCGCTGAAAGGCAAAAGTGAAGGTACCACCCACAGCTTCCCCCATAACATTTTGAATTCAAATTAAGGAAATGCTATCTCAGGACTTTTTGCAGGAAGTGTACGTTTGCTTTCCCCTCCTTCCCCTCTTTCCCCTTCCCCTGCCCCCTTCTTTTCCTGTAATAGTTACTGAAGCCATTGGTTTAGAGAACTTGGACAGTGGTCCCAGTGAGATGCAGAGAGCTGGTGTGGAGAACTGTACATACTGAACACAGGTTTTAGTGAGCAGAGAGATAACAGTTCTTGATGGCCCACAAAACCTGCAGCAGTTTGGGAGTAGTCTGCTGGAAGTCAGTGTCCTGACTGGATTCTGAACATAATGAAAGCATCTTTATTCACCACCAGTGTCTCTGTAACTCTTAGCACTTCATGTTAAATACTGGTACTCTTCCATGTTTCACAGATAGGAAGCAGAATACCAGCTGACTCAATAGCTCTTACTCTTACATCATCCCTCAGGTACTGTGTAAATGCTTCATACTGCTTCTAATTTCTCTTGCACAGTATGTCTTGATGAAATCAGAATATGCCTTTTCAGATACTAGCATGATTAGCATAACTGTAATATCTTACCTGTATAATTTCATGCTGATGCATCTTTCTAGATATAGGTAATGTTATTTGTATCTTCTTATGGCAGAGTGCACATGATTTGTGAAACTGTTATTCGCAGATGCTTGTGCACAGGAGAATATATTGTGCTTGGGAGGAAATGGTTAATCTGAAACTTGAATGCAAAGGCTTTCTGGTCAAATTTGGTTCACGTGGAACACTGTCCTTGAAATCACTGGTGACAAGCTGAAGCTCCTGTAAAGTCGTGCTTCTCTTGTGTTATGTTTTCACACTGCTTTGTGAATGTGTCTGCAATTTATAAGTGATTTTTTAAGCAAATACTGAAGATACCCATTTTTCTTTATCCAGGCCCATATCAAAGGGATGTGACCTAAATGCATTTCTACTCTGACAGTATGTAATTTGTAATTAGTATCAAGAACTAAATTTCTAGAAGAGTACTATAAATGAAAAACTTAAGTACATAGTGAGATATGAATGCAGCAAAGTTTTAGAATAAAATCTCAGGAATACACTGAAGAAAAAATGGTATATTTTTGTTAAGGATTATACTTGCTGTCCTATATAGGGTATACTTATTTTGTCATCACAGACCTATTTGGTTATTAGGGAAAAACTTACTGCATGATAAATACATAGAAGGGTTTTTTAATAATTTTTTTTTCAAATTATCTAATAAACACTCCCCTCCTCATCAGTTAAGATTCCAGCCCTTATTTTCTCTTTAATACTAAAGATTTTAAGGAAGGCAAAATAGGAGTTACTGAAGCTATAGCCACTTTTAGCCATATTTTTTGGCTTGCAGAAGTTTTGAATGCCTTTTCCTGTAATTTTTTTTTTGTCAGTGCTAGCTTGTTATTATCTTACAAAAATAAGCATTTGTAATAGCAGCTGCCATTGTTAAAGTGGGTGTAGTTACTATATGCTTGGCCTGTGGCTAGATTAGTTGACAGATACCACCAAAAAGTTTCCTTGGTGTTCAGGGAGACAGAGCTTTCCCGTGCAGCACAGAGCACACTCTGTACCTGGGGGAGCATTGTATGAGAATCAAGGAACTGAAGAGCCTGAGTCTGGATCTTCGTGGTGAGAGCCAGTTCACCTTTGGCTTTCTGCTGCTAGAAAACATGCTGTTCAATATGGATCTACCATAAGTGGGTGAAGGCTTGCTGGAGTGTTGTATTTCTTCACCCAGCAGTTACTCAGAATAGACTTGCAATTAATTTTTTACTTTATTTCTGCACCCTAGGAAAGCTTTTTATGCCAGTCAGAAATATTTGTGGAAATGCTTAGTCCATTTCATCTTCTGAGCAAAATTCAGTGTCTGCGTGACTCTTCACAGGACAAGTACACTTTGAATGAGTCTCTGACTGTCAGTGACTGAGACACGTTTCTTTAGCAAATAGTGCCTGTTTAGTATAGCTTATTGTTCCTATATCATAAAGTGCCATATTAATGATATTAATCCAGTACTATTGTTTTATTATTATCCATATTGATAAATATATGGACAAGAAATATGAAAAGAAAAAAACTTAGAGCATAGACTTAAAAAAAATTAGTACTAAATAACAAAACCAGATACATAAATTTAGAAAAAAACCAAACAATCAAAACCAAAAACAGCAAACAAAAACCAAAACAGAAGACCAAAAGCAAACAAACAACTGAAAAAAAATTGGGATGACTAGGATACTAGGGTCCTGCTTCATGACTCCTAAGTGCTACTTCAGTACAACTAATAGATGACAATAATAGTTGGTTATAATTGTCAGCAGTGCACGCTAAGAAATAAGTATAATCCTGGAGAGAAATAATGGTTATCATGAAACCATATCAGTCAAATCATTCTTCAGAAGAGAGCAAACCTGCTAAACTTCTCTCTGCATCTCTGATCTCCTTCTGTAAGACCAGCAGTTTTGGGGGTTTATAGCTTTTTGAATTTAGCTTTAAATCATTTAAAGACTTAGTGGTTTTGAATAGGGTCAGATTAGTTCTCCATTTGCCTTACATACCACTTACTGACTAACCAGTCATTAAGACTTAAAATCAGTAGATTATGTTATGTGTCTTTGCTAGAAATAACATACTTATATGCCTTTAAGGTTTTTTTTATTTCTTTTGTTGCTTATTTTTATGATATTTGCTTAGAGAAGTTTAAAATTTTCTTTCCAGCAGCGATATTGGAACATTTCATATCTGCTGATAATTCTGCCATTTTGAACAGTGTCAGAATGTTCTACATTCCTTTTCTTGTTTATAACTGCTTCAAAAATTATTTATAGGTTGTAGCTTTTGAAATTCTAGCTCATCCTGTCCAAGTCACTTGTTTGCATGCTGTCTTATTTCCACCATTCCAGTTGGAGGGGGAGAATGTAGTATGCAGGTTTATCTGCTCATCCCTATTATCTGAAGCTGATTTAAAGCATTTTTTTTTTTTTGTATGAAATACCTGATATTATTCTGTGTTGAGGACAGGGGAGTTAAATTGGCTAAGAAACTCTTTATCTGTGCATTGTGTTTGGAGATGTTTTACTCTGCTCTGAGAGTCATCCAATATATAATAAGCAATTTAATCTTTAAAAGTAGGACAGACACTTGAAAGAGTATGAATGTTCTCATATACCTGATAAATGGACTTATAAAAATAATCTCCAATGACAACTTTGGTTTAGGACTTTTATCCTCTTTTTAATCCTATGTTTCTTTTAATGGCTTCAGACTTTTACATCACCAAAGACCATATATGCTCTGATTCGATCCTTTCTTTGTCTTGGCCAGTACACATTTCACCTCATACTCCTGTTTTGGGGTAGGACAGCTTGAAGAATCTGAAGCGACAGATCAGTTTGGTGCCTAAGAGATTTAACTTCATACAAGAAGTGAAGAATTTGATTTTGTTTAAAGGGGAGTTGACTTACATGATATATAAAGACTTGGTCTTACACTTCAGCAAGAGCCAGAGAAGAGCTCTGGTGGGCTAACCTGAGGGAAAGAATCCTGTTCAGAAACCTGTGCTTGAGATTCTATAACCTGTTGCAGATGAACTAATCATGTAGTTGATTGTCATTGAGCACTCATATTCCAGTGTTTTTAATGACAATTTCGCTGTTCTTGGAGAAAGGCCCAGTAGTATGTTACACTGTGTGGGGGGCAGGACTTGCATATTCTCTTCAGCTGGTGTAAAAGAAACTGGCCATACTGGGCTCTGCCCTGTTGGGATCCTGAACTTTGTCATACAGTAATAAATTATGAACCTTGGTTCATAATTCAGCTGTATTATCACACTTCACACACATAATTCAGCTGTATTATCACACTTCAGTTATTTTAGTCAAAACATGTAAGATTATGAAAATAATTAAGCTGCATGATTGTTACTAGCTTTGGGTCTCATGTACCAACAGAAGTTATCTACCTCCTGTAATTTCTAGAAATTCTGCTCAGTAATGGCATAAACTTTTAGCTTTTGAGAGATAAAATAGCATGTGCTCTGGAAAGCATTTAGTATGAAAGGTCTGAGATCATGTAATGTAACTACTATTCTTTACATGTTGAAAATACCACAGTATGCATATACTTTGATGCGTCTGGATTGCTGTTGGGAGACTAAATAATGATGGAAAGTATTAGAGAGCCACAGGAGCTTTTTGTAATACTTGTCATATGTCTGATAGCTTTCTTAGGACACATGCAGGAGAGAGCAGCCCATTTCACGAGCTTTGTAACAAGCATCTGTTGCAAACAGAGGCTGTTGTTTCTTGGCTTTTTTTGTAGGAAGAGTCACAGGAAGGATGATCCTTCTTGACCAGGGCCTGTGAGGTTCTACTGAAGGGGATGGCTCATTTGTGGAATTAGGGCTTTGGTTGTGAATATTGTTCTGTTAGCAGTGAAATATTCTCTTTGACAGTTGCACCTTTTGACATACCAGTCTTCAAGGCATGTCTTCTCTAGCAGAATAATAGAACTTAATTTCACAGTTATGTAATTTTCTGCTTAAGTCGCTATTTTAAGGAGCCAGATACATAGGTCTCTAGGAAGTAGCGTGTTCAGTGCTGTTGTTAAGTGGCAGTACCAGGTTAGGAAAGTTCCCTGATAAGTTTTTCATTTTAATAAAATGTGCCATACCTGATCTTTTGTTTTATTAGGATGGACACAAATCGACAGATGATAAATGCCTGCAGTAGTGAATCAGCAGGAGAAGGAATTGGGAGACTGACAGACTATGCCTTGTCCATTCTGATCTGATTTTTTTTTACTGATCTTGATATTATTAGAAGTACTTAATGGCAAAAAAGCACTACTGGAACTGTAAGTGGCAAGAAGTTATCTAAAACACTAATAGCTGACCTTCTCAATTCAGTGAATGGCTAACTCTTCCATCCCTGCTCCCCACACTGAGCACTGCTCCTTGCATGCCTCCTAGAGGAGGCCAACTAGACCAATGTTCTTGCAATCTGTTGAGGTCTGGGTTACATTTAGCAGGGTTTCAATTTTCTTAATTTTTGCTTAAGACTCTCAAAATGAGATCTTTACATCCCATCTAAGGCTGCTTCCAGTATTGTTACCATATATGGCATTTGCACTAAACAAAATATATGATTTCTCCCATATTCATTCTTTCTCATTCAGAGCCTTTCCATCAAACCTGTTTTTAAATTGTTCTGACGTGGCTGCTGTATTACCACTTTTATTCATGAATGTTCCCTTTGGTTGCCCATGCTTTGACCGCTGCTGATATGCAAGTTACCTTTGCTGGCTTGCTTTTGACAAATGTTTTTTTTTTTAAAAAAAGGAAGCTAATAACTTTTCTCCTCACTCTGATTGACTATTTGTGGATACAGCAGACAGAGCTTCCCTTTCTTGGTGAATTGACTTCTATTTCAGAACTTACCTTTTTCCTGTTTTCCTTCTGCTAATGAAATCTGGTTCAGCCTGGCTATAGGGTAGAGCTTTTTCTTCCTAAGTAAGATAGCAGAGAAGCCATTTAATTGTTGAGAAGCACAGGAAAAGGAATTGGAGATACAGTTCAGCTTTCATATACCACTACATACCCTTTGTAAGAAACATACTTGCAGAGAATTAGTATTTAAATCACTGAGCTATTAGAAGATTGCTTGTGTATTTCACTATCACTTGCTAAAGTAGCATGTCTACTGCATACCTTGTTTTTAAAATGCTGAGTCATTGATCCGTAGAAAACAATTAATTACTGTTTGCACGTCTTCAAAATTAAGACACAGAGACAAAGGATGTTTTGCCTTCTCTGTTGCACAGGATGTTGCAGTAGATTGTTTCCATGCAGTACACTAATCTTATTGTATTTAGTTTTATAGTTCATGAAGCAAATAATCCAAAGTGAGTAAAGCAATTATTAATGTGCAGACCACTGAGCTTATGCATTAAAAACCAGTATTCATCATGTTGTTGATCTTGCTCTGTACTTTAGAACTACAGTTTAGATCCATTTTTTTGGAATTTCTTGACAGGAGCTGATGTCTGTTTGCTTAAAGCTACTAATACAAAGAATTCAGAAGGTCCTTAGTGTTGCCTTAACGGGGCAAGGTTTAAAAGTTAAACATTATCAGAAACAAAAAACCAAAGCCTTTTATCTTTTTTTGCCTGATTCATAAGAAGCTGAAACATTTAAGAGCAACATCCTTGCTTCCTGATGAAGCAGAGGGGTGGGCTTTTGAGAGATGTCAGGCTCCACGGCCCAAGCTGGCATGTTCTCTGAGGTTTGTTTTTCGCCTGCTCACTTAGTACTACCTTGACTATTCATGGCTACCTTGACTCATGGATAGGTGCTGCTGTATGAAGATCAGAATTCTCTGTACCCTGCAGGATCAAGTCCTTGGTGGAATATGCTCTGGATTTCATATTTTTATTTTGTGCTGAGGTACAGTGATATGGAGACTGGCAGCATACCATGTAGGAAAGCTTCAGCTTGCCTGGAATGGATGGAGTTTGCTATAGATTAAATAAAATATAAATAAAATTAAAAATATTAATTAAAAAAACCCCTGCAGGTTTGGGTCTCTAAGTGAGGGGGTTACTGCAGTATGCAGGAGTTTTATACAGGCACGGGAAAGAACATTTTTTTCCATAGACCCAGCAGATAAGAGTGCCTTGAGTTAAAATCCAAATTGTTTGGATCACTTCAGAAGTCATGTTCTATAAATACATATATAGTACTTAAATTCTGCATAAGGTAATTGTGGTTTAGTAAGCAAAACCTTTCAGATTCAGTTGGTCTTTTCCACCTGCATGGAGAGGAAGCACAAGAGTTCTTTGTGCAGGCGAGAATAGGTTGGTTTAGCTGTCACATGAGAGGAAGATAGCTGCTTCTCCTTTGTAGAGAACAGGCAGAGATTGTGCAGCCTCCACTGTTGTATTACATTGTTCATGAATTCAAGTTCAAGGGCCTCTAAAAGACTTTTTAAATATCAGTTGGGAAGTTAATCATGGTTATATGAACAAATGAAATACTGTGTCATTCTTTCACTGAGGTGGTGTTTTCTGTCTAGTATACAAAGTATTCATGCAACTGAGATGGTTCATGCCATCAAATAACTAATATAAAGAACAGATTAATGATATTTTAACTTGCACCTGTATTTTAAAGCTGTGCTGTTCTTATCAAAGATTTTTTTTGTCTTTAAACAGATTTTTTTTGACTGAGGAAAAAATGTTAAAGTTGGCTGTTTTTCCACAGTGGTTTCTTCTGTATTTGAAACTTTCAGGCACATTCTGCATTTGGACTCTACCTGCTGCTATAATATCTTTGTTTTTCAAGAATTATCACTAGTGTTTGTTTCTAGAAGGTAATAGTATGGAAATCAATGCTGGGACAAAAAGGATTCTTATGTGACTTGCATTAGATTTAGAATTAAGCATTAATGTTTAACCTCTGAAGAAACATTTATTTTTATGTGGATTGTGTTTCTAAGTCTTCAATCACTAGGCATAGTTGTGTGTATCCAAAATCAGTTATTAACAGTAGGTTTAGATTTAAGTTGCTTGAAAGAAAATAGATTTTGTTTACAATATCCGTTTGTGTATTACATTTCAGCACTGGACAGGAAGAATTATTTCCTGCCTCAGAATCCTTTGTTTCCTTTGTCTCTACAATGAGAGAAAAAAAAAGTAACGGGAGTACTCTGCTTCCGACCAACAAAAACTTCATTTTTTTTTTTTAAGTACAGATTTGCGATAAATGACCCTAATAATAGATTGCTGCTGAAGATACAAATTGTAATTTTAATGTCATTGTATTACAATGAATGTTACAGGGAATATGTTGTAATTCATCATACAGTACATAAATGCAGATGTAACTGCATAGCTAAATGTTTTAAAAGCTGAGACTTCATGCAAGACAGCAGTGGTTATAGCTAAATTATTATATAGCTCTATCTTCCACTTGAAGTTGTGACCTCACTTTTGTAATAAAATCTCATTTTAACAGTTGGCTTAACCAAGCTTGCTTATTTTTAAAGAGCACTAGTCTCATTAAGATGGGTGGGGATCATGTGCTGCTGCTTAAGAATGTGGTTCTCTTGGTGATTTATTAGATAGCTCAGCAGAATCAGGAAATCTTCCAGACTGTCCATATTTGTTTTTCAGTGTCTGACAATACTTTTTGGTTTTTTGTTATTGTCAGCAATCACATGCAGCTACTTCGCTGTAGGTCAAAAAACTACAAGCCCAGATGGATTTAATTTTCATTTTACAGATACATATTTAGTGTAAAATTTGCTATTACTGTAACCAACTTCAAGAGCTCTTGAGTCATCAGTCACTCAGAGAGCAACTGTCAATGCCACTAGCCTTAATTTCATGACTTCTGTGTCTAGTTTAAATATATTTTAGGCCAGGTTGGGTGGGGCTCTGAGCAACCTGGAAAGGTGTCCCTGCCTGTGGCAAGGGGTTTGGAACTAGATCATCTTTAAGGTCCCTTCCAACCCAAGCCATTCTGTGATTCTGTGTGTTAGTTTACAGGTTCTCTTTTCTGAGAAGAGTTGATAGGAAGAGACACTATGTTCATAGTTTCAATCTTATTCATCCTATAAAGATGGAAAATTTTCACCATTAATTTAGATTCATTTTGTAAATTGTATTAAAATAGAGATTGCAAGTGTTGAATTTACAAGGAATGCATGAACCATTGCAACACTTGTGAAACCACTGGTGAATGACATAATTTTTGTAATGGTTTTATATTTGTCAAGACCTTCCTTTTTTACTGGGTGTTCAGTGTTACAAGCAGTACACACATTTTAAACAAATATCCCCCTAAACAGGTATACTTCAAATGGGAGAATAACAAATTAGCTTAAAAGGCTTGTTGATCTGTTGGAAATAATGTTTTAGCAGCTGCATTGTAAGGAGAGGGAGAATAGGGTGGCACAAAGTTTAAGAATGCTGTGGCATTATACGTTAACTGAAATTAATTGTGTTTATGACTTTTTTTTCTTTGCTGCAGTCGTGACATGGAGAATAAAGAAACCCTCAGGGGGTTGCAGAAGATGGATGACCGCCCAGAAGAGCGCATGATCAGGGAGAAACTCAAGGCAACGTGTATGCCAGCCTGGAAGCATGAATGGCTAGAAAGAAGGAGCAGAAGAGGCCCGGTGGTAAGTGGCACTGATGGAAGGGTAGCAGCTATTAAAAAAATTAAAACCCCTTAAAATTCTTTCTATTAAAAACGTTTTCCTTAAAATTTTTCCTAATCTTAATTATGGTACTCCTGCCCGTTGGTTATGAGGTGTTTAATAAGAAATTTCGGCTGATTTTCTGAAATGTAGACGTTTATTGAGCTTTGTTTTTAGGCAAAGGTGTTATCGCTGTGCTGCTGCTTTGGATACGATCACGTACTACTGTGGCAATACTGCCCTCTAACGGCAACAACCAAAATAGCTCCTGTTCACTAGGTAGAAACTTGTTAAAATCAGGAAAAAAAAATAAAACCAAGACTGAGCTATTCCTTCAGCCTGTTCTCAATTCTGCTAAACTTTGGATGGTAGAGTGTTCTGTTAGCCCTCATTTAGCATAAATGGCTTGGAAGCGGTTTTAAGAAATGCAGATAGATCAAACCCGAAAATTTTTAACGTAGTTACAGTTCTATTCAGCATAATGCTGGCTGATTAATAGCCACTACTTACCTATAAATGTAGTTGCATTGGCTAATGTGACTCCCATGTACCAACTGATGGTAGTGCTAATTTAAAGCTAAGATCATTGGTTGCCATAAACAAGTGTTTGGGGGCAGCTTCTCTAGAACAGAAATAAGCAGGTTTTGTTGGTTGTCATAAGAAATAACATTGACAATACTTAAAAGTGCACCAAAGAAACAATACCTCAAAGGGTCAAATAATACCAAACAATTTTTACTTGAAAAAAATTTAAATACATCTGTGTTAATGCATGGCTTGAAATTGTTTCTCTGCTCAGCCCACTTCCCTTGAGATTTCTGAGTCTTTTCATACATTTGGTGCTCCAGATCTTCAGTTACTATAACTTGCATTTTATATGTTTTCAAGCACTAGCAGCTGGTGACTTTAACGTGTCTGTAGATACAATATTTGCATTCTGACTTTCAGCAAAGAAGCATTACAGTAATTGGTAGGAGAGAAAAAAGGCTTTCACTGCTCTTTATACTTCTCTTTTATCCTGTTCACTTTAATAACTAGGCACTAATTCTAGATGTCTCTTCCTACCTCTTCCCTGGGCAGGGAGAGCTGCTTTCAGTTTTTGTCTCAATCAAGGAGACCTCTGGAACTTCCTAGTAGAGTCTGCTCTGTTTATCTCGGGTGTTACTTGGAGCTTCCTTCTAGTTTTGAGTCAAGTCTCTGAGACATAAATAAATGTATAACTAAAACTGAATCTGCTCAGTGTGACTGTTTTGAATTCTATTCCCACAACCTTACTCTTCTTATGTGTTATGTGGGTCTGACAGGCAGACAAGTGAAAGTAGTATTGGAATACTCCAATCCTGAATGTCAAAATTTAAGTGTTCAAAGCACTGTAATGGAACTTATGTACTCCCTTTACTTGAGCACGTGTGTCTACTCGTGTCATGCAGCACTGTGCACAGAGACTAGCTCAGATACCAGATTTGGTGTAGCTGTTTTACTTGTATGGCAGACAGAAGATGTTGGTGTGGTTTTTACAGGGCACAGCACACCTGGTTTTGCTGGCTTGCCTCTAGGTTTAAAGTTTTTACTTTGCAGTAAGTGTTGTGCTGTAGAAATAGTAGATCTAGTACTTCTTAGCTGGTTCTGTATGTAGTGGATGGATCCAATATTACAGCTTTTAATAAGCAGACAGTGCCTGTAGAAAAAAATTCTTTTTGTTTCTACTGTCCATCTGGGAAAACTGCTGTCCTTTGAAGTATCTTGAATGATAATTATAGATGTACTTGGAGAATCGAATCGGTTGGTGCCACAACTAAAATAAGCGCCACAAATGGACAGAAAGAAAGGTTCTTGCTTTTGTGTTGTGTGTAGATCAATAAGACAACCCCTATTAGACATTAAGAGTAGGACCCAAGGAATATGCAAACTTCGGATATCTATCTAATGGCTTAGTTATAGCAAAAAAAGTTTTGATTAATTTGTTTTGCTTTAGTGTAAAATTACCAATTCTTAATTCTCACGCATGGTTTAATTCCCACAAGGTGGTGAAACCTATCCCTGGGAAAACAGATGGATCGGAAATGAACAAACTCTGTCTAGAACCTCAATCTGAAGGACAAAGCACTGCTTCTTCACCTACACAGAAAGGAAGACGTAGTCCTTCTCCTAGCAGCTCCTCTTCATCATCTGCTAGGACGGTTAAATCTGAGTCACCAGGTGTTCGAAGAAAAAGGGTGTCTCCAGTGCCTGTAAGTTGAAAGCTGTGGTGTAATTTTTAATTTGACTATATTCTACAATCTCTTGCAGGGGCAGTTGGTCCTCCATTTTGTAGAGTGAGATGCTGATACAAAAAGGTTATAGCAAGATATTGCTTGAGTGACATACACAAAGCATATCTCATGTAATGTTTCTCATGTGTGGAATTTTTATTCTCTACTCTTAGAGTGCATTTTGTTCTTCATCCAGTTCTGCTTTCATTTTTTTATTTCTAGGAAATAAATGAAGAAATATGAAACATGTATGTTTGCTTAGGTTGATTAGCCTGAAAAGGTGCTAGTACCTTCTTTTTCTTCCTGTAGTCAGTTTTTTCCTGCATGTCAGTTCCCTAGGCAGGTACAGTCCATTGAGGATAGGATTGCTAACAAGATTCCTGCAGAAAAGTGTTACTGGTATGCTGTTTGTGATCCTCCATTTCTGATCTTTTTGTACAGGTTAGGGAAGACTTAGACAGATGCATTGCTAGAAGTCTAAAATAGCTATCACTGCATTTGAGAAGAACTGGAATAGAATGTTTTGAGCAATAGTAACTGGCTTAATTAAGGAAGATTCAGAGTATAATATTTTGAGGAATAATATCTAATGCATTACCTTGTAAAAATGCTCATCCAACAGTTAACCTTCAGTTGACTTGCCTACAAATTCACAGTGCAATTAAAGTAAGAATAAGATCCAGTTGTCCTGTTGTTGTGAACAAGTATTTCCAATGTCAGTTAAAATACATACTGCCATTCCTGTGAACTAGAGACAAATACAACAAGTTACAGCGTGATCCTTTCCTCTTGACAAGACAAATTGAAAGGTTAAAAAATCCCAGCAACTCAAACTACCTTATTTAGTCCTTGATCCATTTTTATGTGCTTGTTTTTATTTGTTTTGTATTATCCTTTCACATTAAAACAATTAGAAATCCAGGTTATATTTTACTTAACTGATGGACACTGAATCAATTATTACTTTCATCCTGATATGAAATTCAGTGGATATAAATAAAAGCTGAAGATTTGATATTGGATGGAGCCATTAATGCATCTCATAATGTTAAAAGTGTGAATAATTTAAATGAAAGCGATTTTCGTAAAAAGTTTGGGCTGTTGAATTTTTGATCAATTAAAAAAAAACCCAAAAGCATCCTCAGCTAAAAGTTGCTCTTATTATGCAAAAGAGAGAAAGCTAGTATCTGTTTTTCTTTTCTTTGAAGTTTTCTTAAACTTTCGGTCATCATTGAACGTATAATCCCTTTTGTAAACTCTAGTCGTAGCACTTCTCATTAATGGAAATATATTAATGTTAGAGCCTTATATAATAATTTCCTTCATTGAGTCATAAATCTTTGATTATCTTCAGATTGAATTACACTTGTTAATTCAGTAGTAATACGGTAAGGCAACCATTGAAAGCATGAACATAGAAGCAATACATAGAAGCAGATTCCTTTTCTGTCATTACGTCAGACAAGTTTCAGATACAGAATTTCAGTTTTTCTTCTGCTCTCATGTTTTGGGCATGGATGAAAAGTAATCCTTTTAAAGTTACATAGTCTGAGCAGATTGTAGTAGTTTCAGGTTTTAGGGACTCCTATTCCATGTCATTCGACAGGGGTGAAATAAATAAATAACCTACACCTAATTAAACATACGTTTGTCCTATGAATGCTTATGACAGAACCACTTATGTAGTTTCAGAGTGGACGGATAACACCACCACGACGAGCCCCATCTCCAGATGGCTTCTCTCCATACAGCCCTGAGGAAACAAATCGTCGTGTCAACAAAGTCATGCGAGCCAGGCTGTACCTGCTGCAGCAGATAGGACCCAACTCCTTCTTAATTGGAGGAGACAGTCCTGATAATAAATACAGAGTGTTTATTGGGCCTCAGGTAGAGAACGTTTTTTATGTTGTTTATACCTTTTACCAATTCGTAGTTAATCTTGGAAAACTGTTCAAAGCCAAATTAGATCAATCAATGATTATGGTTCTATAAAGTAATGTTTAAAAGTTGCAATTTGTGCTTGTGTAGTAAAATGATCAGCTTCTAAAGACCCTAGTTTGGTTGGAAGTAATGTTGTCCTGTCTGGGGCCCCCTGGTGGTCTAGTGGTTAAGATGCGGCGCTCTCACTGCCGTGGTCGCAGGTTCGATTCCCGGTCCTGCTTCAGGGACAATCCCCCGGGTAGATGGAGCTCGTCAGCCCCTAAG
>JAWWLV010000100.1:54180483-54191951 GCA_035041135.1 Platyrinchus mystaceus | reverse complement strand
GACCTCAGGGCTGGGTTTACCCCCTCCTGGCTAAGACCCAGGCCTCGTGGGGGTCCTCCATGGATATGCACAGGGAAATTCTCATACCATTACTTCATACTTAATATGGATCAGAGCTGAGGTTGGCTCCAGTTCCATTATAGGATTTCTAATCTGTCATGTTCCCCTCGCAATTGAAAATCTGGGATAAGAACTTTAGTTATGAAACATTTATCATTTAACTTGTAAAATTTTGCAAATAACAGTCAGAATCCTACTTCAGGCCTTATCTTTCTTTCTTTTCCTCAAAATCTGGAAAACAGGGTTTTTTTCCTAGTTTAGGCAGAAGGATATTTCCCCACTCTGTACTAGAAGAGATTCTTGTTATTTCCCTAGAAGATCACTCTTAATTTTCTGTGACTGTCTCACATGGAGACAGTCTGCTGAAGGGTTTGAGATAAAGAATACTTGCAGATGGTGAAAACTATCCATTCTTGTTGGTGTACTGAAGGGGGATTACAGGAGGACTGGTAGATAAATTAGGTAAGTCTGAATATCATATCTCAAAACAGGTGACATACGTCAGGAACACATCATCTGAGCAAGAAGAGGTAGTTGAAGCATTGAGAGAGGAAATAAGAATGATGAGTCACCTGAACCACCCTAACATTATTCGAATGTTGGGTGCTACATGTGAGAAGAGCAACTATAACCTCTTTATTGAATGGATGGCAGGTAAACAACTAATGAAAATACCATTTGAATCTTTAAATATTTCATATTGTATTTTGCATCATTTCAGTTTGTGGATTTGTATTTTTGTTGCTATTGGTTACCAGTATAAAGGTCTACATACAGGACAGTTGAAGTGATAATAGCAATATTCTTATTGGTGCATCTTTTTTGATTTAGAATTTTCCATACTTAATCTGTCATACACTTAAAGCAGTTGGAAACCTTGAAGAAAGATTCTATTACTTTTCCTTCAGCTTCTGACCCTAAATGAGAAGTTACAAACTTCAGTTTATTTCCAACTGAAGTGCCTGTCCCTCAAACAGTTTAATTTTCAGTGTACCTGTGTAGCTTTGAGTTATTACTAAAAATAACTTTGCTAGAAAGTTTGGAATACCTGTCACTTGATATTGTCCCAAGCATTATCATAAAAATTGTGTCAAGTGACACAAAAAGGCATTTAAGAACTTAAATTTCCAACAATAGCTAATAAGCAGTATGCTTTGGGAAAAAATCATAACTGGTAATTTAGTAAAAAATTTTTAAATCTTTCATAATTGTATAGAGCAGGGACAAGAAAATCTATGTCTTTTTTAAAAGAAGGAGTTTTATTAATTTTATGAATGGAATGTTGTTACCATCCAGTTACCAAGACTAGATTTGGTGTTTTACACGTCCTTTTTTCCTTTTTACATCGTACCTTAACTTGCATTCATTGGCAGAAACCACTTAGCAATACAAGAGTGGTAACAAGCAAGCCCGAGTATGTGTTATCACAAGTAGTAGTGCAGGAAATATTTTCAAAAAATTAGGACTGTTTAACTTCTTAATTAACTTTTTTTTATGAAATATTATTTAGATAATGAAATGTCAGGAATTGTGTTTACCTCATTCCAGCCCAAGTTATATTAGAATACTTGGAGAAGCACAATGTAGATCCAGAATCTTGAGACTCTAGAGACCAATTTTGGAAAATGGGGGGAAGATGCTGCTTTTCCTTGCTGGTCTGCTTAGTTCTTTGTAATAGTACTTGTATGGTAACAAAGGTAAATCAAGATCTTCAGAGGGAGTGCTTAGTGGAGGCTCTGCATATCTGTTGCCCCAAGAAAAGCTAGTGTTCTGCTGCTCACACATTAAAGTGTGAATAAAGTGTAGTTTTTTATCAGCAAAGGTACTGTGTACACTAGGGATTTGTGCATTCTTTTAAGGAAGTATAAAACTATTAGGAAGCATGAGGATTTGTGTCTAATGTGTACAATTCCATGTAGAAAGTAATTAAGGGACAAAGTATATTACTTTTTGCCAATGAAACTCTTAATTTTTAGGGGGTGGGGAGGGAGAAATCTATTTATAAATTAGGAATACTAATGCCAAGTTCCAATTTTAGGAGGCATTGTTGCATTCTAGTAATAGAAAATCCAAGTGTTGATAGAATGTACTGTTTTATCTTGTAGGGGGTTCAGTTGCTCATTTGTTAAGTAAATATGGAGCCTTCAAAGAATCGGTAATTATTAATTACACAGAACAACTGTTACGTGGCCTTTCTTACCTCCATGAGAATCAGATAATCCATAGAGATGTTAAAGGTGAGAATTATTGAGAATGTCTTTTAACAAGGAATATTCATAAAGCAGCATCTGTTTGGGCCTGAGACCTATTGCTTCTCCCAGATACCATGTCAGGAGGGGTACTTCTGTTGGGATTGTCTGGTCATTCTTAAGAACCTTTAATTACTGAAATTAATCAAAATGTTACTGAAATTAATCAAAATGTTCAACAGTATGCTTAGGGATGTTTGCTACCCCTGCTGACAGTTTCGAAAAATTGTTTTTCTTAATTGGTTAAAATAAGTATGAAGTTGCCATATAGTTTTAAAGACTGCTACTTAAGGCAATGTAAACGTTTATACTGAAATGATAATAAAATCTGTGAACAAGCCAAGATAAAGAGGCGAGTTTTCTAATTATAGGAATATTATGATGAGTTTTCTGCCTTTATCCTAATTGAACATAAATACAGTTGTATCTTGAGAAAAATATGGACTTCACTGGAAAGTACCAGTCTTAATCAAATTGTCCCTTCAATGTTACTACAGCTGTCCATGAAGTGGAGATATGTCTGTATAAGTAGCAATGTATCAATGGCAAATACTTGTCTTTACTAATTCTTCTTAATATAGTAAAGCTTTCAATTGCCCTGTAATTCTCTTCAAAGCAACTCAAAGTTGCTTGATAATGAAATAAGTTTAAATGTTATGAGGAGCTGCAGGCAATGGAAATCTCCAGGGTTTTAGGTCACTGTTTTCTTGCTATATTCCATCTCGAGGCATTGTTCCAGAATCTTATGTTTGCCCTAGTTTGATTACTTCTCTTAATCTCTCAAGTGGCCTCAAGCTGTGTGCTTGTCCTTGCCATTTAGACCCTGTCCCTGCCTTTTAGACCCTGTCCCTGCCTTTTAGACCCTGTCCCTGCCTTTTAGACCCTGTCCCTGATATTGGGGTGGGGAATATTAACCTACTTATGATTTTGAAGTGGAGGGCAGAAAAGTGTTGACTGTCTGTTCATCCTTTTGCCTTTAATAGAAAGCCAACTCGCAGTATTTTTATTGTGCTGTTGACAGGTGCCAATTTGCTAATTGACAGCACAGGTCATAGACTTAGAATTGCTGATTTTGGAGCTGCAGCCAGGTTGGCATCAAAAGGAACTGGTGCTGGGGAGTTTCAGGGACAGTTGTTGGGAACTATTGCATTTATGGCACCGGAGGTAAGAAACTAGCTTTATTATTTCAAAAAGTTATTTCAAAAAGTTTGCTTGAACTCTTTAAGCTGATTCATATGGCCAAATAACAGAAAATTGCTGTATATGCTTCAAATGTGTTTTAAATGCCTTCTAAAGATTAGGAAGGATTCCAGTATAGCAATTGTGACTGCTGTGAAGGTTGTTTTAAGTAGTTTGCTACAAGATATACCTATCACAAGTGTTGTTACTAAAGCCCAAATGACCATTTGGTCGAAAGCTGTTGCAAGGTACTTTGTTTTGCCACTTGATGAGGCATTTTATTTTCTGAATCTCTAGAGCTGTATAAATCTTATGGCATTTACATCACTGATAACTTTCTCAGCCTGAAATGTTAATCAGAATACACTTGGTTGATGATTTATTTGGGTTTTGCTTCTAAAACTTAAGAGTTAAGAGACTTTGAAGCATATAATCTGATCTTTTGTCTGTCTTTCTGTTCAGGTTCTGAGAGGTCAGCAATATGGTAGGAGCTGTGATGTGTGGAGCGTTGGCTGTGTTGTCATAGAGATGGCTTGTGCTAAACCTCCTTGGAACGCAGAGAAACACTCCAATCATCTTGCTCTGATATTTAAGGTGAGGTCTTTTGTTACTGCCAGTATTGTACAATAGACAATAAATTGGATACAGCAACACGAGTTTTAGAAAAGTATACAAGTATCAGCAGTTGTTGCAATAGCTCTTTTTTATATTGGAGCTGTTAGTACAAAACAATACTGGTACCAACATAACCCCACTTGCTTTTTTAAAAATAAATACCAACACAATAATATGCTGAGTTATGGAATTGTAGAAAAGTTTGTATTAGGGACCTTAAAGATCTTCTAGTTCTGCCTTCCCTTCTGCCATGTGCAGGGACACCTTCCACTAGATCACGTTGCTCAAAAAGGTCAGTTCTAAGATATAAATACATAGTGTAACAGGCTGAAAAAAGAAAAATTAGGAATAGAGTTGACCTTTACTCTAGGCACAAAATTGGGATTTTAACTTCTTCTTACAATCCTGTAAAATACAGGACCAAAAGGAGTTTTTTGTACCATTTAAGTGTGTATTCATATTTCACAGTGGGGAGAGTATTTTGGTAAAAACCTGATGTTCGAAGTTCAGATTTTGCTGAAAGGTATTTGCCATTATGCCATGCTATATATGATTATTGCCCCTTCCTTTTCTCGGTCATCCATCTTGGCATTCATGTTTCTTACTGAAATCAATTAGGTATATTTAATTCTAAAAGTCCAGTTGAATTTTATGTATGAATGAAAAAAATACTGCTGCAAGGGAAGAAAGTGATCATCAGCATTTTCACTATCATGAGTGAAGAAAGTGTTTGTACTAAAGAGAACTACCACAGCAGTATTCAGATATGTTCTATTTAGGTACAAATCACTTGTGATAAGAGATGTAATTGTCATGGTTCTGTGTCTGTGAATCTAGAGGTGCCACATTAGTGTTCTCAGTAATCTTGCTTAATTTGATCTAGAGAAGATCAAAATTAATTTGATTGGGGGAGATCTGCATCTGTGTGAGAAATACTGATGCTTGGGGTGGTAGCAGAAATACAGTGAAGACTGCAGGAGAGCATACCCTGCTTAACATATTGTAAAGTAACATCACTCAGCTTAATCTGTCTCCATGTTGGCTTATAACAGTTAACAGTGAAGGCAACTAATAGACTAAAGAATACCTTAAACTAAAGAATGTGTGGCATCAGAGCTTTTCCTAGGCCTGCTCAGCACATGATCACTGCAGAATCTTGCTGTAAGGAGAAAATTTAGAGAAAAGTATAAGGAGAGAGTCAGGCTGTGTAAAGCAATAGGCATAACGACAAACTGAAAGTAGTAACGTAGTCGTTAAACTGCAGTAGGAAATATGCTGAATGGAGAAAAGTTCATAAATATAACTCATCAGCTGAAGTGATGAGCTTGTTAAGTGTTTTTTGGGGTAGAAGAGGGGGCTTAATTGCTGACTTCTAAAAAGTTGTTTTCCCTTGGTCAGATTGCTAGTGCAACTACCGCTCCATCTATCCCTACACATCTGTCTCCAGGCTTGAAAGATGTGACTCTTCGGTGTTTAGAACTTCAACCTCAGGACAGACCCCCGTCAAGGGAGCTGCTGAAACACCCAGTCTTCCGTACTACATGGTAGCTACTTACGTGTAAGGCTGAAATACTGAAGAAAATGCTACTGAATAGACGATATCTGTCTTGCAGTGCAGTGAAGCGCAGCAAATTTTATTTTTCTCTGGCCTTAATGATAGATACATCAAGAACTTATGGCCAGTGGGGGATCCTACCTAAGTATGTGATTGACAAATCAAGATCTTTACCTAAGCTCAGTATGCAACATCTGACAATTTGTGCAGAGATATGTAAACTGTGCCTTTGCAAACATCTGGCTCTATGTGAATACAAAAGCATTTTTCCTTAAATCTGCAAGATTATTTAGCAGGTAAGTGATTTTTAATTTTATTTCGAGCACTTTTTCAGCAATATTAGCAGCTGAGAGGGTCAAGATCTATTTTAATATAGCTATCTCTGTTCCATTTCACATCATGTAGATGTTCTGCAATTAGTAAGTTTTCAGTACTGGTTAAAAGGACATTCTGTATTTGTCCTTTTACATGATGTTCTCTGAGTAACAAATTCAAATATTGATGGAAACTTTAAAGAAAAAGCATTTTGCCTTCCTATAAAGTAAGAGCAGGCATTTGTGGTTCACTGTGCATTTACTGGCCATGTAATTTCTCTTGAAATTAAAGTTTGTTTTCTTTGTATTTTTAACTTTCATGAAAAGGGGATATTTTAGTCTTTAGACAAAAAGATGCAAGCTGTGTCATGGAATATTTTCCTGACACAAGAGTTTTAAAACCAGATCTGCTGGAAATCTGGAATAAAATGCCACCTTCAACAAGGATGTGTTGAAGGCTCTGATAGTATAGGTTATTTAATAAACAAGATTGTTCTGTATAAAGCAACTTAGTCTAAACCATGCTAGAAGTTGTTGAGCCTTTTTTATTTTCATATAGCAGTTTCTTCTGGCAAATTGTGTAGAGAAGTTTCATGTCAAAGGCCTCCCCAAGCCCAGCGCCAATTAAAGTTTTTATGGGAGGCTTTGACATGTACTTCAGCATGAGCAGGTGCCAAATGTGCAAATCTCATTCTTTGTGTAAAGAAACTGAGGTTATATTCTCTACTGATAACAAGTTCTACCTGCTGTTTTCCTTCTGCCGTACATCATCTATTTACTGTAGCCATTAGTGATAATTTAATTTGAAAATGTTAAAAATATTACCGTAAGAAAGGTATTTATTTTAACAAGAAACAAACTTGGACTTGAAGAGCAAGATAAAGTAAAACGTGAAGTAAAGCTTCACCTGTAGTGCAAAATTTGCGGGTTTTTTAGCAGCTGTGGATTTTTTTTAAGGTTTTTAAAATTATTTTAAAGGCAGGTTTTTAGATTTTGATGCATGTAATTCTGAAGGAAAATGGCAGCTTTTTCTTTTGCTTTTTTAAAAATGGGGATCTTTTTTAATCTAATACTGATTGTGTTTAATCCATTTTGAAAAAATACTGTTCATGTTATAACTCTTCAGAAGCCAGTTGGATTGTTGGACTCAAATAGAATTGGTTATTTTCAAAAACTCAGGACAAACTAAATAAGCTATAGTACCTTAAAAATGTATAATACAAATTGGAAGTAAAACATCTTAAAGATAAGTTTACATGAATGATAGTGCTCATACAAATAAAAAAAAAAAGCAGTGTCATTAGTTGTGAATGTGTTTCTTTTGGAAATTTTACATTCCTTTGTTTTGGACAATTGGCAGACTTTGAAGAGTTAAAAAGATAATACTGAAATGTGAAGTTTGGTAGCTCTGTTTTGTACTTGACTTTTTTTTTTTTTTTTTTGACCACTTTAGAATTTCTCATTCTAATAAGATTATTTCCAAGTCTTATGTGCAAGCTTTAAAGGATGCACTCTTGCCAATTCATGTACTGGAAGATCAGTTGTCAGATTAATACTGTTTCTGGCAGAAATGTAAACTGTATAAACTGATGAACCTCAGCTAATCAGTATTACTTTGTAGATCACCATGCCTACCACATTTCAAACTCAAACTGCCTCTTAGGTGTCCAAATGCATTTGTTTGAGTTTGTGTTTCACTCAGCTTACTGGTAATTGTGGTGTTTTTAAAAATGCAGATGTGATGTAATATTCTTATTTTCTTTGGATCAAAGCTGGACTGAAAATTGTATTGTGTAATTATTTTTTTGTGTTCTTAATGTTATTTGGTACTTAAATTGTAAATAACGTCTACTGCTGTTTATTCCAGTTTCTACTACCTCAGGTGTCCTATAGAGTTTCTTCTACCAAAGTTCACTTTCACAATGAAATTATATTTGCTATGTGACTGATTCCTAAGACTTCCAGGGCTTAAGGGCTAACCTCTATTAGCACCTTACTGTGCAAGCAAATTTTATGGAAATCTCTGGGTTAAGAAATTTGGCTTCATTGTATCCTTTGTTATTTTAAATATATCGAGATATTTTAATTAAAAGTTTTTACCCCATTGAACCAATTTTATATAGTATAATTTGTACGTATTTTGGTGTTTTTGTCTTTATAGTAAATAAAAGTTTTTGAACAAATCTTGTCCTTTGCTTATTAAAATGTCAGTTACATCAGTTTACTGATGTAAAATATTTCTGGTACACTTGACTGTTTATACACAATTTCATACACCACACTTCGTATATCAAGACTTGTTTTCTAATATTAAATAACACATGAACGAGTTTTGACCTATATATATACATTACATATATATATATATTGGGTGTATCGATAAAGAATGGTTAGATAAGGGTCAGCAACAAAGACTATTTTTTTTTAAACTGATGATAAAGATAGGAACTTCTCTTGTGACAACACTTATTTATGAAACTCATTTGTTTTTGCCTTTAGGTCAAGAATTAAATGTCTAAACTATACATTAGTGCAAATGTAACAATTACCTAGTTAGGTGAGCTGATTAGATTAGATCAGTTCTGGAGCCATTGAAGTATATCTTGGAAGTTAATCTGCACTTTTATGTTTTTGATGAAATGATTCTGTTGTTTGCTATTTAAGTAGCAAATACAAGCCTTTCCTCATTCAGGCAATCTGACTGTATTGCAAAGCTAGGGCTAGTTTCACTTGACTGTCTTTCTCCAGATATTTTTTAAATTTTAAAAATTAATCTTTTTTTTAATGGAACACAATTTTCATCTATAGCCTTTTTTGTGACTAAAAATTCTGTACTTTGAAGGATTACACTTTTTACAGTTTTCATTAGTTATGTGACTTTCTGCAGATAGGGACCAACATACCAATTCACCAGCAAAAACTGGCGGCAGAAATCTTCAGCTAAGTTCTAATATCTGATTTTTAAAATCAGAAAAATGTACTAACTGAAATGTCAGGAAGGAAAATACATGACAAGGGTTGTTAAGTAAAAGGTAAGTTAATTGTAATGTATCTTCCTTTACTTGATTTACCGTAGAAGTTCTGAATTATGCAGTACTGTGTCATACTTGCGATGTTGCAGCCTCTTTTTTAGGAACAAGGGACAGCAGAGATCTTCTGTCCTGGCAGTTGGCAGCAAAGTCAAAGACACCTACTTAGGTAACCAAATGTCTTCATTTGCAAAGTGCATGTTCAGTTCTTCCACAGGCAAATGGTAAGCTCTGTGCCTGTTTGGATTTCTCTGCTGGGAATAACATTACATTTCTACATAGGTTGGAGTCTGTTGTTTCATCTTTCAGAGTTCTCACTGAAAGGTAATGACTGCCTCCAGGACATGTTGGAGTGTCATGAGGATCATGTATGTCCTTCATCACATGACTGGGCAACTTGCGCGTGTGGCTGTTGTGACCTGACTCAGACCACCTCCCAAGGCACTCCTATTTCCCTTATTACCTTTTCACTCATTGTTTAGCTTTCCATGCTGACCTGAATCACGAATGTGACTGTTTTTCTTTTAAAAGCCACAATATGCATGCACTGTGCTGAACATGTATGTTGTTTTCTGGTTATGGCACACAGCTGCTAATATCTGGAGTTGAACCGAGACCTTTCTTCCCTGTCGTTACCGAGGAAGTCCAGGAGATGGCAGGGAAGCACTCTGAGGCAGCCACTGTGCCTTCTGTTGTTACCCTTAGTTATTTCAGTTTGCAATACCTCATTGCTCAGCTCCTGTTCTCGAAAAAGATGTGCCAGGTCAATAGTAGAATTAAAGTAATTATGGAGTAAATCAAGATGCAGCTTATAAATATTTGCCAGGCTGTGAAAGAGGAAGTTAATTCAGCTTGTTTCATTGCTTTGGTGGACCTGTCTCAAATTCCCAAACTCTTGTCAAAATTTCAGGTCCGGCAATAGGAGTATAACCCCTGAGCATGCTTTGAGGTTTGATTTCTCTGTTTACCCCCAAACCAATTCTCAAACACTTGCTCCATGTTTTTTAAACTAGTTTCCAAAGAAAGTAAAACACATGCATACGTGTTCGTATTTTCCCAATTCATTGACAGTGAACTGCAGTAAGGAGCAGCATCCAAAGATGTAAGTTTTATGAAAGTGGGTACCCAAGCAGAGGAGGGACAAGAGTGGCTAAAGAGGTGATAAGAGTACCCTTATTTTGACACCCCTGATGATTTGTAAAGAATGATTTTGGGGGACTTTGCTAACTTTTGAAGATCAATTGCTAAGCAGTTGTTTTGCTCACTAGATTTTTGTTTGTTTTAAATTATGTTACAGATAAATGATGGTAGACTGTGGCACCAGAAGGGTTTATGACCCCAGTTGTAAATGCTCATGATTTGTAGCATATCTCTTCAGTCTGTCTAGGTAGGTGTGCAGTAAATGCAGCAGGTTGCACATTGATAAGCAGGCTGCATCTCCTGGTCATCAGCCAAATATAGGCAAAAGTGTGGACAGAAATATAACAGGTTTCAGGTCTGGGCCATTGATCCAGTTTTTTTATAACATAGATCACAAGTCTGGAGCACAAGTCCTATGAGGAACAGCTGAGGGAGCTGGGGTTATTTAGCCTGGAGAAGAGGAGGCTCAGGGGAGACCTCATCACTTGCCCAGCAATCCTAAAAGGAGGTTTTAGTCAGGTGGGGGTCAGACTCTTCTCCTGGGTAAATAGTGACAGGACGAGAGGACAGGTGGTTCAGGTTGGACATTAGAACGAATTTCTTCAGTAAAAGGGTAGTTAAGCATTGGAATGGTCTGCCCAGGGAAGTGATGGAGTCATGCTTCCTGGAAGTGTTCAGGAAACGCCTGGGCGTGTCACTTAGTGTTGTGGTTTGGTTGACGTGGTGGTGTTCAGTCATAGTTTGGACTCGATGATCTTGGAGGTCTTTTCCAACCTAATTGATTCTATGATTACCTGAGGCACTAACAGCCCTCAGCATCACTAGAAGCAGGCACGAGATGATTTTGGAAAGCTGACCTCATAGTGCCGAGATTGCTCCTGGACGCAGAACTGCCAAGGAGCCGGGTTCAATCGCTGCTTCCAGATGATTTCTAGGCCACCTTTTTAATCCGGTGGCAGATCTTGTCTTTTTGAATTGTTTAATATAACAGAGAAGGGGGGCACGTAACACTGTCCGGAGAGAGGTGTGTGTACTTCCACCTGGAAGGGGCCGTGACTTTCCCGGTGCCCGCAGCTCTCCCTGCTCGGGTATTTCTGACCCCCCCTCACCCCCTTCCCGCGGGGCGGAGTCCTCACGGGCCCGCCCTCCCCGCGCGCGCCGCCCGCAGCCAATGGCAGCTCAGCGCGCAACGCGCGCGCGCGCGTGTCCGCGGCACGGATTGGCCGCCGCGGGCGCGCGGGCGCTGCTGGGCGGGGAGGGCGGAGCGGGGCTGTGAGGAGACTGTGAGGGGGCTGTGAGGGGGCTGTGAGGGGGCTGTGAGGGGGCT
>JAWWLV010000100.1:54167722-54180383 GCA_035041135.1 Platyrinchus mystaceus | reverse complement strand
GAGAGGTTGTGAGGGGGCTGTGAGGGGCTGTGAGGGGGCTGTGAGGGGCTGTGAGGAGGCTGTGAGGGGGCTGTGAGGGGCTGTGAAGGAGGGGGCTGTGAGAGGTTGTGAGGGGGCTGTGGCGGCCGCGCGGTGACCGCCATGGTGCGGCTGCTGCTCGGGGCGCTGCGCCGCCGCTGGGCAGCCTACAAGTACCGCTTCGTGCCCTGGCTCGCCCTCAACCTCCGCCGCCAGCGCAGGTGAGGCGCGGGGGGAGGTCCCGGGCGCCGAGCCCGGTCCCCGCTGCCCTTCCTCGGAAGGGACCGCGCTCGCCGCTCGGGTTTGTCTCTTGGAAGTTGTTTGGCCTTGGGGTGTCCCTCGGCTGGGCATGGAACCCTTATTTAGATTTTTTTTTAAAACGGTATTTAACATTGAGACTAGATAGATGGCTTGTTGAGGTTTTGGTTTTGATTCTTGGAAGGTATGTTTGCCCAGTTTTAAACGTAAAAGTAGTGTTTGAATTTAAATGATTATGACATTGTTATAAGTAACTAAAACAGGTAACAAAATTAAAATCTCACTTATCAGCATAATGTTTGTTCTCACCTCATTTAAAGTGTGACGAGTTTTTTGTTTTTTTTTAATAAACTTCAATAAATATATTTTATTTTTGGTGCGTTTGTCACGGAGAGCTCAGGAGGGTTTAATCTACTGGATTCGCCATAAATATACAGATGATGGTTCTATAGTAGAGCAGGCACTCTGGTTTTAACTAAATAGTCCTTTTATGGCATCTTTAGATGATTTTAGTGTTAAAAACAGTTTTAATTGGAACAAGCATGAAAAAAGTTAGGAGTTGCCTGAAACAAAACTGCATCTAAGTTACTGCTGCTGCAAAATGGCTCTTTTCTCCTTATTTAGGAAAAAAATGTAATATTAATACATCTTTTTAAAGTACTTTCTTTTCTTCACAGAACCATCCGATATGTTCCTGAAAGTTCTCAAGACAAAATTATCTCTGATGAAGATGTCTTTGAAACACTACTGAAAACATTTAAAGCTCTGTTTCTAAATGACTTTAGTAGACAAGCGGATATTTTGGCCTTGCTTCCAGAAGTCAAATGTCAGTATCTGGAATTACTGACTTTGGAGCAGAAGTGGTCAAAAGTAACTTCATGTACCCATGAGAACCAGCAGGTGTTTAGTCCTGAGGAAGTTCTGTTAAACACACTTGGATTCACTCTTAGTAGAGACCGGAGTTCCCTCAAGTCTGCTGGAACTGGAGTCTTTGTTACCAAAGGTTTTGTGCCAAAAGGGACGGTTGTGTCAATGTATCCTGGTAATGGAATGTTCTTATTTTTGGTTTAGATATGATTTCTAACCATTTAATTATGGAATGCCAAAGTTCCATGCTTATTTTTATTTTATGGGCTTTATTTCTGTCATTCCGTAACAAAATCACAAGTTACGGTGTATGAGAATACTTCTAAACTGAGTAGATTTGTTTTGGAAATAAGCAAAGCAATATTGGGAGGGATCATTTTATTTATAAAAAAAACTTTAGTACTAAAACTCTGGTTTCCTAGCTGCTACAAAAGCTGTTCCAGATTCTTTAAACAAAAATGCATGGGAGAAATTTCAAATAGCTGAACAGTACAATTTAATTCCTTGGGGTTTCCGTTTTGGTTCAGGATTTGAAAAATAAGGTTTTGAGATCTCCACGAGTCACTAGACAGGAGTATGAACTTTTTCAAAGCACAAAAGTACAAATTGGAGAATGAAAATAAAGTGTTCATTTAGCAGAACAATTCTGTAAAATATGTTTGGAAAAATCACTCCTCTGTCCTCCTCCTCATTTCCTGGAACTGTACATTTCTTAGGAAGGTTTGTAATTCTATCGGTATGGCCCAGCTAGGACAGCTCTGCTGACATGCTTCGGGTTTGTTTCTGTTTCATCTGTCAACAGAATCACCCCCTGCATGTGGTCTCTGGCTTGTCCCAGCACTGCAGGATCGGGAGCAGCCCAAGCCCTGAGCGTTTTGTTGTGCCAAGGCAGGAGTGTATGGCCATAACCATTGATTACTGGTGAACTGACCAGTTGTCAAGTGACAGTCACAGCTAGTGGTCCTGCTGCTTTGCAGCTCACTTTAAATTTCAGGCACATACTAAATGTGAGCCTAGGTTCATTCAGTCTCCTCTGGCAGCTCCTCTAGCATGAAAAGGGGATAAGCAGGTGAAATGCTTTTCATTTTCAAGGGAATCAAGGAAACTGCAGAGTGGTGGGCTGGGTGTGGTACCTTGTGGACAGGGACCCTGTGTTTGTGAGCACAGCCTGCCCATGCCCTTTGCCTGTCTCCTTTTGAGGCTGCAGTGAAGGATTTCTACTGAGGGGTGCTGAAGGTGTAGTGGGTGTGAGGGGATTGCAGGACAGCAATTCCATGAAAAACTATGAGCCTGTCAGCTCTTGCTTTTCTGTGCCTGGAAGCTGGGGCAGGTTAAATCCTCTGCAGATTTTGGAAATGGTCTGCTGAAATAATTTCTTCTTGGTTTGTCATTTTCCATTTCCTGTACCAAGCAAAATCTCTGAGGTAGGGTGGTGGAGGTTGGTGTTTAAGATTCTTTGCTGTCTGTGTGTGCTTTCCAGAGCCCTGATACAGTAGTAACAAAATAGCGTAGTATCTTCAGCTGTGTTTTCCTGAGCAGATGTCACTTGATGTTCTCTCTGAAGCAAATCAGTTGCCTGTAAGACTTTATCTACCTGTCCCAAAGACAGTGGAGTCAGGCCTTCTCTCTTATGGTTTCCTATGATGGCTTCCCTCTTTGGAATACCTCAGCTCATTTAGTTGTGTGAGGTTTTTTCCATCCCAGCAAGTTGTTTATAAAAAGCTTGTAGGTTTACAAATGTCGATGTCAGTAAGTGAGAAGGGACTTCTCTCCTACCTCCTCTCTCTTTTGAGTTTCTGTGTGGAGGGGACTGCATGATACCATAAGCCCATTCTAACAGTTAACTTATTTTCTTCTGAAATAATAATATCTGTCTTGCAACAGGTACAGTATACAGAAAGCATGAGCCCATCTTTTTCCAGTCCCTTGGCAATCCCTTTATTTTTAGGTGCATTGATGGCATCCTTATTGATGGGAACGATAAAGGACTATCAAGATCAGTGTACAGGTAAGCAAAAGAAATGGGAGATTCTCACTCATCTGATTTAAAAGAGGGGTACTAATAGTCTCAGTTCCCTGTTGTCTTACCCTAAATTGAGTTAACATGATTGTCATCCACCTATGTGTATCTCATAATGGAAACACAGCGGTGTAGAGTTGCTGGTTGTGATCCTTCATCCGTAACACCAGAGAGATGTGTTTGGATGTACTGAGACTTTCTTGTAAAGAAATTAGTTTTTAATAAGCAGGATGTAGCATAAAAGGATTTAAATGTTTCTGAGCTGTTACTCAAACTTGCCTAGTTTGGCCCATTAAGTCCAAGTCCCTGCTCCTGGCAGGACTGCCTAAAATTGAACCATAGGACTAAGAGCATTGTGTAGACATTCCTTGAACTCCAACAGACTTGGTGCTGTGACCACTCCCCAGGGGAGCCCAGAGACCAGCCATCCTCTTGGTGAAGAACCTTTGCCTGTTGTCCAGTCTGAACTTTTCATTATACACAGCTAGCCTGGACTGCTTTACCTTTCCTTAAAATATGATTTTTAGCAATTTGTGTTTAAATATGACATGAAAATAGTAACTAGCAAAATTATCTAACATAATACCTAGTTTGAATATTAATACCTACTAATACCAGATTTTAATTTTGGGAGTGAATTTGGAGCTAATACTGTAATAAGCCTTTGCATCTTTAGAGGTGAGTGAAATCAGTTGACACTTCTGTGATGGTAACATTTGATGTTGGTTTCTGGAAAAGTATGTGGTAATTTTGTCCAGGTTCTTCCACCAGAGTCTGAAAGACACCACACACTAGAGGGAGGCTTAAATACTCAAAGTATCATCGAGGTGTTGGTCTGTGACCAGATTGGGCAGCTATAACTTCATGCAGCAACTGTGGCCATTTCTACAGGAGGAAGTAAAAAAACCTATTAGGTGAAGAAGCAGTGATTCACACTGAGGCTGTTGGTCACTTCAGGTCTTGCAGGAGGAGAGATCAACTTGGCCCGTTTCAGATGAGTGATGAGAGCTGGCTCACTGCTTCCCCGCAAAACCCACTGGCAGTGGGACAGTATGTCAACAACTGCTCACATGGTAAGTTGCCAGGTACATTTTTGAGGCTTGTCTTTATAAATATAAATTACTTTGGAGGTAACACAGAGAATAGGATACTGATCTTAGGGGACAGTAGTCCTGTTTAAAACAAGATAAGCACTTAGGGGATAAAATGTTTCTGAGGTTTTTTGTCACAGTTTGGTGTTGGAATCCTTCAGTGCAGCAACGCATGAAATACCCTTGTTCTTTTCTCAGTAAGTCCCCAAGTTTCCCTCCTCGTAGAATAAAAGGCACACACCCCAAAATGTGAGATGGTGGGAAAGGATATTGGGCGAAGGTCCACTGCGCTGAGACACAACACAAAGTTTCAGATCAAACTCCCCAGTCTGGTTCCAGCAGACTTCATGAGAAAGCCAAATGCACAGTGACATGTACACTGTGATTCTATCACTGCTCATTTTGAACCATTTTTTTAGACTTCCTTACGTTTATGCACAAAGTCTCTGAAACTGTTGGTATGATCTCACTGTTGGACCTGAAAGAGGGAACTATTTATTCTGTCTCACTGTTGGTCTTAAATAACTCATGGGAATGGTTGTGATACACAGAAAGTTGAATTGATACCATACCTACCATATCTAGCTTCTGAGTGGCTTTCATAGCCTGCATTACACTAAGGATTCCCTGACTCCAAGTAGCATCCAGAAAAGTTGCTGGAGTAGCAAACCAAGTATTGACTGGCACAGACTGTCCTGTGAAACTGCTTCTTCCAAGTCCAGTGTCCATGAAATAAGATTTCCCTCTTTCTGCTGGACAGATTGGTATTTCCTCCCTGGCTGTATTTCTGACATATTTTGACGCTAGGAAAAATGTTTTTCAATATTTTCTTTACCAGTAGACGCAAACACTGTGTATTAACAACATTAGCAGTGCTGTAAGGTATCCCTGGTGCTAAGCAAGCTGTGCCTCCTTATATACAAGATGATAATTGAGTTAAGCTCCTGTAGTTCGTTGTGTAGTTGGTTGTGTAAATTTCGAAGTAGGACTTCAGGGGATTGCAGTAGGTCCCAGCAGAGGAGTGGTTTTCAGGCCTTATGAGGCATCCAGAATTTTTTTAGCAGTACATTTGATGTTTTTACACATCTCTAAGCACTATCTAATATTTCCTTTGTATTATAGAGCCTTTTTTTTTCCTTATTTCTAGAAAAAGCAGCAAACGTGTGTTATCAAGAGTTTGATGTTCCGGGACATTTTCCACTAGAACTGAAACAGTACCTTCCGAACATCGTCTACAACCACGACATAGAGAGGTTGGCAACAAATCAAAGAGCTCATGGATTTGTATGATAAAAGCATGCTACATGTGTAGAAAAAGACAGACATGGTTAAAAAATAATATACAATATGAAGATGAATTCCACAAAAGTGTGCAACTGTATGGGAGAGTTAGCTCTTTAAATAGACTAAGTTCAGTTCCAAGACTGTTCCTTTTCCCACATCTTTGCAAATGAGATCAGGGTGAAGTCACGTTTTTTACAAGCAATGATTGGGTTGCACTGTAGTGCAGTTCTGAATCCCCTAAAGCATTGGTTATATTTTGCTTGTATTACAGTATTGGGTTTTTTTCAGTATGTATTTCAAATGTTGTTAGTGATCTTTAACCAATCAAAGCCCTTCTGAGATAGTTCAGGTTTAGGCTTCTTACTCTCCTGGTTCTCCATGTCTTCTGCTTATGTGACATCCTGAATTTGCAAAAAAAACTAAAATTGTATTGAGACAAGTGAAGTACTATGCAGTATAAAGGCACGTGACTTTTAGTTACAGTACACAATTACAACATCCTCATTATGACGTGGAAATTCACCTTTTTTTGGAAATTAAAACACTTGGAAACCTTTCTCAGATAATCCTCTTCATTTCAAGGATGTATGATGATTTTAGAGTAGGTCATGTGAACTTTTAGTGTAATTCTGGAGCTGTTTTAAAACTCTGAAATTGGAGAAAGTTATGGTGCATATTGGAAAATTGGCTTTTCTGATTAAACTTAGACTTTGTTGAGGCACTTGTAACCTGCAGATAATTAAGTAAATGCTAATAAAATAACCAGTAGGACTGAATTCTGATGAAGCCTTGATGCTGTACTTGAAGTGTGAAAGCACAGTGAGGAGAGAGAGGCTATGGGAGGACCTTTTCAGGAAGGGAGAGTTTCGCTCTCTTCCTTGAACTCTGTGGAAGAAAATATGGTCTTTCAGTCATTATTTCTCTCAGTGTACAGCCACTAGACAAAAGATCATATCTGCTTCCAGCTGCTTGGTTTGATACTGATATATACAATGCTGGCAACATAGGTAATTTGGTTTCTAAGTCTTTTTCTGTCTTGTAAAAGAGTTCTTAGTACTTGTTTACCATGTTGTTTGGTATGTTTCAAAATGGCCTCACACTAAACTTTTAGTAGCGGGGACCATTTGGATTGATGCTGTTTTTCCCTTTCTGGTTGATCAGCATTAGAAGCATGTGCTCTCCTTCCTAGCATAGATACTTCAGCTTTAGAGCATGGTCGTTTACTGAAAGGAAGTTTGGAGGGGTGGGTTCCTAAACATCTCTGTAAGAAAAATGCGAGCCCCTGATTTCAGCTTGGAGTTTATGGAGAATTCACCCATCACTGTAGATTGCAGCAGGTCTCTGATGCAGTTCAGTGCTGTCTTCCCGGGTATTGCTGGGCTCAGAGTAACTTTAGCCAAGTATCACCTGTGGGCAGGCATGTCTAGAGGAATGGTTTCTGCTCCATGAACTTTGCTATAGCTTCTGCTGTCTGAGTAAGTCTTGACTAATTCTTTTCAATTCTGATTAACTGTGTGAGTGAAAACATTATTTGCATACCCACATAGGCTGTGCTTTTTTGGTAATTGTATTTGTTTTGTTTATATTTGCTGTCTGTATTTCATTGTTGTTTTTCCATGCTCCCTGCCCTGCATTATGCATATTACTCCCAAAACTAATCTAGACAAAGCCATTGTTTTAGCTTCTTAAAATAAAAAATTTGAAAAAATTCAAAGGGAAATATAATTGTGCACTTGAACATGTTTTCTTATCCTTTTTTTTTACAGCCACCTGAGATGTGTAGTTCTTGTCACTCTCAGAGACATCAAGCAAGGAGAGGAACTTTTTTCAAATTACTTCACTGTTGTCAGATGAATTAATTGATTCAGGACTGAGGAAATCTGTGTCAATAAAATAGGTACTGTGTCTGTACTTCAAGCTTCATCATCATTTTTACTCAAGGGAAGGGCTGTAGCCTCTACCATTTGTAGAGCAAGCTGAAGGCTTGAATTTCTCTGAAAACAGTCCACATTCAATGCACAGGTGAAGGTTTAACCATTTACATCATTAGGTTCTCAGCTGTCTGCTGTTGTTAATATTACTGCTTATTGGTGTTCAGCTGTCCATATGGTAGCTCATAAAATTAAAACCTAAATTCTGGATATGTCATTAAATGTACTCAATTGCACAGTTGTCTGTAACTGGGACTCAGAACATGGCTTGTAAAAATGACTTCCCTCATAGTTCACAGTTCTCGTGTTCTTGGAGCTGACCTCTTTGGTATCAGCTTCCTTTTAAAAAGTATTCCAGTGCTGCGAGTTGTCCTTGTCTTTCACGAAGCCTGTTTTGGAACCATGCTGGTGGGCTCCTCAGTGTGCCTGCACGGTGTACTGTCACACAGAGGCCATCTTGGCCACTGCCTTCAGCCCTGCCTGTCCTGCGCTAGGAGGAAAGGCAATGTGTGTCTTGAAGCCTTGTCCAATCTTAATTTCAGTGATTCACTGAAAGTTTCCTGGCATGTGACAACTTTCATAGATTTTATTCTCAAAGAGAGAAAACATCATGTTGAAGCGTAGCTGGAGGAAACAATGCCAACCAAGTGTGCTGTGTATTTTTTTAATGAGTTGCTGGTATAAACTGAGCCAGGTATTCCTACATTAATTCTTGCTGCTGTCTGCAAACTGCAGTCAGAAAGATCATCCCAGTACTTTCTGACTTTGTGGTTGGCATAAGCTCATGAGAAAGGAGCTGGGAAACAGTGGGCTCTAAGGCATCGGGAGTGGCTGGGACAGCCAGGGTGCCCTTGCTTGGCTGCTGAAGCACCTGGTCTCCTTTTCAGAATGCAAAGCCTTTGGTTTCTGTGTTACTTGGTCTGTTTCCAAGCCTGAACCTTGCCTTTCAGATTGATTTGGAAGTCCTTTGCTGCCAGAGCAGGCTGGCTATTTCAGCAGGATTTAAATAGCAGAGCTCTGAGGTAGTGGCATCTGTCTCTGCATAGGTTGTGCAAGTTTTATGGTGATGCTCGGTATGACTTCCAGTGACAGTCCTTACATCTCCAGTGTGTGGTAACAGATCAGACAGTCTACTGAAGAGGATGCTCTTCCTCCATGACTCTGAGGACCCCTTCTCTCCTGAGCTGGCCCTTCTCTCTAGTTCTCTACAGGCCTGCCAGCCTGACCCCAGTGCCTGTCAGGGTTATGGAGCAGATCATCCTAAGTGCAATCACACAACTGCTACAGGATGGACAAGGTTTCAGATCCAGCCAGCATGGGTTTAGGAAGGGCAGGTCCTGTCTGACCAACGGAAAGAGTAGGCAGACATTGGAATGGGCTGCCCAGAGAGGTGGTGGATTCACCATCCTGGGAGGTGTTTAAGAAGAGACTGGATGTGGCACTTAGTGCCGTGGTCTAGTAACCATGGATCAAGGGTTGGACTTGATGATCTCAGAGGTCTTTTCCAACCTGGCTGATCCTATGATTCTGTGATTCTCTGGGAGGAGGTTATTGGACACCTCATGATCTGTGGAGAAGGCTGGATGTTGGGGAACCTGCAGCATTCCTTAGGTTGGCGTTTATGGGTAAGTGGGTGTCATGGATGGAGTGATGCCCTTCACCCATAACAGAGAGACAACAATACACTATAACGAGTGAGTTAACAATCTCAGTGATAGGTGTGACCATGGCTTAGCAAGATTTGATGGCAAGGCACACCTGGCTATTTACTGCATACAGGTCAGGGTCAGAAAAAGCTGTCACAGAGGCCCTGCTTTAAGGTCATGAGGTTCAGACAGGACCCCCTTGCTTTCTAAACTCCTCATACAGGAGTTCAGGCATTGCTGGATCCAGTTCTGGTTCCAGACTTGGGTCGACAGTTTATCAATTCTTCGTATCACTGAGCTAGAATGTCAAAGTTTAGCACACTTACGGAGAATGTGCTGCCACAAGGAATTGCTCAGCCTCGAGGCATAACATCAGTAGACACTCCTGCTCAGGGGGCGATCCTGGTGTGGAGCTGCTGCTGTGCTAGAGAACTCAACAGGCCCTGGGCTGTGCACTGTTTATGGTGAAAGGTGACTGGCTTACAGCTGTAGTTGTACACCGGCAAAGACATCTGGCTACTGTGTTTCATTGGACTCTCAACCTCTGGTGGTTACGGTTTAAACTCAGGATGGGGGAGCAACCTGCCATGGTGGGGAGGACAAATGCTGCTCCTTGTTCTCCAGGCTAAGAGGGATGCTGTCATGTCAGGCCATAGATTACTTCAGCTGTCTCATTATACACTTGTTAATACCTTTTAATTGCCCAACTTAAATGCAGACTCTTGACAATTGTGAAACCACAGTTTGTTTATTGAGAAAGATTTGCTTTCCTGCACTTGTTGTCTCGTGGATGTGAATGTTGGTTATTAGTGCAGGACCACAGTGCTGAAGTGCAGCATTATCTGTCACTAACAGGGTGCCTGGGAATGGCTTCTCCCTGCTGAGATATGAAAACCTGACAGCCTGCTTCAGGGACTGCTCATACACAGGGGAAAGCAGCACCTGGCCTGCAACTGGCAGCAGCACTTGATTTCTAAAGCCAAAGCCTGGCAGGAGGAGGAGTGGTACTTCTGAGCAAGAAGCAGCACAACGTGGTGACTGAGTGGGAGCAAGAAAAATGGAACAGTAGAAATAATGGTCACATGTACATCACAGTGGTACTGGATGCAGTCCCGAGGAGCTGCAGTTCCTAGGTGACTTCTGTGGCACTCTGTAAGGGAAACAGGAAAGGTGTGAGTTTGTGTAAATGTTGCTGCTGCTCATTCATCTCTCTTCCCTTGCTCTCAAAGCCACCATTCCTTCCTGGCTCATCCAACCCTACCATGAGCTGATCCGACCTGCTAAACATGGTAACAACACCACCACAAACCCCACCCAGGCTTTCTTGCTTGCTTTGTTTTCTGCTACTGCAGTGAGTGAAACAACTCCTAGAAGGGCCAGAGTGAGCAAGACAGCAGGAGTCCCATAGGTGGTGGCAGAGCTGCTGATTTGACTCACTGGATCTTACAAAGCTATGCTTTCAGACACTCCTGTTTTGCACGTGAAGGTGATGCTGTATTTACCCAACATCTCATTGCCTGCCAGGCTGCTCTGCTCCCTGGCTGTGTGCTCCTTCCCTGTGCTACTTCTGCAGCTCACCTGGTGACACAGAAAACCGAGTCAGTAACTGCAGCAAAAGGCAGTGATGATGTTCTGCCACGTAAAAGAACTGTGTCAGATCTTTGGCACAGCAGGCAGCTGTGTGCCAGCCAAGGCACAGAAGTGGTTGGGGATAGGCAGCCGTGCCACAGGGGGCCTGCAACCTCTGCAGGGCAAAGGCAGCAGGAAAGCTGGGGCATCCTGGCTTCCTCCTGTACCACAGGGCCAAGTCTTGCTGGGAGCTCTAAATTACTTTTCCTTACAAAGAGGGAATAGAAATCCAAGAATTAATACAAAATATTTTATCAAACTGATTGCCAGGGTTTATGCTTGTAACCCTTGCTGCCTTGCAAGTTGTGGACAAAACAAGTCAGTCAGCGAGGCAGAAGCAGCAGTGGCAACTGAGCTAAGTCTGGAGGTGAGGGTTAGATCAAGCTATAGAGTGGGGTTTCTGAGCTCCAGAAAACCAGAGCAGCAGCACTGAGTCCCGTCTGGACCCAGAAGCACTCAGCAGCCAATTGGGCACATTGCTGGGAGCAACGCAGAAAATTTAAATGGCTCTAAGGAGCATGAGCAATGTGGGGCATGGCAGTGATGGCAGAGTATGACAGGGAGGGCAGTGAGGGCAGGGCATGGCAGTTAGCACAGCTGTTCACACAGGAAGGGCTCCTCTTTGACCATCTGGGACGAGCTAGTAGAGGTGGATAAACAGACTCAGTATGTGGTGGAAAAAAGCATGAAAAGATCCTTCCAGCCTCCGTCTTATCAGTGCACTAGTTTAAGCTTTTTCAGTTATGGTGTTGACACGCCACAAAGCTCATTCCCTTAGAGCTGTGGGAGTCACTGAACCAGCGATGTCAGAGGCCTCCAGCCAGACCTGCTGACAATAGTCGCAGCTCTCCAGGTCACAGGTTGACAGGAGTGCCTGACGCCTCTTTGTGAGGCTGTGACAGAACAACAGTTCTTTTTCAGAAGGTGTGCCATGGTTGCTGTGTCGCTAGGGGAAGGAGCTACAGGAAGAAGTGAACTACTTGGCTACCTGGTATTTGAGTGAACGTGCAAGAGACTGACCTGTTGTTTTCAGGGACATTACAGTCTCAAGACTCTCAGGAAATTCAAATCTCCATTATAGTGGAGAAGCAGGTGGACTCAGAACCCTAAAAGGTAGTTAGTCAAGGAGCTGTTGAAGATGAAGGCTGGAAGCAGGTCACTGCATATACCAGGAGGAAGGTTCTTCCTCCTGAAAACTTAATAATTAGGACTGGCACCTTCTATAATAGGCATGAGGTCTAGAAGGCCACACAACTGATGAGGTGGACAAAGGTCCCTCTGGCATAGAGGAGCCTCCTAAAGCAACTCCACCTGTATCCTGCATCACAACCTCCTCTGTCAAGAGAAAAAGAAGGGTAGTTGTAATAAGGAACATTACTGGAAAACTCTGCTTATTGTCCACTATTGTTTGTTCAAACTGGCAGCGACAAAATAACAAGAGGGCAATCAAAAGAGACTTCAGGGCCCTGGGGTGATTGGTAAAGGGACCAGGAGCACAGGTAGTGATTTCCTCGATCCTTCTGGTAACGAGGGATAATATTGATAAGAATAGGTGGATCCATCAGGTCAATGAGTGGGTCTGATGTTGGTATAATTGGAAAAATTTGGAGGTTTTTTGACCATGGGATGATCTGCTTAACACCTGGGCTGCTCACACCTGCTGAGACACACCTTTCTCAGAGGGGGAAAAGAATTCTAGCACAGGAGCTGTCAGGGCTTGTTGACAGAGCTTTAGAGTTTCTTGGAGGGAGGAAAAGGACAAAACCAGGCTGGCCAGTGATGAACGATGGGATGGTGTGCCAAAATTTGAGAAAACCGGCACTTAAGGGGATTCCTCAATCTGCCTCAAGAGGTGTTGGCTACAGTGTACTGCATCTGAAATGTTTCTACCCCAATGCACGCTGTAAGAGGAACAAA
>JAWWLV010000100.1:54089940-54106798 GCA_035041135.1 Platyrinchus mystaceus | reverse complement strand
GGGCCCAGAGAGTGCTGGTGAACGGGGCTGCATCCAGTTGGCAGCCGGTCACCAGTGGTGTTCCCCAGGGATCAGTGCTGGGACCAGTCCTGTTTAATACCTTTATTGATGATCTGGATGAGGGGATCGAGTGTACCATTAGCAAATTTGCAGATGACACCAAGCTGGGGGGGAGTGTTGATCTGCTGGAAGGCAGGAGGGCTCTTCAGGGGGACCTGGACAAGCTGGAGAGATGGTCTGATTCCAACGGGTCCTGCACTTTGACCACAACAACGCCCTGCAGCACTACAGACTGAGGACACAGTGGCTGGAGAGCAGCCAGGCAGGTTGGACTTGATGATTTTAGAGGTCTTTTCTATGATTCTATGTTTCTGCAAGGCAGGAGTGTTCTTCAGAGGTAAACTGCTGATCAGTGTTGGTAACATGCCTTAGTGTCTCCTCAGTCTTTGTAAAGGCACCTGTTGTTTCATGTCAAGCTGGAAATATGTTATCAAGCAAATTTCTTAAGAAGTCCCTTCAGTTTTTTGGTAATATGAATCTGAATAAAGGTTGCAAGTGCTTTGGAGGACACAAAATACAGATGCCTCTGACTTCTTGGGGTAGCTGTGGTAATGGACCTGAATAACAGGAAAAAAAGCCCCTTGGCTCAGAGTTGATAGAAGGAACTTCTCTAGTGTTGGAATGTGTTGCAGGATAATTTGCTAGACTTGGTTGTTGGTCTAACTTAAGTTGGAAAGCAAGCAAGGAACACACAAGTGTGGGCAACTAAGCTGATCATGAGGGTTTTAAGCATAGTAAATCCTGTCTGTGGGAGCAGAGTTGCCTTGCTGACTTCCCATTCTTAGTTTGTGATCTCTGCCATTTATCAAAAATTCCTTCCTTAGAACGAAGAGTATCCAAGAGCTGTCAAAGATGTGTCCAATCATCTAAACAGAGATTATGTTTGTAATGAAACTGTTTTTTATTAAAAGACATTCTAGGATGAACTTGTTGGTAACATCAGAAAGCATATGTAAGAGTTGTTAATGAAGCCTGATAAAACATGGAACTGGCAACTTTAAGCTGGGTAGGCTATGTACTCTAGAGAATAGAGTTGTAAGAAAATATCTATTCCTGACCTGCTGTTTGTTTCCGAATATAATTACTGTTTGTGCCTTTTTAGAGTTAAAAAGGTTTAATAATAAAAGTACTCTGTGTTCCCATGTCTTAATTGTCAGACCAATCATATGTACGATTAGATGAAAGAAAATGTTTTCTTGACTTTGGTGTGGGGGTTAGTATTCATAGGAGTTGTTTTTCTTGTTAGTCTTTTACTGTAAATCTGTGAATTTGGTCAGAAAATGTTCTAGAAATAAATTTGTGCTTTTGTTCCTGAGGTTGTTTTATCAAAGCTATTTGGAAGAATTTGTTCTAGAAGAGTTTTTCTTTTATGGGCTTATTTATATTTGCAGATATTCTGCTGCTTTGTGCTCCGAGTGTGAGTTTTGGCCCAGGCCTCTGTCTTTACCATTTCATTATACTGCTTTGTAGGAAAAGGATTGACTTCCCTGACAGAGCAGGAAGATCAAAAACTTTTTTAGAGCTTTTTTAGCTAAAAATGTGAGGAAGACTTCAGTCTGCTTCTAGAGTAATTGTTGCATGAAGACATAGACACCCAGTGTCGGAAGTTTGACTAGTTTTCTAAAACCAGTAAGAACAGTTTTTCAAGAAATCACATTGTTAGGGCATTTGTTGTCCTGTACCTAATAGGTGATACACCAGTAACTTGGTAGTACCTTGTGGAATCTTTATTATTTTTACTTGGTATAAATCTAATCTTACTCATTGTTTTTTGGACTGTAAAGTGCCTTGGTCTGAAGATTTTGTTGTTGTTGTTGTGCTGATCTTTCAGTATTGATGCCTGTCTTGATACTCTCTGTAAAGATTTCATGATTCCTCTACTTGGAGATGAGAACTCTTATCTGAGGGAAGGAGAAGAAAATTTTTTCTTCCTGGAACCTGATCAGTTTTGTTAATTGGTTCATCTGTTTTCTATACTACTGCTGAATAGGATGTATCAGTAAAAGTGAACACGATTCCTATGAGAAAGAGAAGCCACTTCTGTAATGTTCATTGACTCTAGAACTTTCTTCATTTGTTTTTCACTAGTTTGACATAACTGGAATATTTAGAAAATTTCTCTGGATTTTTTTGGGAGGTTAGTTTTGAAGTGAGTGTTGGATGACTTTAGCAGAGTAATTTATATTGAGTTATCTGGGTGAGACATACGTTTATAACCTTGTCTTCTCTGTTTAATGACAATAATTGTCTTACCTTACAGTTTAACTCTAGTATTGGAGGTACCTAAAAACCTAAGTATGAGCTCATGTCATCAAAAAGAATCAGCAGCTGAACTAAGTGCAGTTTAACACTAGGTAAAGTCTAACAAATCTGTTAGAAGCTGGAACATTCCTGTCTGTCACTGGAAATCTGCATTACCGTGGTTCAGGCCAGAATGCAATAATAACTATGGGTTACTGTATACCAGACTCCACAGCTCTTATTGCCATTACAGCAGCCATAGATTAAAGTGAACTACCTCTGTGCTTTCTGACTAACAGATTTGCACTCACGTTTATTTGGATCTCCCTATGAAATGTGTGTGGGTGCTTACTGTGTTTTCACAAATTCATATGAATTTCTAATAGTGTGTATCGTACTTAAAGTATTTTTGAGTCTTTGACTGTTTTGGTATGACTAGCTGCAGAGCATCATTCGGTTACCCTGACATAATTCAGGCAGCATTTCATCCACTTCTTTCCTGTCTGCTGTCATTCAGCTTCAGGTGATAGAGTTCATACTACCTTAAATTCTCTTGCTTATTAAGAAAGTTTTTCGTACCTGTGGGAAGAGTGTAGGGTAGAAAAAGTATTCTTGAGTTTTAATCTTAAGCCATTGCTTTCTCTTGCCCATTTTCAAACTGGAGAATTTTAATGGATTTTGACACTCTTGCATGTGTAGACTCTGTTTCCATTGAATCTAGAGACAATGAGCGGTTTATGGTTGTCCCAAGCATATAGTTTTTTAATAAGGAACTTTAATATGGCCTCTGAGACTAACTTTTAGGGACTAATAAAAAAATCAGCTTCTAGGAAGCTGAAGAAATAGCTCCTGAAAGCCATTCTAGATAGTACCAGGAAGTATTGTAACAAGCTAATTTTGCCACAGTGTTCTGTGTCAGACCTTACACAAGAAACTTTATCCAATTTATAAGAGGAAATAAAGAGAGGAATGTTACAGTTGTATTTTCATAATTCCTGTGATATATTTGATTTGTGTGACACTTTAGTAATAAAAGCACAAATGTGATACTGTAAATGAGGTGAGGGTAGTTAGATTCTAAACCAGATCTCTGTGAGAAAATAATACTGGAAAACAGAAGGGAAATACAGATCAAAGCACGAGAAATGTATTCCTCTTGTAACATCTGGAAGTCCTCATTTCTTGCTCTTCTGATTGCAGGGACTTGCCATGAGGTGCTAAGCCTTTTTCCATTGATTCAATGAGACTAGACCTAAATGGCGCAGCATGACTTTGCTCCAGCCTGGCTTAATTTTCCTACTGCACCATCATCAACAAAGGTATGTTCTGTGTTATTCTTTTGAACTGGCACCCCCATTATTTGGGAAGTCAATGTCATAACCTCAGTCACAGTAAAAACCTCTTCATGAAAAACGTGATGACAGATGATATCTAGCAAGTTTTGTTGTCATGGTTTAAGTAGTTCTATCTTAGAGTTTTTTGCTTGAGCAGCTGAGTTCATGGATAGAAGCACATGCCTGGCCTTGTCACAGCCATGGTTGGGTTAAGATTGCCTTCATCAGGAGTTTAAAATTAATTACTGTATTCCATGCGAGAAGTACCAAGGCAGAGGCATGTACTGGATATTCTTGCTTCTGACTTTTCTCTTTGTCCTATAAATTTTGCAGAACTGTTATTCTATCATCCAAGTGATTAAAAAAAATGCTTTTTTAGATCTGCATAGTGGGATGCTTGTTGCTACTGATGGAGTGTGGCCCTTTCAAACTGTTATGCATCTTCACTCTGGTTGTTTCATCTGAACTACTGTTACTTTATGTAATGGGACAATTAGTTTGGAAACAGGAAATGGCAACCTCTGAATTGCTAGGATTTGTACATATTCTAGGAAATCTTGAGTATGTCTGTCCTGGGAATGTTTCTTTCTTCCTGGCCTGTCTTTTTCTTAATTTGTGCAAATGCAGAAGCAGACTCATCACTGGGTATTAAAATTCTGTCATCTCTTTCCCTATTTGTAGACCTGTCTTTAGTATAATCTTTTGAATGCAGTATCTATATCTTCAGCTGTGAGAATGAGTTTGCTTTTCTTTAGTGTATTTATATGAAGTTTCATGCAGTCTTTCATGTTCATGGAAAATGCTTAGGCTTGATAAATCTATGGCAATAGGCTTATGGTGTTGTTAAATTCACAGATAGCTGGCAGCATTAGTTGTGTTCCTAATGCTTTGCTTATGTATGTCTACACACACTTAACACCCATGCATTTTTTTAGTCAGGTTGTTAAATGTCCTTATTTCTTTTGCTCTGTTTATGACCTAGCTAGATGCTTGCTTTAGGGTAATTTATTAGCAACTCAGTTGCTTTTCTGGCAACATCAGGCCTGTCCTGTTCCATGATGGTTCATGGAGTGTCTTTTCACTCTACGTAATTTCTGATGCTTTCAACTCTTTTGATCTGATTTTTTCAATTTAATGTGTTGTAAATTGGAAAAGTAATTGGAGCTTTATTTAATATGGTATCACAATTACAAAGCAATCTTCATCACTTAAGAATCTGCTGGAAGAGCTTTACCTGCATGCTTTATGTGTCAATATAGCATGATAAAAGTAACTTTCAGAACTACTCCAGTACCACTGGAATATATCTGAGTTATGAGTTGTATTTGTCACCTCACTCCTGAGTTGTGTGAAATTACATTACAAGTGTATATTGTGGATCCTGTTTTCTTCCATGATTCTTTGCCTAAAGGAGTTTAGTTAGACTTCCTTCTCTTCCAAAAATTCCATATTGTATGCTTGTTCCATTGTAGTATTTATGTGTCATTCTTGGGAATGCACCTTATTCCCTGCATTAACTCCTCTCTCAGTGATCAGCATTCTGTGATATACAGCACATTTGGATAATAAGCACTTGACAAGTATGTTTGTTCTTATCTGATGTGTAGTAGTTCTTAGTTTACAGAATAAGACTTGTCTTGTCATTGCTCTCTACAAGACAGGTCTCAAATGTTGTGGCCCCCTGTCTGCTCCGTTTCCTAAAATAGGTTGGTTTTCTATATCAACAAAGCAGAAGAGAAAAGCAGATAAGAGGAACGGAGATGAAGAGGAAGGATGGGTTGAGGAAAGCAGGGTGTCTCATATATTGCATGCAGAATAGAGCTGGGTTGAGCCTGTGATATCAATAACATTTAAACTTGAGAAGGAGAAAGTGAACTCAATTTTTGTTGTCCTGAAGAGGCACTTCCAGGAATTGCACCTATAGAAGCTTGGTTTCCCCCCTCAATCCTTGGTACCTGAGACTTTTTTCCTTACATAGCTTAAGGCTAGCGTTATAAAAACCCAATGCCAGGAAGCTGTGATTGTGAAGGAGCTTTCTAATGCGAACTACAGATTACAGCTCGACTGAAATCCATCCTATGTATTGCTGCTGATTGCCCCTTAACAGCAACCCCTCTGTAATCTCTTTGCTGACAGGGCAAAATCCACCTAGATAGGTGGGTACCCATCGCTCAGCAGGTTTCGTTCAGGTCTGGAACGACTATATTTGTCGGTGCACTATTGCAGACGAGCAGGTGAAAATTGGAAGGTGTTGTGAATAGTGAAGTCGTCCTGGGCTATGGACAAAACTTTTAAGAAAGTATTGCTGTAAAGAGTGTATGTCAAGATTGCAGACAGATAAACTCCATTTTTGCAAGTTCACTTTTACTTCTTGTTAAGCAGTAGGACTTTTTATACTTCTAAAAATTTGTGTTGCTTCTTTTCCTTTTTCTTGGCTCGCTGAATCAAGTCATACAATTTCTCGACTTCCAGAAATTGCCAATAGACTTTCTGTTGATTACAAAGCTTACTGTTATCTCTGCCACAAGAGGCTTCCTAGCCTGGTACCTCCATCGTGTGGGGAAAACGTAAACTGCATGATCTTTGCACACAATTTAGAGGCTTCAGATTCACCGTATCATGTACAACTCGAACACTATATATAAAATGCTGTCAGTTATACTTTGTGAAAATGTTGATTGTTCTTTGAAGTTACTATGAAAAAATGATAATTAAACTCCAAAGGCAATATTAGATTGTTGTTATATGTAAATGTACACATGAAGCTATCTTCTAAAATTTCACCTGTGATTGGCAGATCTGGAACTTTCTGAAATTTTTGGCAGCTTATTCAAAATCTGTTTAAGGATTTATTTTTTACTTAAATATTTAGATTAATTTGATAATTTTTGAACTATTTAAATATTTTGATAGTTTCTTTTCTGTTCTTTTTCTCTCCAAGTTTGTCAAGTAATTCACTTCCCAGACCTGAAATTGACCAGGCAGTCCCTTTACATTTGAATTCTGTTCCATTTGGAAATACATGCTTTGAGTTTTCAGCATATCTGCTTATTTGAGTTTGAATTTTAGAATTTTGAACAACATCTTGAGCTCCGCAGGGGCATTGTCAGTAGAATTTGGGTATGCTTTTTTTTGTGTGTCACTATCTCTGTGGAAGAGATGGGAAGAAGGAAATAATTTTCTTCAGTATGTTTTCCGAAGTGGTGAAGCCTATTACTGTGATTTCCTTTTTTGTGTTTTTTTTTTTTTTTTTCCTGCTCACTTTGATCAGTGGAGTACTTTTAATACTAATATAGCTTGATTAGATGTTACTGGGTAATAACTGTTGAAATAAACTTGGAGCTTTCATTTTCACCATTACTGTTTTACCTTTTCTCCTGAATGCTGCTGAGGAGAAGGAGTGAACTTTAGGCAGCAGAGTTGGTTTTTTGAGTGTGGCAAAGTCGATACTTCCTGGAATCAAAGAGTGGTTTGGGTTGGAAGAGACCTTAAAGATCATCTAGTTCAAGCCCTCTGTAATGGGCAGGGACACCTTCCACTAGAGCGGGTTGCTCAAAGCCCCATCCAACCTGACCTTGAATGCTACCAGGGATGGGGCGTCCACAACTTCTCTGGACAACCTGTTCAGTCCCTCACCATCCTCACAGCAAAGAATTTCTTCCTAACATCTAATCTAAACCTACTCCTTTTCAGTTTGAAGCCATTCTCCCTTGTCCTATCACTACAGTTCCTGTCAAAGAGTCCCTCTCCAGCTTCCCTGTAGGCCCTTTTCAGATATTGGAATGTTACTATGAGGTCTCCATGCAATCTTCTCTTCTCTGGGCTGAACAGCACCAACTTTCTCAGCCTATCTTGATAAGGGAGGTGCTCCAGCCCCCTTTTCAACTTTGTGGACCTCCTCTGGACTTGTTCCAACAGTTTTATGTCCTTTGGCATGCTGCTGGATGCAGTACTCCAGAGTGGGATCTCACAAGAGCAGAGTAGAGGGGTTGAATCACCTCCCTTGAGCTCATGGCCATGCTGCTTTTGATGCAGCCAAGGATTTCATCAGTTTTCTGGCTGTGAGTGCACACTGCCAACTCTTGATGAGTTTTTCATCAATAAGCATGTTTCTATGCAGCAGTGCTTTTATGCACTTGTAGCTCTTGTTGCCCTGGGGTGGGCTGGATCTGTTTACATGTGCAGCACAGTAAGTCTGCTCGGAGGGAAGGAGGCTTTAGTTCATCCGCATCGAAGGTGGCTGTGTGTCAGGGAGGTGCTGTGTAACACAGCCCTCTGCTGTCTTTCACTGGTGGATATCTGTGGACAGCAGTAAGGATCAGCATTACTTCTGCAGAATGAAATTAGTTTTGAATTTTCAACATGCAGCAGCGAAAGAAATGGTGGAGTGTTAAAAAGGTACAGCCAGACAAGTTATAAGGAAAATGAGTTGTGTAAGACAAGATGTTTTTTCGTTTAATCCCTTTAGTTACGAATTCTAGTTTGAATATGGTTTGATTTCTGAGTGCTATTCCTCAAAATAAGGTTTTACTTTATAATGTCTTCTTACTGATACATTAAAGATTAATTTTTAAAAAATTCCTTATATGTCTACTTATAAGCTGAAAATTTCAAATATCTTTGTGAATTGGTACACTTTTGCATCTAGATTTTATTCGTACTTCATAACTGGCTGTATTTGCCATATTAAGTTATAATGACGAGACTACTTAATTTGGCTTCTTTTGAGTACAGCTGCTTCTGGTGGAAGTGACACCTTGCTTTCTATGGAATGTGACACCTTGCTTTCTATGTGTAGTCTCTGAAAATCCAAATTGAGATGCCAGACTTTTCATGCTTTCAAACTGTGATCTTCTGTCGTTTTTTACCTTTTTTCTTATTTTTTTCCTCTGCTACAACACATGTCATTTGTGCTTTGTTCTGCTACCAAAACAAAATAGAGATGGGTTTTTACCTTGTGTCACAAACATAGTCCTCAGTGCTGGTTCAGTGTCCTGGAGCAGAAGATACAGCTTCCACTTTGCCAGCATGAGAGAGGGCAACATAGCTCTGAACATGTGCATACTCAAGGACTTATCTGTTTCTCAGAAAATTGATTGTATGTACTGTGAACAATGTGCATGTTACAGCTCTGATGATTCAGTTTTGCTATGAAGCAGATCTCAGATCTGCCACTTCTGCTCCTTTACAGTCGTCGCTGAATTTTGAGAAACATTCCGAAAACTTTTCGTGGACAGAGAATCGTTACGAGGCAAATCGCAGAAGACACAATTCTTCGGAGGGGTTTGATCCTAATATTGGGCGGCCTAATGGAGGTATAATTTACAGAATGTTGTGAATATGTTTATGTCACTGCTTTGTAGCACTCTAGTTAGAAAAGAAATCTGATGATGATAGCTCATCTATGCTAAATTCTTTTTCTGCACTAAAATAGAGCTAATGGAAAGACAGATCTTCTGGGAAACAATGTGAGCACTAAGGCTTGGTTAAAGTAGTGTGATTCCAGGTGTGTTTCGCTCTTGAGAAGACTAAGAACTTTGAGTTAGTACACTAGCCAACAGCATATAAATGAGCAGGCAAAAAAGGAGGTTGACTTATCTTAATGGTAGCTGACTATCCTCCTTCTCTGGCACTGTTTTGTAAATTTTTCTCTGCTACTTATGTCAATGAAAACTTGTTTACTGTGCTATCATACTCCAGAATATAGAGCTGCTGACTTAGCTTCTTTAACAATTATGCAAAAACAGAAAGTTCTTTTAAAACTGTTTGTAATTACATTTCTTTAAAATTTAAATATCTAAGGGCATTTGGGGAGAAAAGAGAGGAATGGTTGGCGTTCACAAGTCAGAAATGGTCCAGAAAATATAAACCATCGTGGGGGATATCATGGCGGAGGTTCCCGTACTCGTACCAGCACTTTCCATTGTGGAAAAGGGCAAGGACTCCATGACAGTGTCAGTGTACCTGATAATGAAACCCGCAAAAAGGAAGACAAAGAAGAACCCAACCAGTTTGAGGCTGAGGATTTTGTAAGTTAATTGTAATTATGATAAACAAGGTTTCGTTTTCTCTGCAATTACCATTTTGCTCATTACAAGCTACTTCATGAGATTTAGCTGATTTCAGATCATCATATAAGGGATCACCCTTTCTGTAGGTAAGAGGGTGTTAGTCATTTTTCCACTAACGTGTCTCTCACTTTGTATCCAGATTTTATCATTATAAACAAACAAATCATTATACACAAACTTGTGTATTTAGGTGAAACTACAGTTGAGTTCCAGTTTGCTGTTATACGTGTATGTATTAAATCCTACACAGTTACCTTACTGGAAATCTGAAATAGTAAGAAAGTGATCTTTATGCCAATGGCCTTTTGGGATCCCATGCTTCGACCTAGAATGTGGAGTGTAAAGGGGAGGGTGATCTTTTCTTCAAAGAAACATACATTGTTTTTTGCTTTCTCTGGGCAATTCATGTAGTGTCATTGGCTGCTGCTTGAGGTGTTTGGTTGGAGAGGAGAAAGAAGTGAGCATTGACCTGTTTGGATCACAGGGGGAAGTGTCTAGGCTGTCTCCATTTAAACATCTTTGTCAGCAGATGTCATACTGCCAGTGTTACTGTGATTCTTTATTTCATTCATCCCAGAATTCAAGACTTTTTTTGACAATGATAAAACTTTCTTTCAGCCATCTTTAAATCCTGAATATGAGAAGGAACCAAACCAGATTAAATCTTTAGCTGCAGGTGTGTGGGGTGAGTATTTTTTATGTTTTTAAATGCAAAAAGGTGGTGGGAGTAGTTTTATTTGAAACACAGGCTTTTTTTTAGAATTATAGCAGTATTGTTTAAAATTGAGAAAACTTTAATATTTTTATAATGTAGATATCTTTTTGTGAAAGAGGTAACTCTTCTATTTGAGTATCAGTCAGTTGGTCTGCAGAGGCAGCCACAACTAGGATTCTTTACTAGAACAAGTATACATCTTTTTGTAAAGATGTCAAGAATTTATGTTGACATTTATTTTTATTTTCAAGAAGAAATGCAGTGAAGGTGGGTCACCTAAACTAGTGATGTGATCTTTAGTTGAAGGCTTTGTAAAATAATGCTTCTGAGTGATTAGATATGTTGGAAGAGTTTGGAGAGAAACCTTGGAAAGCTGGCGGGGTAGATTAGCTTGCAGAGGTTTAAGGTCTCTTTCAGGAAGGAAATGCCTTAAGTTGTTGGTTGTGTTTATAAATTATTTGTAACAAATCCAATCCTGAGGATAGGCACTGGACAGAACTGTAGTCTGGAATTGTTTTCTCATCTCTATTTGATCACATTTGTCCATCACTTTACAATTCTATGGGCTCTATGTAGTCAATTTTTACCCTTAAGAGGGTGTTAGCTTTAGATTGCAGGGGTTTTAAAGTAATAAATGTACTTAAAATAAGAACACTTCTCTTTATTTAAAAAAAATATTTTAATTAAACATAAAGGCTATTACTTAAATTGTTGCTAATACTGAGATTTTAAATGGTATTTTAACTTGCCAGTTCTTGTTATCATACTTACCCAGTATGTTTCACATGTTTAAGTAACATTAGATGTAGGCCAACCCCTCAATATAAATACCTAACTGCTATGAACCTTTGCAGGCTCCTAAACAATTGAACACCTTTCTGGATTTGTGTTAAGCAGCTTTCACGTGAAAATCATTATCTTTCAATGAAAGACCAGTGATAACTAAATTCTTTTCTAACCAAGTTGGGAAAAAATATGTAGAATCTTGAGAGAAGGCAAGTATTCCAGGCTTTTTGGACATCACTCTTCACAAGCAAAGGAAAGAAGAGTTCTGTTAGCCATAAAGAATCATGGAATGGTTTGGTTTGGAAGGGACCTTCAAGGATCATCTAGTCCAACTTGGAAGCTACTATTATATAGTGGCTTGTTAAAGCTTTTCAGCTCTGCTATTGAAAACCTTGTTTTATAATTGAAAAACTGGAATTAAGGCTGCTATTATTCCCTTTTAAAGGAAACAATATTCAGGACAGAGGAATGTTACAGTCCTTTCTAATACCTGCTAAAAATCAGTGCTTCTATTAGATTCCATTTTACCATTTGTATATGTGATGGCAGCATGCAAATTCTATGAAAAGTCTTGTCATGAAGTTTAATAAGAGTGAAGCTTACAGTTATGACAAATGTTCTGTAACATCTGCCTGCTAAACAAAGCTGAAGTCACATACACTTTTAAGATAAGGGTTGTTTTTTTTCCAGTGGAGGATATAGTAACTCTGACTGTGAGATAAAATTGCTTCCAGGGAGAGCTGATAATCTTGGAAAAGGCTCTTAACAAAGCACTGGAATGCATGTATTTTTTTCACTTTTTGAAAACTTTAAAACTGTTTTTAATGGGTGTTCCTGAAAAGTGCTAAATGTCAGTTTCTGTAGTATGACAGCTGACTGTATGTCTCTTAATTTAACATGAAAATGTTGTATGCTTCAGATGCCCTATTATACCCATCTGAGGCATGAAGCTAGAGAAACTGATCATTGCCATGGTCTGGAGTAGTGCACATCTTGTCCCATGTTTAGAGAGCCTCTGTGTGGAGCATTTGGCTCTAAACTGAGCTGTTAATAAATATGTAAGTAGTTATTCTTTTAGAAACCTTAGGGGGAATATGAAAGCCAGAATATCTTTTGAAGTTTGGGTAACTATCAACAATTTGATTTTAGAATTGCTATGTAGTATTCTGTAGAACTGTGTAGCTAGCTTCTTTGAAGAATATCTTGACTTTCAAAAAGTGCAGTTCCTGCATTGCCAAATGAAATACTTTACAAATAATGGTTGTAGAAAATGGAACAGAACCTGTGTTTGTCAAGGTTTGTACAGTGTGTTATTTTTGGAACTAATACTGAACTAAGTTTCTGATTTATGCCTGTTTGCTCTGGACCACAGGGCTGTCCAATACCTTATGAACTAGAAACTAGAAAGACTGTATACACATGCACATACACACACACATATCTTTTTGCTTTTTTCCAGAGTACCCTTTGAATCCTAAATCTAGGTCTCAGAGAATGCTGGTCATTAAAAAGGGCAGTACGAAAGAATTGCGTATATCTGGATTCCCAGCAGTGGGAAATCTTCGTTCACAGCTAGTGAGGAATGGAAATGGCACAAGTGTTTATAAAGGCTTAGTCCCTAAACCTGTCACTCCACCTGCAAAGGTGAGTATTGGATACTGCTGGCATTAGAAACATGCTGAGAAAAATCATGTTGTAATTCTAAATGTGCTTACTTCCATCTGTTCCTAGGTTATGCTTTCCATTCTTGCTAAGTGCAGCATGCTCTGAAAGGGAATAGAAACCACTTTTTCTCCTTTTTAAACTATATTGTAATTGGATCCCTCTTTTTTTTTCTCACCCTTTTTGAGAAGTGCAGGAGCTATACAAGTGTGACTGAAAATAATGTTTTTAACAGAATAACAGTGCCTTTTGTATATATGATTGTAACAGGAAAAAAAATACCTAATGCAGAGCTATAGTTAGCATAGTAATACCTTCGGAATTTATGTCAGTTATAGACAGAAATGATGTTGTAACCTATCAGTGTCATTCTGGTCTCTTCCTAATTGCAACTTTCCATGTTCACTTCTAATTTTTTGTTTCAGGAATTTTTCTGTGCTCTTGAGAGCATATGATGGATTAGTTCTTAAATCTAATATTCTGGATTTAAAAAGAATACTTTCAGCTGTTGAAGACTTATATTTTCATTTTTAATACCTAAACGATGAAGATTTTAATTGTTTTGAAATTTTAGTCTTTATGTAAAAAATGTAAACAGTATTTGTGAGCAGATGAATTGCTCATAAACAGCCTCTTTTCCAAAAGAAAACAGATGTTTGCACTACATTTAGGTTGTAGTTATGATTTGCTTTTGCTTAATCATTTTTCTGAGGATTCCTGAAAAGAATCCTTTTGTAGTGAATGACTCTTTAAATTTCTGTTTATATTTCTGTTTAGCCCACACTGTGGAAAAGCCAAGCAAAAGAAAATAAACTTGGGAATGCATTTCCTCCTGAATCTGCATATGGTGTTGGCAGTTTCAGTCCTTTCAAATCAACTGTCAAGGCATTTGCTGTAACACAGAATACAGTGAAAGAGGTAAAGCAATGTATATATGGAGTAACCCCCCTGCATTAGGAAGTATAACCTGCTAGGTTTAAATTTCAAAACTGCTAATGAGATTACATGGTCAGAAGGTCCACTATTCATCAGCAGTGCTTCATAAACCTGCATCTTGAGTTGTATATGTACAAACTGCGTATACCAAAATATACATCTCTCCTCTGCTTTTGACTGTGAATATATGTGAAAGCTGAAACTACAGGTTCCTTTATTTTTCATTCTAAAAGTTTCCTAAATGAATAAATTCTAACATTCTTTCTTTTTCTGACTTCCTACATTAGTGTAATCGGTCAAATTCTTCATCCCCTGTTGACAAATCTGGTCAGCCTCGTTTAACAAAATTGACAAGAATGCGAACTGATAAGAAGAGTGAATTTCTGAAGGCGTTGAAACGAGATAAAATGAAAGAGGAACATGAAGACGAGAATCATGATGTGCAAGAGAAGGTAGTTTTGTTCATGCCTATTGTAGATCCAGCCATATTAGTTTTTAGACAAACCATCAACTACTTTTTATTTTGCTGTAAGCAGCTCTTAAGTCATGGTCTTGGATCTCTTAACGAGGGAAAGGAATTACATTTTGATAGATTTAAATCTTCCTCCAGTGTCACTTAGCAGTTTCGTTTTATCTCTCTGCAGTAACATGTGTGTGTCTATGTGTGTCTCTGTGTGTGTGTGTCTCTATGTGTCTTTGGCAACAATAAAAAGAATAAATTAAGTTTAGTAAACTAACCTAATCATAGATTCATTTATGTTAGAAAAGACCTTTAAGATCATTGAGTCCAACCATTAACCAAGCTCTGCCAAGTCCCCAGATTAATATGTCTTTTGAATACCTCCAGGGATGGTGACTCATCCACTTCCCTGGGCAGCCTGTTCCAATGCTTGACAACCCTTCCTGTGAAAAAATTCTTCCTGATGCCCAACCAGAAGCTCTGCTGACACAACTTGAGGCCATTTCCTCTTGTGTATTACTTGGAAAAAGAGGCCGACCCTGGCCTTGCCACAATCTCCCTTCAGGTAGTTGTAGAGTGATAAGTTCCCCTCTGAACCTCCTTTTCTCCAGGATAAACAACTCCAGCTCCCTCAGCCACTCCTTGTAAGACTTGTGCTCTGGCCTTTCCTCAGCTCCACTTCTCTTCTCTAGACTTGCTCCAGAACCTCAATGTCTTTCTTATACTGAGGGCCCCAGAACTGGACACAGGACTCGAGGTGTGGCCTCACCAGTGGCCAGTACAGGGGGACAGTCTCTGCCCTGATCCTGCTGGCCACACTACTGCTGATCCAAGCCAGGATGCCATTGGCCTTCTTGGCCACCCGGTCACACTACTAACTCATGTTCAGCCACTGTTGACCAGCATCCCAGGTCCTTTTCCACTGGGCAGCTTTCCAGCCATTCTTCCCCACTGCCTGAGGTTGTTGTGACCCAAGGTCTGGACTTGGCCTTGTTGAACCTCATACCATTGGCCTTGGCCCTTCGACCAGCCTGTTCAGGTCCCTCTGCAGAACCTTCCTACCCTTCAGCAGATTGACACTCTCACCCAACTTGATGTCATCTGCAAACTGACAGTGCACTTGATTCCTTTGTCCAGACCCTTACTAAAGACTTCAAACAAGACTGGCCCCAAGACTGAGCCTTGGAGAACCCCACTGGTGACCAGCTGCCAGCTGGGTGTAACTCCATGCACCACCACTCTCTGGGCCCAGCCACCAAAACAAGTTTTACCCAGCAAAGAGTGCACCTTTCCCAAACCGTATACTGCTGGCTTCTCCAGGAGAATGCTGTGCGAAATGATGTCAAAGGCTTTAATAAAGTCCAAGCAGACAACATCCACAGCCTTTTCTTCATCCACTAAGCAAGATACCAGGTCACAGGAGAGTATCAGGTTGGTCAAGGAGGATTACGCTGACAGGGCTTTGCCCCTGGTTGTCCTGTATGTGCCACATGACAACACTCACACTGATCTGTTGCATGACCTTCCCTGGTACCAAGGTGAGAGTGACAGGCCTGTTGCTCCCCAGAATCTCCTTCCAAACTCTTCTTGCAGATGGGTGTCGTGTTTTCCAACCTCCAGTCACCTGGGACCTCTCTGGTTATCTGGGACTGGTGATTCGTGATGGAAAGTGGCTCAGTGAGCACTTCTGTCTGCTACCTCAGTACTCGTGTGGATCCCACCTGGCCCCGTAGACTTGTGGAGGACAGTGTTTCATACCTTGGCTTTTAGTTATCTTACAAAACAGTGAAAAAACTTGATTGTGCTTCTCAAACCATTTCCTTTCTAATTAGCTTTTAGATAGCCAGAAATTTTCTATTCTTGCTCCTAATCATAGGAACAATAGCTCAATATATGCATAAATAAAGCACCAGTTTTTACTTCCTAAGCAGGAACTTGGAGGCCTATAATCTCTGTGTATAATAGTCATCAGGCTTCTTTCAATCTGAATTGATTGATGCAGTGCTTGACTGACACCAGAGAATATTTGTCAATGCTACCAGCCACCAACAAGTTATCATACATAGTCCAAGTGAAGATAAATATTTTATTATTCAGAATGAGGTGATTATAAGCATGTTTGCTGTAAATGAGTGGTTGAAAATGTTTTATTAAAAAAAAAAAATCATAAAATACAAATCAGCCAGATAAATGAGTGGTTTTGAGGAATCTTTAATAGGATTCCAAGATGTGAAAAAAGGAACAGTGCCAGCGCACATTTTATAAAAGTAAGATTGACTTGTCTGACCCTGATCCTATTTCAGGCAAAATAAAATTTGTTGTAATGGGACTGTACAACTTAGCTGTATGTGTGAGTTAAGAAATGCAGTGACTGAGGGAACGCTCCCCCTTAGCCCCTCCCTCCATGGCCTCAGGACACCTGAAGGAGATGAGACAGACACCGCGAGGACCGGGGCAAGGAAGAGGGTTTATTGCTCTGGGCAAAGAAATTTTATAGGTTTCCATGGGGTGTTATTTAGAACCAATGAGAATCCAGAGGTAAACAGCCAATAGGGAAACTTATACAAACTTTTAGGGACAGTTCTAGGGATTC
>JAWWLV010000100.1:54078383-54089840 GCA_035041135.1 Platyrinchus mystaceus | reverse complement strand
CATGAGCCAGCAGTGTGCCCAGGTGGCCAAGAAGGCCAATGGCATCCTGGCCTGGATCAGGAATGGTGTGGCAGCAGGCGCAGGGAAGTGATTCTTCCCTGTACTCAGCACTGGTGAGGCCACACCTGGAGTACTGTGTCCAGTTCCTCAGTTCAGGAAGGATATTGAGGTGCTGGAGCAGGTTCAGAGAAGAGCAACAAGGCTGGTGAAGGGACTTGAGCACAAGTCCTATGAGGAGAGGCTGAGAGAGCTGGGTTTGTTCAGTCTGGAGAAGAGAAGGCTCAGGGGAGACCTCATCACTCTCTACAACTCCCTGAGAGGAAGTTGTAGCCAGGTGAGCATCAGTCTCTTCTCCCAGGCAACTATCAGTAGGACAAGAGGGCATGGTCTTAAGATCTGCGAGAGGAGGTTTAGGTTGGATATTAGGAAGAAATTCTTTACAGAGAGAGCGTAATCAGGCACTGGAATGGGCTGCCCAGAGAAGTGGTGGATTCTCCGTCCCTGGAGGTTTTTAAGACGACACTGGATGTAGCACTTAGTGCCATAGTCCAGTAACCATGGTGGTAGTGTATTAAGGGTTGGACTTAATGATCTCAGAGGTCCTTTCCAACCTGGAAAAAAAAATTAAAATTGTTTAATATTTTTCTGTATTTTTCTTGATAGTAAATGAGATGCATTCTTTAGGCAGATGATGTAACAGCTAAATGTGTGTTTACTGGGATACATGTTCTTAGCAATTTTTTGCTGAGCATTCTAAAATTTCTGAAAGCAGACAACACTGTGAGTGGGAGGGAAATGATGGTCTTGATTCTGGACTCTGAAGTATGGTTTCTTACGAATGCAGAATTCACTGAATTGCATGATTGTGTCCTGTTGTGGATAATGCTGTTATATGCCCCATTTGGGGATTTTGTTGTTGAAAGAGTGTTAATGAAATAATACTCTTCTCTTTGCTTTTACAGTTGGTAAGACTTCTGAGGCTATTTGGCTCATTATTAAATAAAAATTATGTGTTGCTGAATGAGTAGAGAAAAAAAGAGACATTTCTGGTTTATAGGTTGAAGACCTTTTAATCCCTGAGTGAACCTGAACAGTCTGCTTTCTAAATAAATTTTCTTTAACTCCTATTTCATGGCTACTAATTTACAGTTGCTGTTCACAACAGCCTGAGAAGCTGGGGTGAGTGTTTGTGTTTAGGGGAAGTTGTCTGAATTTAAGGAGCAGTATCTAGTCTTTTTGAACTCATGGAAGAGAATGCTGGTGACATATTGCAGGTGTGACCTGCCCCTTACACTAAGTAAACTTGAAAGCTCTTCAGACACATGTGGCTCTGGTATTCAATTAGGAACATTGTTTGTAAGTTCAATGTACAATAGCCTGTTATTTCTGTAAGTATGAAGGGCAGCTTAAGTAAGTTTGACTTTTAAGGTATGTTTGAAACTTTGCAGGAAAATGTTTGAGAAAAAGCATGGAAGTTGTTTTCTACATCACTTGATCAATAGCATACTGTAAGATTTCCGTAGTATGAAGGTATTGCAAACTCTAGTTCTGTATGAACCGAATTACCCCTGAAGTAGTTTAGAGTCTCTCTGTTTAAACTTCCTTTAATCTAAATGGAATCACTGAATTGCAGCACTTCTGGATATTTACTTGTGGATGGAATTCACTTTTAAACTTCATAATGTTATATTATTTTTAACAGGATGATGAGTCCTTTAACTTGCATAACAGCAACAGTCGTCATCATGAGAGAGATATAAACCGAAACTTTGAAAATGAAATTCCACAGGAGAATGGCAATGCTTCAATTACCCCTCAACGGATCATTCAGTCTTCAACATTCCCTCAGGCAAATGTTCTTTCAAGCTCACTTGAGGCAGAGCATAGGTATGTATTTCGTTTTATAGAGTGTTCCTTCGTGGTAAGTGAGCATGTTCATAAATTTTTACTAGTTTAGAAGTCAGAATCTGAAAACTGAGAACACAAAATGTTTCATGAGTCATGTCAGATTTATGTTTTAGACATGGACCAGTTTAACATGGAGTACACTTTGTTTCTATTAGACTTGTGTAAACTTGCTTTACTAAAAATTTGATACATTTCTGTATAAAGAAAAAGCCAAACTGCATAGTGACTTTATCCGATTTTCATCTAAATGTGTTTAGGAGGAACAAAGCATATAATTGCCATTTGTACTAGTAATACTTTAAATGCTGCATCTTATGTAAAGCTCCACTGAGTTTGTTGTCATAATTAAAGTAATTAATTATTTCTGCAGCTGACTGGTTGACACCATTAGTGATATCACAAGACAGTGCACTTGAAGGCGAGAAAGTAACTTCACAAAAAGGATTGAAACAATTCAATTATTAAAGTAGCTGCATTGTTGGTATCAAGTTTGCTGTGCAGAGTTTAATTATTTTACATAGTTCACACTTTTAACCGTTCTAGAAGCCTAGTGTCAATTTAAAGAACCAATGGTACTGCTAAGTTTATACAATGTTGTAAATATTAATGTAGGCATTGCCCTAAATTTTACTTAAATTAACAGTAGCTCTCTAACTATTTACTTCACCAAATGCAATGTTAACATCTGATCTTGCTTGCAGTGAAACTTTGCCTCAACTAGCTGTCATTGAAACTGGCATTGTGTTTTCCTGTATAGCTATAAAAATGCATGTATTTTCTCAGCATTTTGGATGACTTGCATATTATTTCTACTGCTTCCTGATAATTTAATTGTTCCTAGTTGTTACACTTCAGTTTGGTCCAATTGGTACAGAGGATGCAATTTCCATTTCTGTTATTGTCCTGCTGACTTTTTTTTAAAACAGAGTAGTGTTATTCTTCTTCCTCTACAATTCCAGGTTTATGTTCTGGTTCTAACAACAGTCATTAGTGGCTTTGGTCACCTGCAAGTTTGCCCAATGCACATCCATTGTATTGAGATGTGGAGTTTTTTGTGGGGAGGATTTATGTTAAAGGGTATTTTTGGCTGATGTGTGGCTGAATGAAGTGCCTGGCACATGACACCAGCTCTGAGTTTGTCTTACTTCCCTGCTTTAATATATTTACTGTTCTTCAGTTCTAAGTGTCTGTTCTGGCGTGTATTTTAGAAACCTCTTTTTTTTTTGTGAAATAGCTTTAATCTCCCTTAATATTTCAGGTCAACAGACGCCTGGTTTGCCTGAAGAAGGTGCTAATCCTTCTGACAAAAACTTTGCAGCAAAGAAACTTAGTATCACCATTGTAACATGTAATGGTGTCTTCACCCTCAGATAGCCCCTGTTTTCACAGCATCTTCTTAAAACCATCTTACTCCTGCTCAGATACTGCTGTCCTTCTTTTGGTACTAGCTAAAACACATTAATTATTATGTCTTTGCATATCTCAAGCTTAGTTACAAGAGGAATCTTTTTTATTTCATTTCCTCCCCTCATCCCAAAATTCAGTCTTAGTTGTAGTCTGTGCTGAAATATCAGCATGTGCTGTTAGCTGAGACTCAGTTGTAAGGAAGTCTGACACAACTCTTGGCATTACCATGTGCCATAAAAAAGAAATTATATGAGGCCATTTTATCCTGAATTGGTACCCTTTGACGGACACCACCAATACTCTTCATGAGTATTGCTCTGTTATCCAGGAAAAGCTGTCTATTGCCTCAGTGTGAGTCTTTGTCTTTTCATACTGTTCTCAAGGGGATAGTATGCTGCCCCACTAACAGTTAAAGTTATGCTAAGGAAGTACATTCTTGCTTGGAAACCACCCAACACAGGTGGTTAGAATTAGAATTCATTAGAATGAATGTACAGTTTTCACCATATGTAGTGGTAAAACAGGTTCATCTGTGAGGGACCTGAGAATTCAACTTGTGTGCTTTACGTATCTTTTGAAAGGCTTCGAACCCACTTTTATGTAAGAGTTTGTTTAAAAAAACCCCACTGATTAATCAATGCATTTGTTACAGGTCTTCAGACTTATATATAGGCTGAGCTTGAATGAGTGTGTGTAGTAAATTCCTTAATGTTGTCCTTTTTAATTTAAAGGTTGTTAAAGGAGATGGGCTGGCAGGAAGACAGTGAAAATGATGAGACATGTGCCCCACTAACAGAGGATGAGATGAGGGAGTTCCAAGTCATTAGTGAACAGGTAACACTAACTTAATGTTGCATTGTAAACCTGTGGTTGGCCACCCTAAATGCCTACCTTTCAGGAGGATGTGCAGTAGTTTTGATGGTTTGTGATGTTGCTGTTTCAGTATCATTTCAGTACTGTGCTTTTGGAAGTAAAGTTGCTTTAAAAACACAGGGTGCCAGTGCTGACTGTAGCTAAGGCCTATTCACAAAATATCACGGGAAGGGTAAGGGAGTACTTCTGAGTGGTTTCAGCATTGCTGGTAGTAGAATTGCACAGGCTTTCCAGCTTCTCAGCTTAGCCTAGAGAAAGAGAGTCTTCTTTCAAGGTTTTTATGCAGTTTCCTTGAGTACTCCAAGATCTGCATTTTCTTTGTTGGGAATTGAGAGACATTTAGTTCATTAGTAACAAAGGCAATGAAAAGGCAATCTAGACTGGATTTTTTCTTAACTGCATTTTTTTATTAGCAGTGTTGAGTATACCTGGTGGGGTCAGTGAGTAGGACTGGAAGGGAGAATCGTGTGTGGTGTTAAACCTGAACATTTGATATTTCCATAAGTCTAGTTACACACATGCTTGTCTTATTACCCACCTTCTGCATTAGGTGTGGAAATGCAGTGATTCCTTTCTTATTGTAGAATCACTTGTTTACTTTCTCTTCAGTGTCTTTTGCTTTCCAGTGGCATCAGGTAGACAGACTGGGATACTCATCCCTCCCTGCTGCTTCTCTTCTAGGCCCCTTTCTTATTGCAGACCCTGCCCTTCTTAGCACAGGTGTTTGCAGCACTGTGGGAGAGGGGACTGCACTGCATGGGAGGCCATTTGGGAGGAGGCATCTTTGGGGCAAAGTGGGTGGGGAAGTGGGGGAACTCTTGTTGACTGCAGGAGTTTAGCACAACTGGAAGTACATACAGGTGGATGGCCCAGAAGTAAAGGTGCTCAGGGGAGTTCTCCTTTTTGTGTGTATATGAAAAGGTAGTGCTGTGGATCCCGGTGTAACCCAGGAATGAAGATGTAGAGAATGTTGAATTGCAGCAAATTGTTATGTTTGGCTTTTTCTTTCTCTAAATATGTAATGTTTTCACATTTCAGTTACAAAAAAATGGCCTTCGGAAAAATGGCATTTTGAAAAATGGCCTCATCTGTAATTTTAAATTTAGCCCCTGGAAGAACAGCACTTTCAAACCTGCTCTGGAGAATGAGGATTCTGAGACGAGCAGCAGTGATACATCAGATGATGATGATGTGTGAAGACTTCTGTAACACCTGTAGAAGCCCATTTTGTTCTCATGGAGACTGGGGATGTGTTATCAAAAAAAAAAAAATTCTAATTTATGTTGTAACATGCCCAATAGAGGAAGAATGAGGGGACTTTCCTCTGAAGGAAGCAAAGAATGTTTTGTTCAGTGTGTTGGAAATCACTATAATTTGTCTGTAAACTAATGCAGAATGAGGCCTTGGGTTGACCCAGCATTGCCTTTCATCACTGAAGCATTTCTGATTAGCAATGTGACAATGATACAAATCAGACTTTCTCAATTAATAATAAAAGCAAAGAATTGTGTAATGTCTTGCAAAGCTTCTGTCTTAAAATGTCTAAGAAAAAAGGGCAGCTTGACACAGCCTTTTGCTTGCCAACTCATTTCTTTTTTACAGTGGAAATCATTGAGTCCACTTTGTACGCAAAAAGGGCAATGTAGCATGTTGGCTAAAATGAGCAAAGTGCACTAAACCTCTTTTCCTTAACTGAGCTGTTGAACTGTTCTACTTCCACAAATAACTGCTCTTTAGCCATTTGTAGTGTTGTTGTTGTTATTAATGGCAAAATACCCTGACGTAACAGTTCCAAATTTTTAGAATTAACCTTTGAATTGAAAGCTTTAAAGGGTATTGCAAGACCCTTATTCTCACAGTGAAAACATTTCTTATGGGAAAATAAGCAGTGTGATTTTACTATTCAACATGCAGAAAAATCATTACACTGACTGGATTTGTCCACTACATGGGAAATAAACTGGTTTACAGAGTATTGTCTCAGTGCATAGCATCATGGGTATTATTTTTAAATCTGGTAAGTTTTGTTTTCATTTATATTAAATGTACTCTGGCATCAATGGCTGCCTTTCAGAATGAGGTAAAAATACTTTCATCACAGATCTTGCTTTTATAGCTGCAGAAGAATATCTGTGCAATAACCACCTGTTTTGCTTATTTTGTGTGAGACCTTTTCTCTATGATTGCACGTTTAAAAACCAGTATTGTATTATTTATAGTTTTATTTGGTTTATTTTAGCTGTTTGAATATTTTCCACAGTTTTACAGACTGTGTAGCATTAATTCATAAGCACAACTGCTCTCAGTGATGTCACGTTTATAACGTAGCTCATATATATTTATAGACATTCCCCTTCAAGATATTTTTAAATTTTACTATTTCTTTTAGTAAATTATTTGCAATTTAGAACTCTAAAGCAAAAATATTTATAAAGTTGAAATTTTGTCCATATTTCTTTAGGAAACTACTTTTTTTTTTTTTTTATAAGGTGGCATCAATTTTAGGACAAAGTTGATATGTTTCTCTTTTTATTTATTATTAATTTAAATGGATATTTCTATTCAAGAGGTCAGTTTTTGTATTAGAACAGGCATGCAAATGTCAATGTAGTTAATTTTGGCATGATGTGTTGAAATACTCAATTTTCTAATCTAAATTTAACAGGATAAAAGTATTTCTTTTTTAAAGAGAAAACTACCATATCAGTAATGAAGTCTTTCCTACCTGCATGCCCTACACTTTTCTCCTTTCCCTCTTGCAGTTTTTTTTACTAACTTTGACACCTTGGAGTAGTTTGTTCACTTTTTGATTTTCACATACTATCAAGAGCATCTTCTGCCTATCCTAATTATGTAGTGGTATATGAATGCGCTACTTTTAATACTAAGTAATAACTTTTTTGCCTTGGTGTTTCTCAAAGTGGGATGTAGACTCTTCACCCCCTCTTTATTCAGTTTAGTAACAAGTGTCACCTCTGTAATTAACCCTTTGGGAAGATAATGTAATTATAGAAGAATTATGTTACAGTTTTATAGACTTGGGAAACTTAAAATTTGGAACTGAGAAAATTCTCTTCAGAGAAAGGAGAAATACTAGTTATACTTGGTACTTCTTTTTTGCTAGTTTATATCCTGAAACTGGTAATGGAAGGAATGGTTATAATGAACTGTGAGCAAAGGAGGTAACAGGAATTGGGTTATGGTTTTGCTTCATAGAATGAAACACCTTTACAGTCTTTGTAACTTTTTTGTTATGTGTGGCTTCTTCACTGGTGTGTGCTGATACTTTTGGATTATTTTCTAGTCCTGTACAGTGGTCTGTCCTGCCAGTTCAGAGACCTGACAGAGGTCTGTGTAGTCCCTAGCTTAAATGGTTGCCTACCTGCTCTGTTATTTCTGTTTTCCCTTTATACAGTGTGGAAGTGGGTAAGATTTATTATTTCCACCAAGGAATTGAATTGCTTTATGTTATATTTACTTATGGCAAAGCTGTATATTCATCGTCTTTTGTGTCACTTTAAGAAACTCTTTCTTTAGTCACTCATTGTGGAACTCTTTTCATTTTTTTTATTTTCCTGGGAAATGTCACTTGAAACAGTGTTTGGTTTTCTTATCTTGCTTCCATAAAATGTATGAAAGCATCTTATTGCACTGTTCCCCTCCCTTTTGTTCAGTGCTTGATGAGGTAAAGCAGAATGAAATCTGATACTCTAGCATTTAACAATGGAACTTTATCCATCTTTGACTTTATTCCTTTCTCAGGACAATTTTAGTATTTCATTGGCCTTTTTCTTCTCTCATATGTAAACCATGATCCATTCCCGGGATAAATCCTCTCATGTTTTTTTTGCTTGAGCAAATGTCACCTGAAAGGCTTAAGAAGGTGGTGACAAAGCTTGCCCATTGCCATGGTAGCTACCAGTAAGTTTTGAATGGTAAAGAATGTCTGCTGGAGATAGTTTGTCAGTGCTGGTCTGAAAGAGCTTGACTTTATTGATGGTAATGACTGATTGCTGCACGCAGACATGGCACTGCTGTATGGTTTGCAGTCCCTGCCATTTCTCTTCATCATCCTGCCTTTATTGGCAGGGAAGCATCTGTTCCTGGTTCCCCATTCCAACCCTCTTCAAAAGTGAAGAGGAGTGGTAAGTCACAGATTTGTCTCATCTTCTATTGATGGGGAATGTGTCCTCTGCCTGCTGCTGGTGTTGAGGGTACCTGTGTTTTTGGTGGGGAATTGGGACTCTTTTGCTTCATCTAGAATAACCAGAGACCTCCATCACTGACTTGTGCAGGGTCTTCCTCTCTGTTGGGGAAGAGATGTAGTTATCTTTCCTGAAAAGAGTGTTAACTGCAGTAGAGGTGTCCAGTGATTCATATCGGATCCAGTCAAAATTCTGAAGAAGATTTTGATGGTCATCCCAGTTCTTTGAGAAATGTTACCAAATGTGATGGAAATTAAGTTTTATTCCCCGTGCCCATTCAACATCCCCTTCACACAGTGGGCAGGGGGAAGGGAAAATTCCTGCTTACTTTCCAAGAACAAGCAAAACCATGACAATCCCTCAGTGGGTTGCAGTCTGGAAAAGATCTTCAGACAGGCTTAAGAAAAACTGATACCTTAAACCATTTGGTCAGTAGAGGGTACTGCTGTTTCTGAATTCAGTGCCTACCAAAGTCTGTTTTGTTGCAGTCTCTTGTGTAGATCAGAGCATCTGATGGATGTGTGAGCTCTCACAGGACCTATAGTGGCATGCGCTTTTGAAATTCCTTACCTGAGAGTAAGCTGGGTATAGCAAATAGCAGGTTATGACGTGCAGCTCTGATCCTGCTTACACTGGCATGATGTCTGGTATGGTGGCTTCCTCAGGATTCTTTTTCCTCTGTGTGATAGCTTGATGTCTGGGAGCTCTGTGCTGTTGTAATCTTTGCATCTCCCATTGCTTACTGCTGAAGACTGCTGAAGTTGTACCATCTTTATCAAGTCACGGAGCATCCTATCTGAGCTCAGTGCATCATGGATGGGTGAAATACGATAGAGCTTCGAGTAATTTAGCATACATGTGCACACACTGTGTTGCATAGGTGTGCTCTGTTGCAATTTGAATACAATACAAGGGTACATTGTAGAATTGTCAGCAATAATCTATTTTCTGTACTTGCCATTTGTACCTATTGGTGTTACTGGTGGCTCTTGTTGTGAGTGTAACATTCTTTCCTGCCCAGGGTATACAGGACTTAAATTATAGCCAGGCTGAAGGGCCTCTTCCTCAATTATCAGGTTCACTTTTTTTTCCCTACAACATTACTTTAGGTAACAAGGCATGCTGTTTGAAAGTGTAATGTTGGAAATGAGCTGATCTGTAAGGAACTGACATATACTGTAAGCAGCCTGCTAAATCAAGCCACTGTTTATGCAAAGCTTCATTACCAAAAGCTGAGAAATACTTCTGTCTACATTGGAAGGCTGTTTCAGTTAGAAGCTCGAGTATGAATGTAAATTACATAGATACTTTACTAAATCCTCACATGAACATTTATTTTTCTTTGCTTCAATGTCTTTAATTGTCCATCTCCAAAGTGGGAATGCACAAATGATCTTTGTACAGAATAAATACATTTTCATAGTCGAGATGAATTAGTTATTCTGAAAATGCAATTTGGAAGGATCTGAATGATTCAGTTAAACTATAAATTAGTATTATTTAATTCTTAGCATTTTATTTTATAAACTGCTGAATAACAAACACAGTATTGCAGGTGAAACTGGTGATAGTGGCTGTGGTTATGGCTACCTTTTGCTTCCAGTGGAAGGATCTGATCACCATCACTTACCTGCCAAATATGCTGTGGAACCAGTTTTCCCTGGCTGACCAAGTCACTTGGGATGCAGCTGTAGGATGGCAGAGCCCAGCAGATGTGCTGAAGGCAGCCACGACCCTGGAGAACTCAATGGCAGAAGAGGGAAAAGAAATATCAGTGACAAGGATAAATGGGAGCAAATGGGCTCATAATTCTGAAAGGAAAGGTCTGCAATATGTTTCTGTCCTGATCATGTAGTGAGAGTCTTGGATGCCAGGGAAGTGTTCCTCCCTGCCTCTTAGGGGCTGGTCTTGTGCTAGAAGATTACAGCCAACACTTGTCCATATGATGATCCCAAATTATGCAGTTTTGTTGTAAGAAAGTCAACATCATAGGTGGTTCAGGTAGGGGTTTGATGTGGTTCTTTTATTTCTTGTCTTTTTTTTTTTTGCTTTAGTGTTGAGAGAACATAAAGCTGGTCTGGACATGTCAGGTTTAACAATGATCAAGATGATTTTAGTGGATGTTTCTGAAAATTTTTATCTTAACCTTGGTAATTTACTTACTTGAAGAAAATGGACCACACTGTGGGCTAATCACAAGGATACAAAGATACGTTAATGCTGATGTACTCGGTACAGGAGTACAGACACAGTTAATGAGGAGGGGAGTAGTTCTGTGTTCTGTGCACAGCGTGGATGATGTGTTAAGTAGGTAAAAACAAAATACTGCAAGGCAGGTGTCCTGCCAGGTGAATGCTGTGTGCTTATGCAATTAAAGACTAATAGGTAACACATGCCTGCAAGGCCTTGAGGGTTGCACAGGCTTGTGCTTCCTGGCTTTCAGCACGGTTCTGTATTTCTGTATTGACCTTAATTTTCTTTGAATACCTTTCTTGTGCCACTTAACAAAGGCAGTCCTGATGTTAGAATAGTTTTTTGTATGAATGGGAAAATTAAGACTGAAAAAAGAGATTAGAAACGAGCTGGAGCTTCTGCAAAATCCTGAAGGGAACCTGTGGGTTCTGAGGATGAGAGTACATGCTCCAAGTAACCTGGGGTGTAGAAGTGCCATTACCTAAAGGATGCATCACTGCTAGAGTAGGGGAGAGCAGCTACAGTGTAGACTAAATCTGCATTTTCCTTAAGGTTTTGGGGCGTTTTTTGTTATTGTTTTTGTGTTTTGGGTTTTTTTTTGTTTTGTTTGTTTGTTTGTTCTGTTTTTTGGTGTGTCTGCTATTAAGGCTTCTGAAAGCTGCTCCACTTGGGCTAAGGCAGCAGGACATAGACATGACACCTTCACCCACTAGGACTCACTGGGTTCTTTCCCTGGATGTCCAAAAGCAGGTAGCAACTATGGGTAGAGCTGGCCTCGAGTGAGGGTGGAGAGAGAAGGCTGGAGCAAAAACTGCTCTAAGCAAGAGTGAAAAACAATTTCTAAAGAAATGTAGTAACCAAGAGTGAAGAG
>JAWWLV010000100.1:54041549-54055328 GCA_035041135.1 Platyrinchus mystaceus | reverse complement strand
CCCCCCCAGTCCCTCCCAGTGCTTTTCCAGCGTCCCTCAGTAACCCCCCAGTGTGTCCCTATATCACCCAGTGCCCCCCAACTGTCCCCAACATGTCTCCACATGCCCTTTGCCTTTCTGTGAGTGTGTGTGGGGGGAGTGGGATGTTTTTGCAGTCAGAGGGTCCAGGGGAGGCTCCTGAGGGGAGATAGAGAGTTGGGGACATCAGCAATGGGGTTTGGGGACAGTGGAGTTGGGGTTGTCAAGGGGGAATTGGAGCCATGAGGAGGCCCTGGGGACATTGGAGACACCAGGTGGGTCTTTGGGTGTCAGGGGAAGAATTGGGGACACCAAGAGAGTCTTGGGGACACCAGGGGGGTCTCAGGACTCGCCTGCTTGTGGTTCTGCCCCTCCTCTCCCCCCCACAAAGCCCCAATAAGCCCCCCTAAGTGTCCCCAACCCCTATTTTCCCTTTAAACCCCTCTCCCTACAGATCCCTTTGACCCCCCAATGCCCCCAAGGCCCCTTTTAACTCCCCCAAATGCACCCAAAGCCCCCCAAAACCTCCCAAATCCCCATCCACCCCCCACAAAGAGGAATCATTTGGCACCCTGGGACAGGAACACAGTGGGCTGTACTGGGAGGGTGCGACGGTTGAGTGGATGGGGAAGGGGGAACTCCAGCACTAGGGGCCTTTCAGCCCCTGCTCCTGGAGAGGAGAGGTGCCCTCCCCTCCCCCCATCCACGCGGTCCCATGGCAGCGGCAGCAGGGACCGCACACACAGGGACCATGGCTTGAAGACGAGACAAGAGAGAGCGTTTATTGTTGGGGTGTTACATTTATAGGGTTCAGGGGGATCACAAAATGACCAATGACAGAACTCAGGGGGTTCAACTTCTCCAATGACAGCAAGGGTTAACAAGGCCAATGGGAGAGCTAGGGCATCTTCCCAGGACATTCCTGCATATGGAGATAACATCTTTCGAAGGGGGTTTTGGGAAGAAGAAGCAGTGACTTACAGAAATGTAAAAAGCCATTTTGACCACATGTTTCACTTTAACATTAAAAACCTCTGTTTCCCACAGGAGGGCACTGGGGGGGCACTGGGCTGAAGTGGAAGGGCACTGGGGGGGGCTCAGGTGTCCCATGACAACGTGGCCCAGCTCCAGGAGAGATCCAGAGAGCAGTGAGGAGGTACTGGTCTGTCCTGATTTGTACCTCTAATCCCCAAAGTCCCAAAGGCCCCCCAAGGCTCCTGACTTGTTCCTGCTGCCCCTTGAGCATCTCCAGCTCCTGTAGAACCAGGAATTTCATGAGCAAATTTGCAGATGACACCAAGCTGGGGGGGTGTGTTGATCTGTGTTTACTGTCTTTCTGCTCAGTAGGTCACACTTGGTGAAGCATAAATGTTCCGTCTTTGATTTTCCAGCTTCTGCAGGGAATTCCCAGAACCAGCTGGGGTTCCCCCGTACTGGTCCCGCTGGCCACACTGTTCCTGATACAGGCCAGGATTCATTAGCCCTCTTGGCCACCTGGGCACACTCTGGCTCATGTTCAGCTTCCTGTCACTCCAGACTCCCAGGTCGCTTTCTGCCTGGCTGCTCTCCAGCCACTGTGTCCCCAGCCTGTAGCGCTGCAGGGGGTTGTTGTGGCCAAAGTGCACGACCCGGCACTTGGCCTGGTTGAACATCATCCTGCTGGAATCAGACCATGGATCCAACTTGTCCAGGGACATCTGCAGAGCCCTCCTGCCTTTCAGCAGATCAACATACCCCCTGTATTTGTGCTTAATTAGACACTGCTACTGTTGGTCTATGTTAGGCCCAGGCACCTGTGAGAATTTGTTCTTTTCCTGCCAAGTTATGGGAAAACAAGGTCTGATAAACGGGAACTTCGTCCTTGAAAGCAGCACTTTGCATAAACTAAAATTAATTGGCATCTCACTATTGGCTGATGGCCCTTCAAGGGCATTTGAAGGAGAAAGTGAAGAGGAGGGTGATCGAGTAAGCTCCCAGACTCATTTAGGGAAGACCCCCAAGGCGTATCACGCAGGCGCAGGGAAATTCCAATGTACACAATCACGTGCAGAAGAGGTACCACTGACATAACGGGGGAGGGACCGAAGGCCTCTGCCTGGGCGGTGCTGGCCACACCTGTCCAGGTAGACATCACCAACCAAAATATATTAAAAAAAAAGCAGACGGCTTGTGCTCAGGGACTCAAGCTTTATATGGAGGACAACATTGCCTTTTAGGGGGACGCCTGCTATCTTGTGAAGCCTGTCGACACTCTGAGGATGTAGCCTCTGCTACTGGGAATTTTTGATGCTCTGGTGTCAGTAAGGCAACCTTGTAAGTAGCACCTGTGTGAGTGGGGTTTTTACTGAGGGCTTACTTCCCTCTCTCTCTTTGTCTCGGGTTCCTGTTTTCTTGGCCACCTCTTGTAATAAATATTGGGTTTTGAGCTTTCAGTGGTGTTTTAGTTTCTGTTTCGGTGTCTCTCTGAACTCTCCCTGGATCATAATTTTTGGCGACAAGGATGGGATGCTGAACGTGAAACACACCATTGCTGGGGAAAAAGCAGGACCCGCCAGTGGAGTGCATAGCTTGAGGGGTGCGCTGCTGTTTGTTTGTTTGGGGTTTTTTTGTTGTTTCTGAGAAAAGTGGGACCTACAGATCTTTTGGGGATGCGCCACTTGTGTTTGTGGGGGGGACAGGCTAGACAGTGTAGCTGTCACCCCATGTTTTTGTTGTTCTCGTGATAGTTGTGTTGTCTGTCCATTGTGTCAGTGTGAGCTCGAGATGTTGTTAATGGTACTGTAATATCTTATATGTTAAATGGGGGTTTTTCTTGGACCCTACAGTGATGGTGTGTGCAGTATCAGCTTGTTGACCTCCAACGAGACTCCTCCTGCGTCGAGTGCCCTTGTGTGTGAGCGTTTTGGGGGCTGTGGGTGGAGGAATGAGCATGAATTTGTTAGTAAAGGTGTTGGGGCCCCGGGATGGGGGTCCAGGAGGTGCCCCTCCCGTTGGGCATCCTGGGTGGATGCGGGAGACTTGGGATACGCTCTGGGGATTTTTTAGAAGCTGTGCTGGGGTTGGGCCAGGGTGCCAGGCTGCTGTGGGGACCAGCAGAGGTTCAGCGGTGGCTGCAGCAGGAAAGACAGGAGAAAAAAGAAAAAACCAAGAGCAGCTCCTGGCCGTTTCCCCCCCTGCTGCCCCCGGGAGGTGGGAGAATCGTCAGCAGCTGTGGCAGCGGCAGCAGCAAGGAGAAAAAGGAAAATCGGTGCCTGGCTGTTTTTCTGCCCCTGGTCCCACCGCACTGCACCATGTGCCGCTGGGATAGCTCCTGGCTGCTTTCCTCCTTCCCCCCTGGTGGTGGGAGAGCCAAAGCGGCAGCGGCAGCAGCCGTGGCAGCAAGAAGAAAAAACAAAAAAACAAAACCAAACCAACAAAAACCAATGCTCCTATATGCTTTTTTCCCCCTCTCCCCTGGGCGGGGGAGGGAACTGGAGCTGCGGTGGCTGCAGCAGCAGGAAGAAAGAAAGTCTATAACTTTGGTTTTGGTAAGTTTAAAAAAAAAAAAAGGGGAAATTATTTGTATAGCATGTTTTGTGCTTTAAACCAATAAACACCAAGTCCTAGGTACATGTGTAAGAAATAAATGAGATGGTTTTATTACAAGCAGTGTTTCCATGGTTACCTCGTGTTGAGGAGCTTTTGTGATCAGGGGTGTTCTACAGCTGCCTGTGGCTGCAGCTCTGTAGCAACCATTATCTGCTATAGTTATGTCATGGTTTCGCTGGCTCTTACAAACTAAGCAGGAATTTTTCCCTTCCCCCTGCCCACTGTGTGAAGGGGATGTTGAATGGGCATATTGACTGTGGCTTAGGCAGTTAAATAACACAAAAGATCTGGTTGGTAAGACCATATTCCTGGTCGATGGCCTTCAGGGTCTTGTCTTTGGGGAGGGGTAAGAAGTTCTCTTTTATTTTTTTTTTTTTTCCCCCTCTCATCTCCTGGGAAACAGGAGGAGGAGTTTTGGCTGTGGTGGAGCTGGGACAGTTCAGCTGCTGCCAGAGCAGGAGACGGGGTCCGGGCAGCAGGTAGCTCGGAAATAGTTTTACTCTCAGTCTGGCTGCCAGCTAAGAATTCTGCTTGGATTTTCCATTGGAGAGGAACTGTTTTGGGAGGTTTTTCCCCTCCTCCGTTCCCATTTTTTCTTTCTTGGCAGCAGTTCTTGTGCACAGCAGACAAGAGGGGAGGCTGCACTGCATGATTCAACCAGAAGGGTTGACACACCTGGGGAGACCCCATGTGGTGACCCCAGTGATCCAACAGCACCACCTCCTGGCTGGCACAGAATGGTGTGGGCTCTGCCTCTCCAGTGATCCAACGGTGCCCTCTGCTTACTGTGGTCAGAATTGCACCAAAGGACGCAAACTGAACTGTTTACCTTGTTTTGTTTGTTTATCTGTTTATTTTGAAGGAGATTATTTTTGGGTATAGGATTATTGCTTGGTTGTTTTATTTGCATTTTTTCAGTGTTCTCCCAACATACAGGTTTCTTTTAATAAAGGGTTTTTATTTTTCCTGTTTCCACATTTTTTCCTCAATTGGAGCCTCTTAATTTTGAATTTACAATTGCTTAGAGGGAGGAGTTTGGGTCTTCCTCATAACTCATCCTCAGCAAAACACTTGTGTCTCATTTAAACTGAGACAAGGATCAATAATGTTTCTCTGTGAAAGAGAATAATTCTGTTACTTGGATGTTTTTCAAACTTTCAACCTTCCCTAAATCGTTTGTATTCCTCCAATCCCTGGAACAAGAAGTAATACACTTAAAAGGATTGTGATGGGCAAGTGCCTAAGTTTTTTGAAGTATCCTTATAATATCCTAATACTTGTAAAAAATCTTGATAAAGCAGTTATAAAAATGCAATACATACTTTCATAGGCCACATGTTCCCTTTTATTAGGGAGCAGGATAACCCTCAGGATTTCCTTCTCATGTGTGCTCTTTCTCCAACAGATGAAGCCAGTGGGTGTCTCTCCGTTGCTGCAGGTGTGGCACAGAATCCAAAGCCTCTGAAAGCCATTCTGTGCAGATATTAGAGCTGGGAGATACTTATATGGCATGCGTGTCCTACGCACAGCCTGCCTGGTTGTACAGGCAACGTGTAAACCAATACCTCACAGGTCTTGGGGATCCAGAAGGACATTTGTGCTCTGCGATTCTGGAGGAAGCAAGTGGCAAGGGTATTGCAGAAATGAAGGCACAGCGAACAGAAATCAACTGTTAGGTTAGGTTTTTAGCCATGCAGATCATCTTATGTTCCCTTTGTTGCCAGTACACAAAGCCAATTCTGTAAGTTAATTTGTTCCCCTTAAGATACATAAGCTGAACAGGCCTTTGGAGGTTCACATCCCTTTCAACTAACTGTGGAGTAAACCTAGGAAAGCATGTTAAGATTGGACAACTACTCTGTAGGTGACTATAGACTGCATGAATGTCACCCAAGGCAGAGTAGCTCTATACCTCTCACCGATGCAGCCTGATTACCTTGTCTTGTTTGTTTTGACTTGCTTTTTCTATGTACCTTTAAAAAACAAACACATGCCAATTTGAGCAGGCAGAGTACCTGTTATCTTGTACTTTCTGTAGAGGAGATAAGTACCTTCTATGTACAGTGCTTTATATACTGCTTTTCTATACTGCATCCTTTTGTGCCTCTCATACATGGAAAGTTAGAACTGAAATGCAATTTTTTTCTATTTACGTTAATATCTATAGATATGGTGAGGTAGACAGTGCTCCACAGCTATAATTGTCCATCTCTTCAGTATTTACAGTATAGCAAAGAGCAAAAAGACATCTCCATCTGATTGATGATAATGAGGACAGTACCAAACTTTCTTCTTTTTGTTTTTGCTCAGTAAGATATGTAGTTTTCAAATAAACTGTTTTCATAAACAATTTTGAACTAGAGAGCTTTTATCTGTTTCCTACATCAAGAAATCAGAATGCTGGTAGTCAGTGTTTCTACTGAAAACCAAGAAACGCTATTCATAATCTATCCTGAATATTTGAGGAACCAAGTGGGCTAGATGTCTCTCATAATTCCCAGGGTAACACCACATCTTTTGGAAGCAGACTAACTGTACATGTAAGTCCTATAATATTTCATCACTTGTGGGAAGTAAAAGGTCAAGGTGGTTTGTGATAGATTTTGAGATAATTTAATCTGCAAAAAATGGAAGTAATCTTCTTTGAACAAAAGCTCTTATTTCATAGGTACAAATATTTTTAAATAGTTGCTTCCTCTCATGTTTTATCTACATGATAGTTTTGATTAAAGTCTCCATGTATAGACTATGTGTGAAGTAAATATTCAGTTTTCTTAGTATGATGTAACAGAGGAGCCCTTAGTGTGCCCAACCTTCTATGTGCCTGCTGTACTGGATGCATGAGGGTAATATCACTGGCTTTAGCCTCTAATGTTCATCCCCAAAATCCTCTCCAGTGGGCCAATTGGCTTTCTCAAACTGGCTAAGAAAAAAATCTGAGACTTGACAATCTCAATAAAAAGTGCCTGGTGCTGTGTCCTCCAACACACAGATTACTTCAAGAACTGAAGAAACAACCTGCCGTGCATTAGCATCTGGGGAATCTTCAGTGCCTCAGTACCAGTTGTACATGACAACTGTGTAGCATAAAACTATCTTTACTCATGTTTTAAGGTGAAATGTGGTTAGAGATGGCTGGTAAGCACTGAAGCAAACCTGAATAGTTATATGGATAGTTCTAACCATCTCTGGTTAGAGATGTGTGAGCTGGAGTTCATTTCCCCATAGCAGCCCCCTCATAGTGCTGTGCTATGCATTGGCAGCTAGAGCGGTGTTTTGGCATCAGCATTGGCACTGTAACATTCCTTCCTTAGTTGAGGGTAAGATCCTAGGAGGGGACACAAGTGGGCCAGCTGACTCAAACTGACCAAAGGGATATTCCATACTGTATGACATCAGCTCAGATACAAAAAGATGAGGCAAGGAGCAGGAAGGAGGGCATTAATTGTCTCCAATGGCTGCCTGCTGAGAAACTGTCATGCGTACTGAAGCTCTGCTTCTTGGGAGTTGCTGACCATTGCTGCTGATGGGAAGTAGAGAATAAACCCTGCTATCTTTCAATTCTGCATGCACGAGCTTCACTTTACTTCTTGCTTTAAATAAACTGCCTTATCCCAACACAGGAGTTGGGGTTTTTTCCACCTTACTCCCTCCCTTGCCTGACTAGGAAGGTGAGTGACAGAGCAGCTGGGTGGGCACCTGGTGTCCAGCCAAGGCCAACCCACCACATTCTCTCAAATAATGGGCCTTGTCTCTAAGAAGGAAATGCAACAATGAATTAGGGCCCAGCAGATCACTTTCTGCAAAACAACAGTCAGTTCAGAGGAGAGAGCTAAAACCATACCAAAATTTTTTCTTTAAAATGCCAACAAACTCTTCATTAAAACAGAACATTTCTTAACTCAAAAAGTAATTTCTTGCTGGAGTTTTTTATTACTAAATACTATTAAATCACAGTAACACGCTGTGAATAAAGATGTTGCTATCAAACTTCCACGAGTGTTAAGAGGAAAAAATGTTTTTTGTACTTTCCCCACAACATCTCTTGAAAAATGTTTTGGAATTTAAAACCCTTTACTCTTCTGATCTGAAAGACAGTGTGTTTTTAGTAAAGGAAAAGTATAGGAGCTACAAGACCTGTAGCACAGATGTTTTAGCAAATTGATGCTGGAAATTACATAGCTGCAAGCTTAAAACTTCCAAAATTTATTAAACTAATAATATAAATAGAGACAATATTTTGGCCCCTGAATGAAGACATGAAGGAAACTACATTACATTAGATTAGTGATCTAATCAGTACAGGAAACCTCAGCATGGAACCCAGTGTACCCAGACTTACTGTCTTTATAAACAAAATTACCAGTCTTACAGTTATAGATTGGTCAACACTACAGTCACAAGTGATCTACAAAATCATAAAAAGTTTCTAAGATTTGCACATGCAAACCAAAAATGGAAATTGGTTATTCTTAAAAGATGCTTTCATATGAGAGTATGATGGAAAAGTCTTGTAGCTTTTTTGGTGTCTCTTCAGTCTTTGCCTGTCTTATTCTTCTTTCACTGTTGTATTTTAAATGCTAGGTTTTCCATGAGATTTTTCAAGAAAAAAGGTAATTTTATTAATGTTATTGTTTCCTTATTGAATTCAATTTTTACACCTGAACAATTTATGGGATTCCAGGATTTAAGTTCTAATGAGTCCATAAGGAAGTGATTGCCGTTATGTATGGCTTATGACAGCTTTTGAGTGATGATATAAAGAGTTCATAGGAAATGCTTGCAAGCTGCCCTGTTATTCTTTACAGAGGAGACCTGAAGATGGATTGAACCAATATTTTTCACTTCTACTGCTGAACTTTTTATATTCAAGTTTTTAAAAGTTTGTGCTTATTTGCTTTTCACTGGACAATTATAAAGATTGAGGAGGTTCATTTTAAATAAAAAAATAAAAAATAGGATTTGATATGAATTTCCCCCCATATTTTAGTAAAGCTCCAGCTAGCATTTTTTTGTCACAGAGGTTCTCCTTATATCTGGCTAAAGCTTGGTAGTAGGAGGAGAAAACCCTGTATTATTTTTTTTTTTTTCACCAGGAGCCACAAAGGTATTAAAACCTGATCTGGCTTATCATACATCTTTTTTTTTTAAAAAGATCAAAGATAAAGATAGGAACACAGTTCTAATAATTAAACTAGAAAGATGGGCTTTGTTATTAAAAAAGAAAAAAAAAGTAGGAGATGGCTAAGCTTCATTTTTCCCTATAAAGAAGAAATATGAATAATGCAGTCTGTAAAAGTCTTTTGTCAATGTTTGTTTCCACAAAACCAAATGAAGGGTAATTGGGTCTGCATTGTAGGGTAGCACTTGCGATCAAGCATTCCACTCTTAAACTAACTCTGAAACATGTGAAGAAGAACCTGGATGAGTTCCTCCCTTCCAGTCTGGAGGCAATGGGCAGAAGGTTTGACTGAAGAAAGATAGTGGTCGTCACATCGAGGATTCAGTTCAGCGTGAAAGTAGGGTGCAAAGCAGGTCTGCAGGATGCTTGTGGGTGCAAGGAGGAGTGAAAGGAAGGAGTCTGAATAAGAAGGTGTTGGAGGGGACCTCGGGAATAAGAATGAGAAGCTGAGCAAGACAAAAGGGGGAAGATGGCAAGGAGAATCAGAAATGGAAAGACCGGCCCTGGGGTGAGAGTAGAGTGTTGGGGCCATGGGGACACTGTGCCCTAATGGCATAGAGGCTATTGGAAGTGAAAGTTATACCTATGAAAAGCCTTGTAGAGAGAGATAAGGCCTTTCCTGCTTGCCACCAAGGCCACTGTAGGGCAAAACAGAGAGAAGGGTCTGTCAGAACCTGTTTTTCTGGTAGCTCTGTGGTTCAAGGAGAATGAAGGCAGCAGCCTGTGCAAAGGATAAAAGCCAAGATTTTGGAATCAACCCTAGGAAAGGGTTTGTGTGCTCTAACTTAGAAAGTGAAAATAAATATTTATAAATTAATTTCCATTAGAGCAGAGAAGAACCAGTAGGCTGAATGTTTTGGATGTTGAGCTGGCAAACAGCCTGGTAACTTGCAGTTCTTGTCATGTGATTTTTGCTAATAGAGTATGTTTCTTGAAAACTAATTGCATCATCTCTACTCTGCAATAGTATAAACTTAGGAGACAACAGAAAAAATGTGATGGGTTGCTCATAGCTCTGATCTTGTAATAACGAGGCTGTATTATTATTTACAAAATAACTGATTCATTCAGAGATACTTCTCTTCTGAAATATGACACATCATATGTTCAGTGACTCAGTTTCTTGGATGTTGTATTTGGTTCATTAAAATCTTGAATTCTGCTTCTACTTCATATTTTTTTTGTTGCTTGTCTGTATAAAATATTCAAAGTAGTACTTTGCAGGCAGCTGTAAGCCAAATTGCTGATAACAAGAATATGACCATAAGACACCATCCCCATGATTTTCAGTCAGTGTTAATGATCCGGTTTATGTATTTAAAACCTTTACTGATCCAGCTGCCACTGTAGTCAGCAGGAGGCTTTTCCAAAGGGAGCAACAGAAGGTCCACTTCCCTCTTTATGTATTGGTTTTCATAATATAGGACTTCAGCTCTCAAATCGGAAATGAGCAGAGGCCTTTGATTTTAACTGATTAAAACCATAATGAGAAGGTCTTTTTTTTTTTTTTTTTAAAAGGGCCATTGCACATGCCCAGATTGCAGCATTTTGTCCAAGCAGGGGATGTTATTTCTTCTTCCTGGCCAGGGGACTTAAAGCACAAAATGTTGCTGTTTTATTAAATGTACTACTGGCAAACTTTTGAGCAATATATTTTTGTTATTTAGCTAGTCATTCCTAAATTTAATGGTGATATTTAAATGTCAGTACTGCTTATTTTATTGGAAAATTCTGTCTGTTTATCCTCTCTGGTTAGACTCATAGGTATTAGAGGCAGAAACACATTGTGAGCTCATTTTTTGTCCCTGTTGCCCAAGGCAACTGCAGAAGGAGATAATGTTCTATCAGCATTAACTTTTATGCTGTGACATTCTGCTCCCAGCTGGCGTGGGAGAGTTAATTATGGCAAACATATGGATATACAAGGAGGTAGCATTTCTGTGTCAAAGCCAAGCATCAAATGGGATTGGAAAAGACTTTTTGCATGGGGATTGGAAGTTATACATCCTGTTTCCTTCCCTTGGCCCATCAAACGCAAACCCATGAGGGAAGGGATCTTGGAAAACACCCTGTGGCCTCTGTGCTGGCGCCTGCTGTTGAAGTGGCTTAAGAGTGTATTGTCCTCAGCTGTCTTCCCTACCCCACTGAGAGAGGTTATTGCATGACTGTGGAGTGGGACATGCACACTGCACTCCAGCCAGCAGTCAGAGTGAAGTTACCCAGGGCAGGAGTAGTTTAGATCTCCCTGAGAGCATCTGTCTCCCTGCCCCTACTGCTAGAATAGTAAACTGCTGGAGGTGGGGTAAGTGGTATGTGAGGAAATACGGCATACTGCATGCCCTGAAGGACCTGAGGAGTAAGCTGTAGATTAGGAGTTGGGCTGTGTGATGTTATTTTCTGCCAGCAGCCACGAATCAAGAAGTCCAAGAATGAAGTTTGGTCTGTGCTGCCTATGTGGCTCTCTGGGTAACTGTGTCCCAATAGACCACACAGTGGTTAAGGAAAACATTTGTTAAAATTCTGTTTTCTTAAGTGTGGTTATACAGAATGTCATATTTTAAAAACTGCTTTGTTTAACAGTGGTTTAAGCACAGCAATTTAGCATATGGCTTTGAAACTGGGAACATCACATGAAACATTAGGGTCTGAGTTCACTTTAGTAGCTCTGAAGCTGTTTCATTATAATCCCTTGTTAGAGCAGCTCCATTAAGCTGTTTGAAGTCTGGGACTGAATTCTGCTATATAAGCTTTTTAGCCTGGGGGCAAGCTTTTTCTTCTTCAAAAGGAAGAATAAGGGTTGTAGCATTTTAGTGGGCTATGATTGTTTCTGGTGCAATTTGCTGTCAGTGAGACTGTACTAGGCCTGTCTCTGGCATAAAGATGCCAGAACAGTGGTATTTGAGGTGACTTACATGTTAGAATTAAAAAATAAATTAAAATAAAGTAAAATAAAATAAATAAAAATAAAATAAATCATGAGGTTTTATTTACTGCCTAAATGCAAATTAAACTACCAAGAAGTTGAGCTGATTACTGGGTGTAATTGTGAATTAGTTGGAAACAGACTAGATAAATACGTGTATAGGTGCATATAGTCCATACAAGAGGTAGTGTTGATCCTTAGAGATCTCAGAGAAGGAGACAAGGACACTGGAAGTTGCAATTTGCTTTTGTCTCTCTATACAGGATATAACTCTTTCGCAATTTGTTTCTGTTACAACACATCCTCTTCAATATATTACTGGTCTTTGGGATTTAAGGGTGGTGGTGGTGGTGGTCTGTCCTTGCTTGCTCCCACACAGAGAGCTGGAGACAACAGGTCTGTGCAACTTGCTCCCTTTACCCCGCATATCTGCCCTCACGTTGGCAGGAGAAAGTACAGAAGGGTTGTTGTTTTACGGGCCGCTGTACAGGCTGGTCCCAAACAGATGAGGTGGCTGGTGGCTCTTTGGTGTCATTGAGCAACTCGTCCTGTCCCTCTGGAGAGACAACCATGAGTGTCCCTCTACAAGGCTGTTCTTTATGTGTGCACCCCAGGCAGGGCCTTTAGACTCAGTGCTTAAACCTGGCCCAGGACCCATCACTCAACAACCCATAGTGGGCATGCCAAAGACCTGCTAGCACCATGAGTGCAGGTTTCACTCATATTGTTTCTTAATGTTCCTGCAAGGCAAGAGTGACTGTCTTGAATGGAGCTGAAATGAAGAGCACAGTGTTAACTACATTGGCTCTGATTTAATTTGACTAAATCCTTTTCTGCCCCTTAAATGTTAGGCCCATGTCAGTGAAAACAAACATTCACAACACTAATAAAAAATATATTTGCTGTGGCCACCTTGACAAAAATTCTTGGAGTGTTTTTGATATTTTTTTCTCTAATCTAAATCAAAAATAGTCATCATCAAAAAAAAAAAAAGAAAAAGAAAAACCCCTAAGAGAATAAAAACCTCCTAAAATACATGGGGAACCCAGTTAAGACTTAATTACTGGGCTTACACAAGCAATAATTTTCTTCAGTCTTTGAAGATCTCAGGTCCCTGAGTGGGGCACTTTGGGAGACAGTGTGTCTCTGCAGCTGCATCCTTTTGGTTTGCATTGTTCCAGGTGGCCACTGGTGCAGGATCCTGGCTGCCAGCTGGCCTCACCATGCAGCCTGTGCTGGGCTGCAGTGCTGTTCCACTTACTACCCCTCTGAGCAGACAATATAGATTTCACATTTTTATTTTCTGTTCATTTACTCAAACTCATGGTTAGTCAGAAGCTAAAGGTATTTTTATTTCATGATGCTGATCTTCATATACAAATATTAGATCTAAAGAGAGAAAAGTGGAAGTGGGGTAAAAGAGTCACTGAGTGTCTTCATTTGTTCCTGCTTCCTTTTGAAGTTATTAGGAATTTTGTCCACTATGTCACAGTGGGAAGAGGAACAGAGTCCTTTATAATCAAATAAGACTTGCTTTCATACAATTAATGTCTGAGATCTGTAAACATTATATAATGTACAAATAATGTATATCTGCCTGTGTTAGGGAGGGTTCGGAGGATGCCGAAATGGAAAACCATAACACTGTTGAAAGCTCTAAAAACCCCAATATTTATTATGTAGAAGTGGCCAACAAAAACTAGAAACTGAGAGAGAGGAAAGGAGAGGAGGGAAATAAGCCCTTAGTAAAACCCCCACTCATGCAGGTATGTTTTATGAAGTTGTCTTACTGACCCCAGAATGACTGAAATTCCCCATAGCAGAGGCTATGAGGGGGAAAAGAGTTCTAGCACAGGAGCTGTCAGGGCTCGTTGACAGAGCTTTAGAGTTTCTTGAAGGGAGGAAAAGGACAAAACCAGGCTGGCCAGTGATGAACGATGGGATGGCGTGCCAAAATTAGAGAAAACCGGCACTTAAGGGGATTCCTCAACCTGCCTCAAGAGGTGTTGGCTACAGTGTACTGCATCTGAAATGTTTCTACCCCAATGCACGCTGTAAGAGGAACAAA
>JAWWLV010000100.1:54013145-54041449 GCA_035041135.1 Platyrinchus mystaceus | reverse complement strand
ATCCTAGGGGAGCCAACTCAGAAAGTTGCCCTCCTGGATCTGCTGCTTGTCAACAGAGTGGATCTTGTGAGCAAAGTAGAGATTGATGGCCGTCATGGCCACAGTGACCACCAAGTGATCTGAAGTCTAAAATCTCTGTTGACAGGAGGAAAAGTGCCAGCAAAACCTCAGCTCTGGACATGAGGAGAGCAGACTTCAGGCTGCTCCGGGAATTAGTAAGTAAGGTCCCCTGGAAAAATGTTGCAGGTGCTGGGGTCCATCAATGCTGGTCCCTTTTCAAACATTGCCTCCTAAGGGCACAGCAGGCAATTCCCAAATGCTGGAAGTTAAGCAGATGAGGCAGAAGGCTGGCTCAGATAAGCAGGGATCTTCTCTTGGAAATAAGGCAAAAAAGGAAGGTGTATGCCCAGTAGAAACAAGGTCAAGTGACATGGAAAGAATTCAGAGATGATGCTTGCCACTGTAGGAGAAAATTTGTGTGGCCAAAGCTCAATTGGAGCTGAAGCTGGCCAGAAATGTGGAGGACAATAAAAAGAGTTTTTTCAAATACATTAATGGCAATTGGCAGCATAGAAACATCATCAGCTTGTTACAGGATGAGAATGGACACCTCCCTAACAGGGACACAGACAAGGCAGAGGTGTTAAATGCTTTCTTTGCCTCTGTCTTCAACACAGATGATGGACCAAGGGGGTCTCAGTGCCCTGAGCTGGAGGACCTTGACTGCAAGAATGATCAACTCCCAGTTGATCCCGAAACTGTGTGGGGTCTTCTGCTCCAGCTGGATTCCTACAAATCTGTGGGGACTGATGGGAATCATCCAGAATCCTCAAAGAACTGGCCGATGTAATATCAAAACTTCTCTTGATGATTTTTGAATGGTCTTGAGAATGCAGAGAGGTCACAGCTGACTGGAAGCTCCCTAACATTGTACCGATTTTCATGAAGGATGAGAAGGAGCACCCTGGAAAAAACAGGCCTGTCAGTCTCACTTCAGTGCCTGGTAAAGTTATGGAGAAGATTATTCTGGGAGGTATTGAAAAATACCTGAAAGACAACACAGTCATTGGTCACAGCCAGCATGGCTTCATGAGGGGAAAGTCCTGTTTATCAAACCTGATTTACTATGACAAAGTAATGCACCCAGCTGATCAAGGAAAGCCAGTTTATGTAATTTTTTTGGGATTTCAGTAAGGCTTTCAATAGTGTCTTTCAGAGGATTCTTCTGGACAAAATGTCCAGTGCAGCTGGATAAACACATCATGTAGTGGGTGAGCAATCAGCTCACGGTCGAGCACAGAGGGTGATAATGAATGGGGTAACATCAGCCTGGTCACCTGTCACTAGTGGGGTTCCACGGGGCTCCATCTGGGGCCCAGTGGTCTTCAACATCTTCATAAATGATTTGGACACAGGACTGGAAGGGATACTAAGCAAGTTTGCCAGTGACATGAAACTGAGAGGAGCTGTTGGCTCCCTGGAAGGCAGGGAGGCCCTGCAGAGACAGCTTGGCAAATCAGAGCACTGGGCAATCACCAACCAGATGAAGTTCAACAAAGGAAAGTGCTGGAAACCCTGGATGTTTGTAAAGACTGTGGAATGAGATGCTGGTAAGCAGTGCCACAGAAAGGGACCTGGGGGTCCTAGTCTAGGGCAAGTTGAATATGAGTCAGCAGTGCCCTGGCAGCCAGGAGGGCCAACCGTGTCCTGGGGGGCATCAGGCAAAGCATCACCGCCAGGTCGAGTAAGGGGATTATCTTGCTCTGCTCTGCACCTTGAATGTCATGTGTAGTTTTGGGCACCACAATATAAGAAAGGTATTAAGCTGTTGGAGAGTGTCCAAAGGAGGGCAATGAAGATGGTGAAGGACCTTGAGGGAAAGCCATATGAGGAGTGGTTGAGGTCATTTGATCTGTTCAGCCTGGAGAAGAGGAGACTGAGGGGACCTCATTGCAGTTTACAACTTCCTCATGAGGGGATGTGGGGGGCATGCACTGATCTCTTCTCTGTGGTGACCAGTGACAGGATACAAGGGAATGGCCTGAACCTGTGTCAGAGGAGGTTTAGATTGGATATTAGAAAGAGGTTCTTTACCCAGAGGGTGGTTGGACACTGGAACAGGCTCCCCAGGAAAGTGGTCACAGCACCAAGCCTGACAGAGTTCAAGAAGCTTTTGGATATTATTCTCAGACACATGGTGTGATTCTTGGGGTGGTCCTGTGCAGGCCCAGGAGTTGGACTCTATGATCCTTGTGGGTCCCTTCCAACTCAGCATATTCTGTGGTTCTGTGATTAAAATTATCTTCTCAACACACGCAGTTTGCTGGCTCCAATGGACGTCTTCTTGAGAAAAGAATTTTTTTTTAATGTCCTTTAATACAAACTACTGAAAGGCTGGATTCACATCTCCCCCGCTGTTCAATGGCTTTGCATTGTCTGCACAGCACTATAGTCCTATCAGTAAGAGAAGCAATGCTTCCATCTGATTGCCAGCATAAGTCTGCAACACCTCTCCTGTAAGGAAAGGCTGAGAGAGTTGGGGTTGTTCAGCCTTGAGAACACTCCGGGAGGACCTCATTATGGCCTTTCAAGTACTTAAAGTGGGCTTATAAGAAAAATTGGGTGAGACTTTCTAGTAGGATATGTAGTGATAGGTCAAGGGGTAATGGTTTTAAACTAAAAGAGGGTAGATTCACTCTAGATATAGAGAAGAGATGTTTTGTGATGAGAGTAGTGAAACACTGGAACAAGTTTCTTCAAGAGATGGTGGATGGTCCATCTGTGGAAATACTTGAGGTCAGGTTAGACAGGGCTCTGAACAACCCGATCTTGTTGAAGATGTCCCTGCTTATTGCAGAAGACTTGGACTAGATGGTCATTACAGGTCTTTTCTAACCCAAGCTATCTATGATTCTATGAAAATATATAGTGCAAACTTGAACTCTAAAAGTTTCAGAAAACATGGAAATTGCAAGAAGTTATAATGCACTTAACTCTGATGTTGCAGCTCTGTGACAGCAGGGAGCAGCCAGACTGGCCCCTGGTCTTCAGTGATGCTATGGTATTCACATCATGGCTTGTATACCCATAAACCTGTGGGTAAAACCTCATGCTTGCAGAGACTCTATTGGACTACTGCAATTTTTCTCTCTTGACCAAGGTACCCATGACATGGAGTATGTTTCAGACCTCTCATGAGGTGAATCCAGGTTAACTGTGCCTTCAAAGGCTGATTTTGTACAATAAAGGCTGTAGCTGACTCCTCATGTGGGAAGGGTGTGTAACATAAAAGAAAATATATGGAAATAAATTGATTTACAATTACTTACAATTAAAAAACCAAAATACCTGGGCATTTACATTTTTATTATATTTCTTAGAGTGTCTAGTTTGTATGTATTAAATCATACAAAAGGTGGCTGCTGAGGATGGAAGTTTCTCCATGGTAAGAAGGGGAAAAAAAAACATTTTCTATCCACAGCACTCAGGAAAATACTGGCATGGTTTTTTGTCTCCTACTGGTGAGGAGTCAGCCTATTCATCTGTCAAACAAAGGAGCAAGGAATTGTAATACTAGAATCAGTTATAACACAACATGGTAATTATAGACCACACCCAAAGATACAGCACCCCCAGTCTTTGTGAAAGATGGTAGTCAGGTTCAGATACCGTAGCTTAGACTCATTTTTGTTTAGTGCTGTTCTTACCTCCTACATCATAGAATTCATATTCATTTCCTGTATTTCTGTATTCTGCTCTTCCTATTATAAAACACTTTAAAAATTGAATTTTGTTACAATATATTATAGCAGTAGCATTCACATGATGACAGATTCTTTAAAATAACTTACTTATTTTTTTTCTGATCAAAGAACCACCACAGGAAATCCGATAAAGAATCAGAGGCTTCTTCCCCTGGAGCACATTCATATTTTTCATATTTGTATTTGCTGTCATCAGCTACAATTCTGTTTCAGATCAAGGGTATGGAGCTTTTTTTAATATGGAAGGATAGGGCTGAACCCCTCAAACTTAAAACAGGTACCATTTGTCTCACTTTAAATCACCATGGGTTTAAAAATGATTTAAAGCTTTTCATTTTCTGTATGACCAGAAAACATTCAGTTCATCTCCATGTTCAAAGCAATGAACTCTGGAAGAAGCAAAATTATCATGTGTTGTTAATTCTCTAAAAGCAATCACATTTCCAGCAGTCAGCTGGCTTAAATTAAGACATTATTAAGCTTTCATGTCTAGAAAATATGTGCTCTGCTTTGAAAGGGTTGAATTAACTCAGCAGTTTTTTTTATTTTTCTTGGATATAAATGCCTTTCCTAGATGCCTATACATGATGAATTTTTTTTTTTAGATACAAAGAAATTAAGAGAGGCGAATGGCTGGGGAGAGCCTGCTCAGTCTGTCCTACCAGTCTTTACTTGCTCTTCATCATACTGTGCCAGGAACCCAAAGCAGCCCCTGGGGAAGGTGCTTGCACCCCTGGGTGTGTGTATCGGCAGAGCACCATCAGTCTGAAGACTTTTGCAGCAGAGGAATTACTGTGCTGGGATGTACAAGCTCCCAGTTCTGGCTTCAAAGGACCATCATTATTTTGGGATATAAATTCTTGTAGCAGGAGGATTTTACTCTGCTGACTGTTTCGAGTAAGGGTTTTTTTCAGCTATAGGTCTCAAACTGAACCGGAAACCTGAACTATTTTTCTTTAGGTTAGTAAGGCTAAAAACTCCCCAAAAATCATGCACAGTCCTCTAATGTCAAATGTTGAAATAATTCCATTATATGGAAAACTGATAAACTGTCATTACGCTGCACCACTTGAGGGAGAGGTCTCATTCTACACATCTGTCCTCAAGCAAGGAGTGTGGGATTATCTGTGCTAAAATGAAATTTATAGCTACGTCCCACAAAAAAATTGCAGCTGTCTTTGTTGTGTCAGCACAGGCCATACAATATCTCTGGTGCTCAAGAGCTGCTCTTCTGGGTTAATGGTGTCACAGAGGCAAAGCTGTCAGTACCTCTGCTATGCCAGCATTTTCCTCTGTTATCATTAATACAATACAACACCCATGACTGCTCTTGGGGGAAACAGAAAGGGGAGAAACTGTGTTGTCACAGCAAATGCACTCTGCTCTGGCTCCAAGGGGTACTACAGTGCTTCCACTGACTCTTCTTGCCTCAGATTTGGGCATGAGTGGTGGTGGAGCTTCCCAGCCAGGGCCTGTGACCTGTTTCTTCTCAAACACTCATACCTCTGCATGTCAGTGCACCCTGAGCACTGTGGCTAAAGAAGAGCCTTGCCTGGCTTTTCCACACATCTCTGCTCCCCATGAGCACTCTCAGCCCCCCTCCCCACACTCAGTGGTTCTTTTCAGGCAAGTGAACCAAACTCATGAGTGTGCCTTCTCTGAGGTGTTCCCCCCACAAAATTCTGTGTCCCTTAGTGCCTGAAAAGAAAAACAACTGACACATATCTTAAAACACTTGAAAGATTCTGAGTCAGCAAATTCTATAAACAGCTCCCACAGAAAGCTTCATTTCAAGCCCTAGTGCAGGGGTCCACAAACTTTTTAAACAGGGGGCCGGTTTACTGTCCCTCAGACACTGCCGGGGGCCGGACTATAATGTCCTGTGCCAACCAGCAGGGGGCGCTGCTGGATCACTGGAGATGCCTATGTGTGGTGGGAAAGGGGTGGGGTCTCTCCGGGTGTGCTGGAGAAGCTGGAAAATGGAGGTCTTCTTCCCCTCCCCCCCCACCTCTTCCCAGCAGGAAAGGGGAGAGAGGTAGGAGGGAAAGGGGAAAAAAAAAGAGAAGAACAAAAACAAAACCAGGTCCTTCCCAGCAGAGGGAAATGAAAAAAAACTCAGTCTTCTAGTTGAGACATGCAGAGTAGACTCCCCTCTCCTCTGATGTGCACAAAATCTGCTGCCAAGGAGGAGAAGGAATGGGAACGGAGGAGGGAGGAAAAAGAACCCCACTCTCCCAAAAACAGTTTCTCTCCCAAGGAAGAAAAAGATGCTGCTGCTGCTCCCCACCGGCCGCCCCCAAACACCCCTCATCCCTTCGGTCGCCTCCCAAAAACTCTTCCCCCGTTTCCCAGGAGACAAGAGAAAAAAAAGTAAAATGGAACTTCTTAACCCCCCTCCCCCCCAGCTTCGGCAACAGCCAAACTCCCCCAACAGACAAAGACTTGAGGACCATTTAACTCAGAATGCAGTCTCGCCAGGCTGGTCCATTGTGTTACCTAATTGTTCTGTAAACTGGTGGGCCGGATTGACGACCCTCGGGGGCCCTATCTGGCCTGTGGGCTGGAGTTTGAGGAACCCTGCCCTAGTGTATTCACACTAAGTTCCCCCCAGTTTCACAGAGACTCAACTCTGAAAACTCTGAAAGCTAGATGCAACAAGTTAATCTTAGTTGCTCTCAAACTGGTTTTAGCTTAGCACCCATCATAATGATCTTGTTGTGAAATGATCAAGAGACTTGGAAGGAAGGAAGAAAGGAAGGGAATGAGGAAGGAAGGAAAGAAGGGAGGGAAAAGGAAAACTGGAAGGAAAACCATTGTTTGTGTCTGAATTCAGAGTGATTTGGTGTTTAAGTACTCGCAATATGTAGGGAGGCAGGGGAGGAGGCTGGATAGTGAGAAGGAAAAAACAGAGATACTGATGGACATCAGAGCCATTTCATACCTAATAGGCCATGCTGCATGCAAGGTGGTTTTGAAAGTCCCTGGTGACAGGAACGTGGTGCAGGCTGTGTGAACTGGGCTTGCAGGACACTGCAGGAGTTTTTTTGGAGAGTACTGGCCACATTTCCACTGAGACATCTCTTCTGCTTCCAGGAATGGTCTGGCCTTGAGAATAGATAGTCATGTTTTTGCAGTGGTGGGCTTGAGCTAGACTAAATTCATGTTGCCCCTGAGGAGAGTTAGAAACTTTTCATACACAAACTTCCTTCTTTGTGTGCCGAAATGAGATATTGGAGTGCTAATTCAACATCTTTGGACACCATGTGTATGCTGAGGTAAAAAGAGGAGCAAGCAGTATCCTCTGTATCTCTGTGTTGTCCCACTGCATGTTCAGCTTCACACAATGCTTCTAAACTAGAACATCATAAAGCAGTGCTTGTGGACTCTTGTTCTGAAGAGTTGAAGGAACACTCCTTGGGAAGATAAGGGTCATTTTCCAACTCAGCTGGCATCACTGAGCTCAAGAAAGCTGCCCTCCTTTGATTAGCTTCTTTACTCTCACTACTGTTTTTGGGAGAAAACCCTGATTTATAAATCTTCAGACTACAATTGAGTGAAAAACTATTTAAACTCCTCTTTTATTCCAAACCATCTCCACTTGTTTTTCAAAGTTTTTAGTGTAGAAGGCAGCTGAACATCTAACATGATCTTACTGTTCTTGTTAGCTGTTGCACTAGAAGGTGTTCTAACCTTATACCACACCTAGCAATGCCTCTTTTGTTTGCACTTTTAACCATTGAACCATAGCAGGAGTCATTTTGTTAACTTTGGGCTAGAGCTTAACAGCCTTTGAGAAGCAAATCCAGGATTCTTATTGCAGCGACTAAGGCTCAGCCAGTGTGGTGGCTTCTGCTGTTCCTTCTCTACACATCAAGGAGAAGTGAATGCTGGTTAATTTTTTAATTATTTAATGTAAAAATAATTTTTTTCACTCCAGTGTCATCCTCTGTCTTGCACTGATTTTGACTGTTTCTTTATTCTTGGGGGTGGATTTCCTGTTTAGGTTTCAACAGCCTTTAATGCCTCCTGATCAGAATGGTCAATTTTGCATCAGTGAAGGGTTTTGTTCTTATTGACTCTGTTAAGTGGTGGTTAAACAACTTTTCATTGTTTTGCTACTTGAGGCTAAAGTCATAAGCTTAAAAGGAATTTCAAAACTGATGTAGCTTGTGAATTATTAAACAGGAAAGAAAACCAGAGTACTATGGCATGAATAAACACACGAGATGATTGTGTGATGTTACAGAATGCTCGTCTGAGATCTGCCACTGAGGTTTCTCTGGCTGAAAACAACTTCTTTGAGTTTCTTGGCTTTCTTTACCATCTGTAAAACAAAAATTCGAATGGCAAAGCTTATTTTTGCCAACTTTTATTGACACATGGAAATCACTGAAACCACTCAAAACCACTTACTATGTACTTGAACTACAGAATTAATTTTTTACTAACCTCACCATTTTTGACTGTCTCTGTCAAGTCTTTGCCTTTCTAACAGTACTCCAAAAAAAAATTGTTAGAAATGTGTTTTTGGAAAGAATGTCATCAAGACTTCGTGGGCTACAATAATTTGCCTTCAGGTCTACAGAACTGAAGGAAACCTGGAGGTATCCATGACCAGCCCTGTTGAGACAAGTCTAGAGACTTAGAATCATACAATGGTTTGGGTTGGAAGGGACCTTAGAGATTGTCTAGTCCTAGCCCTCCTGCCATGGCAGGGACACCTTTCACTAGACCAGGGTGGTCCAAGCCCTTCCAGCGTAGCTTTTAACACTTCGAGGGATGGGGAATCCAAATATGGAATTGTCCTCCCTTTACCTTTCACCTAGAGCTCATTCCATCCAAAAGAATAGTTTGAAGGAGGATCTGGGGAACTACAGGCTTGTTAGAGCCTACTCTCAGTGCCTGTTAAGGTTGTGCAGACTATCTTGAGTGACACCACATGGCATATACAGGACAACCAGGGGATCAGGCCCAGCCAGCAGGGTTTAGGAAGGCAGCCCTTGCTTGACAAATCTGACCTACTTTTATGACCAAGAGACCCACCTAGTGGATAAGGGAAGGCCTGTGGATGTTTTCTATCTGAACTTCAGCAAAGCCTTTGATACTGTCTCCACAGCATTGTTCTGGAGAAGCTGGCAGCCCATGGCTTGGACAGGTGCACTCTTCCCTGGGTTAAGGACTGTCTGGATGGCTGGGCCCAGAGAGTGGTCGTGAATGGAGTTACATCCATCTGGCAGCCGGTCACAAGTATGTTCCCCAGGGCTCAGTACTGGGCCCAGTCCTGTTCAATAGCTTTATTGATGATCTGGATGAGGGCATTGAGTGTACCCTCAGTCAGTTTGCAGGTTACACCAAGTTGGGCAGCAGTGTTGATCTGCTGGAGGATAGGAAGGCTCCACTACAGGTTTGGGGCAGAGTGGCTGGAAAGATGCCCAGTGGAAAAGGACCTAGAGATGCTGTTTGGCAGTGGCTGAACATGAGCCCTCAGTGTGCCCAGGGAGCCAAGAAGGCCAATGGCATCCTGGCCTGGACCAGCAATAGTGTAGCCAGAAGGACAAGGGCAGTGACTGTCCCCCTGTACTGGGCACTGGTGAGGACACACCTCAACTCCTGTGTCCAGTTCTGGGCCCCTCACTGCAAAAAAGACATTGAGGTGCTGGAGTGAGTCCAGAGAAAGGCCATGGAGCTTGGGACAGGTCTAGAGGGCAAATCCTATGAGGAGCAGCTAAGGGAGCTGGGTTTTTTTAACCTGGAGGAGTTTAGGGGTGCAACCTAATCTCAACAACCATCTGAAAGGAAATTGTAGCAAAGTGGGTGTCAACCTCTTCTCCCAGGCAACTGTGACAAGATGAGAGGAAATGGACCTCAAGCTGCTCTAGGAGAAGTAGCAGTTGAACATCAGGAAGAATATCTTCATATAAAGGGTTGGTAAGCATTGGACTTCCAAGTGAAGTGGTGGAGTCACTATCCCTGGAGGCGTTCAAGAAACGACTGGATGTGGCACTTAGTGCAGTGGTTTAGTTGACAAGGTACATATTGGTCAAAGTTTGTACTCCATAATCTTTTAGGTCTCTTTCAACCTAAATGATTCAGTGATTTTGTAAAAGGTTTACAGCTTCCTAAAGCTCAGCATGGTCAATCAGCTCCATATTTGTCCCTACACGAATGTCTGCTGCCTTCTTTACTGTCGGACCTCAGCAGCCAAGGCTTCTGACTGAGTAACTCCCAAAGACCTGCCTGTTCTCAGTCCAGGCACAGCAAGCCTAGAGGACACAGCACCATCTTAGATGTTGGGGATGCACTACACAGCCTGGATAGCATAGGCATTTAGAATAGATTTACATTAATAAAGAGTACTAATGATTTCACAAGGAACATGTTCAGAAGATTTGGGAAAAGGATAATAGCTGCATTGGAAAATGGTGAAACATCCTGGTCTCTGTCAAATTTTTTTCTGCTACGTGATGGCAAAAAGGCACAAAAAAAGAGTTAACAATCGTTCAGCTAGTATATCTTGCCCTGTTTGCTCTACCTGTTCTGCTAGAAGAACATTTTAGGAGCACTGGTTAATATCATGTTCTGTTCTACTCACTGGACCAAATTCCTTGTTATAGAAAGAATAGGAGTAGTATACGCAAGGTTAATAAGTTAGGTAAACTAGATGTAGAAGGCCCAGAGCCAGGATTCTGCAAGCTTGAAGAATTCAGGTCACCTAATTGAAGAGGTCAAATTGAGGAAGATGTCCGTGGCGACCACCACAGGGATGAAGGCACAAGGAAAAGACCCCCACAGCAGAAGACTGCAGGTGTCTGGAAAAACTCCTCCCAGAGAAGTTAACCTACTTATGTTAGATGATGTAACCATGTATCTAAAGTGTATAAAATGTCTTGTTTTTGCACTTTCAAGCCAAGAAAGTTTGTCCAGCGTGAGCTGGCTTGCTCCCAATGTTGAATAAACACATACCTTGCTGCTTAGAGAAAAAAACATCTCTGAGCAGTTAATTGTTTCAAGGTTTTTTGGCATCATATAAAATCCAAGTGTTTACCATCATCACTGCAAAGCTGGGAAAACACTGCAGCAGTTCTGTGGAAGAGACTGTGGTACCTGCATTGCACAGAACACAGGTAAGAGAGCAGTACACTGTTAATGAACCTCGTAGGCAGCAGGGGAGGGGAGACACCACAGTACATGAAAGTCAGATGCTTTTTAGACTTCATCAGTGTGCTAATGCTATCAGAACTAGCCCTTAAAAGTAGTCAAAAAGTACCAAATAAACAACCAATCATCTCAGTCATTACAGTTGTTGGAGCATTGCTGTAATTGACAATGCTTAATCTCCTGTTTTATTAAATTCCTCAGTGGTCAAATATTTTTTCTATATATATTTGTGAGAGTTTGCTAGCAGGCTGAGAGACATGAAGGTAAAAGGCTGAGAGATTCGCTATTTGCTATTTAATCCATTGCAAAATAGAACAACAGTAGTTCTGTCATAAATTTTCCTCCCAAGTAGGTCTGGACATTAAAAAGTTTGCACACAGAAACAAGACAGGAGGTTGCTTCTGTAACATCTCCAGGACTGCGAGTCCCTCACCTTCCTGGTTGCCTATATATTATTCCAGTTAAGGGCAAAGTGGGACTTGGTGTCTGCTTTGTGCTTGTGTTTGTCATGTTAACATGTCCTGACTTAGATGTCTGACTCTACTTACAAATGTTTCCCCAGAGCAAGCTGAGGCTGCTGCATCTGGCTCCCTGAAATATCACCAAGGATATGGGGGAAAAAATGTACAGCACTAGAAGTTTTAGGATGACAACGATTTCGTATTTAATGGTTAGCAGAAGATAGTACTGATCAGGAAAAGATCAACCTGCTGTTACTCTTGGTCACATAGCTCTTCCTGACCACAGAACTATCTGGAATGTTCTCCAAATGGTGCATGTACCCTGCAGAGATAACTTATTTTGTCCTATCTAAGGCTGAATCAATGTATCTAATCAGTTTTCGGAACTGTTTTTCTGGAACCTTGTTCTTTCTTTCTCCAGATCATAGCAATCTATTACTCTAAGATTATTTCTTCACTGGTTGAGCTGAGTGGTTGAAATTCCTCAGCAATAAACCACTTAAGACACCAAAGCATAGGTTGCTTCCAGTTTGGGCTGCTTTCCACTCAGTGTACTGCTCTTTCCTGAGAGCCCATCTTGAGACTCCAATTCCAACCATCAGAGAGCTTTCCTGAGACAGATTTTATTCTAAGTATGGGAAGCATATGGGTAACATAAGGCCAGACCTGATTCAACTTGATAATGGCTAAAATTTCTACTCTTGTTCCTGTTCAATGGTTTTCATGTCCCAGATGATAAGATTTCTCTCTGTTGTGGGCCTTATCAGCACTTGTCAGGACTAGAATGAATTCACAGTTTGGATGACCTTAGAGACTGAACTGATGTATTGCCTTTGGACATATATTAAAGTGTTTCAGTGAGAAAGCTGTGGTTAAAACTAGGTGTGTCCTTAGTTACGCACTCCTAGCACCTTCTACAACAGTAGCTATGGTACCACAGTGACTCAGTAAGTAGCTAGACAAAGTACAGCATCACTTCTAAAGTCACAGCTTTCTTAATTTTCCAGGGGGTTGACAGTAAAGGCTCCCAGAAGTTCTTCCCCAATAAAGGGTGTATTTCCAGGAGGTCTTGCTCAGTTCAGCTGGACTTTCATTTACACCTTCCTGTCCAAAATACAAATGTAGGACGATGCCATAGAAGGAGGCTTTAGAAATTGAGAATGCTAGCAATCCAGTATACACAAAACACAGCATTGTGTACTTCACTGAATAGTGGTGGAACCTATATGGGTATTAGAGAACAACTGGAGTCACAAATAAGAGAAAACAGAGCTGTCTGCTTTGACAATTTTTTTCACTCTTCATGGCATAAGCCAAACTGTGAACAGGGAACACAGTTAAAAGCTATTCTGGAAGATGATGTTTCTGCTTCCTGTGTGCTTCAGCATGATCCAACATTTTGCAAGATGCACCCATGTAGAAAACTAGCAGAGCTGGCTCATTCCACAGCTCAGCTTTCTGTAAATGTAGCATTGCCTTGTGTCCCTCAAAGACCACGCTCACATACACCACCTCTGGTGGTGTATTGAATAATTATTGAATTAGGAATTAAATAAAGAGCAAAGCCTCCAAATTCAGCCATGTGTTTCTGGGAACTAAATGAAAATGTAAGATGGGGTGAAATCATCCTGGATGAATCTGTCAGAAGCAGTGTTAAATTACTTGACTTCACTCAAAGGACGAGTGGAAATACCACTGGTTCATAAGCTTGCCTCAGCTTGCTGGGAGTGATAGCCAAGAGCTTTCCTCCTGTGTCAGAGGCATTTAACACTGGAGGAAAGGTGACAAGGGGTATTAGTAGGGGCAGAATGGTGGCTGAACTTCACAGTACACCCTGGGCTGTACTTCCCCGACAAACAGGCAGTGTAAAATGGAAAAAGGGAATACCATAACCATATGGGGAGAGAGAAACAGCTTGGAGTGAACATTGCCATGTGACTGGGCAAGAGGATGCCTCTTGATCATGGCACAGGGTCACACTGCTCATTGCTGTGTGATTTATTCAGCTAAGTCCTACTTCTTGAGTTTTCCAACTGAATAATGGGGCTTCTCAACTCACAAACAGCAGCCTTCCTGCAGAGAAAACATTGCTGAGACTCAGGGAGAGACACCTGAAATCCAAATGAGGTTCCCCAAGCACAGTGAGAGGGCTGAAGGCAATTCTGGGAAGGCAGCAGCTCTGTTCTCTAGTACCTTCACTATGAAATTGTGTTTGTTTTTTGTTTCCCAGAACATGTACAATGTGTTGCAAGTGCACTGCTAGAGGAAAGGATTGATCTTCTTACTGAAAGAGAAAGTAGTAAGGCAGCCTGAAAGGTTACACTTGACTAATCCTCCCTGAAGACAGCTGATGAGTTCAGGAAACCCTTCACCCCATTCTTGTCTCTCACTTCGGAGAAGACCTCTGAATGGATTCTGATCTGGTTTTTTTCTTTAAAAAAATTTTGTATCAAAGCCCTTTTCTTTTGCCACTCTACCATTTTGGTTTTGGTTTGTTCTATTTTTTTGAGGCTATAACTTTTGCATTCTTGTTGTGGAAGCCGTTCCCCTGGTGAGGGTGACCACCTTACCCCAGGGACAGTGAAATGGAGCTTCTTGACCCAGACTTCTATCCCTAGTTACAATTACAAATATTCCTCTGCTTAATTATGCTCCTTTTTTAATTTTTTTTTTCCCCTCAGAAATGCCTTCCAAACAAATAAAATAATATGTGCAAAGTAAGTGCCTCAGAATGGTCCATGAGTTCCTCTCATTTATCTCCCCCTTTTTCCACCAGAAATCACAGAATCAGAGAATCACAGATTATCCTGAGCTGGAAGGGACAGATTGGGATCATCAAGTCCAACTCCCGGCTTTACACAGGACACCCTAAGAATACCACTACGTGCCTGAGAGTGTTGGCCAAATTCTTCTTGAACTCAGACAGCTTGGTTCTGTGACCACTTCCCTGGGGAGGCTGTTCCAGTACCCAACCACCCTCTGGGTCAAAAACCTTTTGCTGATATCCAACCTGACTCAGCCCAGTGTTGTTTCCTTGAGTCCTGTCACTAATCACAAGTGAAGAGATCAGTGCCTGCCCCTCCGCTTCTCCTCACAATGAAGTTGCAATGAGGTCTCTGCTCAGTCTTCTCTTCTCCAGGATGAACAGACCGAGTGATCTCAGCCACTTCTCCTACAGCTTTGCCTCCAGGCCCTTCATCATCTTTGTTGCTCTCCTTTGGACACTCTCTAAGAGCTTAATATCTTTCTTATATTGTAGTTCCCAAAACTGCACACAATATTCAAGGTTAGGCCACCCAGTGCAGAGCAGAGAGGGACAATCCCCACCCTTGCCTGGCTGGCAATGCTTCACCTGATGCCCCCCAGGATGTGGTTGGCTCTCCTGGCTGCCAGGGCGCTGCTGACTCATATTCAACTTGCAATGAGTCAGGGGAGTCAATGGAGCACTCTTTATATTTTTGCATTTCCTTGGGGTGATGAGACTACTGCACTCGTGTTAAAGAATGGCTGACAAATGTTAAAAGAAAAAACCCAAAATCTCTGATAACAGAACTGCATAGACAGCACTTGTTTTATATTTTATGGTACAGCTTCTTTTCAAGCCCTGGACCATACTAAAGAACACACACCTATTTTTGTGCATCCACAGCAAGTCAGATGTGACTATGCAGGATTAGGTCTGTACTACAGTTTCAAACAAGGGGCATAAACAGGTCAGTGCATTTTCTCAAGTCCACATGTCCCCATTCCAAAGAGAACATATTATATATGCCAGGTTAGGATTCAGTTAATTAGAAAGGAAAGCTAAGTTAAGAATATTTTCTGCCTTCAGATTTAGAGATCTGCAACTGACAAAAGCCTTCAAATAATCCACCTCACCTCAGTTGTATGTCTAAGCTTTTGCCTCCTCAAGTTTCACTGCTCCTACTCTTAGCAATGCTGAATTTTGGGCTCAAAAAGGATGGCTCCAGACCATCCTTTCCTTGAGTCATTCTGCTCAAGTCCTTCACATTGTGAAGCAGACTGGGCAACAAGACTTTTCCCTGATGAAGAAGTGATGAACGGATCCATTGGAAAGAAACACCAGATGGATGTAGTCCATTAATTTTCATAGGAGATACATTGCTACAAACACCCTTGTCATGGCTCTGAAAATCACATCCAGCAGAAATGCACACAGTAGGTGAAAATGTCTTGCAGACAAGGTCAATGGCTTTTTAGCTTTTTAAAATTCCCTTCTGTCAGGAGGAAAAGTATGTTTTTATCCTTTCTATAGCTACCACTAGCACATATCCATTCCTTCTGGTTGCAGCCTTGATGAGCAGTCTGCATAGTGAGACACATTTGATAGCTGAGGCACTTAACCCCTCTGCTTACAGTGTTCTCCTCAAGCCTGGCAGTTAGTTAATACTTCATACAATGATCTTTCCAATTTAAGCCCAGCAAGTCAGCACTGTGTGAACCAAGAAACTACCTGCTAAGATCACAGGCACCAAACAAATTCTGCCTTTTGTTGACTTAAGAGCATATTAAGCAGCTTCCAAATTCCTGGCAAAGAGCAGCACCTTGTTTCAGAGGGTCCAGCTTTCAGGTACTCTTGGATTTAGTCACAGAATCATCAACACTGGAAGAGACCCTCAGGTTTGGTACCTAAACCAAGTACCTGAGGAAGGTGAGGAAGGAGACAACTGCTGGAGGGAGACATACAACTACTACACCAACCTCATGTAAACAGGATGTAGAGTAGAGCAACAGTTCAAAATTATTACCAGTAGGGAAACATGCCAAAGAAGAAAATTCTCTGTTCAGACATCCGGCTCCAGAGCCAGTGAAATGTCCTTCACCATCCCTGAAAGATGATTTGTGACCATATTTTTAAGCTGCAAACAACAATAGAAGCAACTTCCTCTCTGTGGACCTTTTAATCAGTGGAGCTCAAAAGAGCTTCTCAGAGAAGGTCAGTGTCACTACTCATTCACAGTTGAGGAAACTGTGACTCAGGAAGGAAGAGACGTTGCTAGAGCTATCAGGAAGTGAAGAACCCACCCTACATTTTGCACTAAGATACGTCACTCAGCGAAGGTAAGTCTACATTAAAAACGGCACCCCAAGACAGTGCACATCTTACTGCAGCAGCGGGGGCTTAACCCATCGTCATGCTTTCATGTGTTTGTATGGCCCATTTTCTTTCAGACTCATCCAAACGAAAGACACATCTGATGAAGCTACATAGCTTGGATATGAACCAGAGTTGATGGAAGAGCACAGCTGAGATGGACAAGCAGAGAGAGAGAGATTCCTAGGCACAACAAAGGGGAAAAAGTACATGGACAACTGCATTTATTATAACACTGTAACAACTGTACCTTAAGAGTGTAAGCAAACCTAAGCGAAAAGAAGTCACCTCTTTAAGGATGAAGAAGAAGACTGACTGGTATTTGTTCTGGAGACAGCAGATGAACCCAGATACCAATTCAGTTATAGGCTATTCATTTCAGCCAAAGGATACTCATTGAAACAGCCTAACAGCCTTTAAAGTTTCTTACGCTCTGTTTGTGCCTGGAAGGCTTCTCTGCTCTGCTGGATTCACTCCTCATTGATTAACTTTACCTTTGGAGAAGTAAGGGCAGTGCAAATCCAAAATTTCTTTTCAAATCTGAAATGTCTTAAGAAGAATTAAGGTGCATGTAAAACTTTATAAAGCAGAAAATGTCAAGCTTAGCTACCCATATTTTACAACAGGTGATATGCCTAAACATCCAGGGAGGTTAGGCAGTATACAGGGCATTACAAAGGGATCCTGCTAACAAGGTCAGACTAACAGGATCACATTTGGAAAGGCATAACTACAAGGCAAAGTATCTGTCCCTTTAATACCTTAGATCTACAAGTTCACCCAAGTGAGCTCGTGGGATCAAAGTCACAGTTTATTGTGAGTACATGCAGAAAGTCAGTTGAACAAGAAGACTTTATTGATACATAAGTGTTTTCAGAGCAAAATTATTCAAGGGCTATTTATGTTTGCTTGCAATTTTCTGGAAACATATTGATATCTCTTAAAACAACAATATTTGTTTTCATTGTCTCCTAAGAGCAGTTACAGGTTTATTTGCTCTCATTCGGTTGTGCTTAATGTTGGTACCTCAGCAGTGCCCCAGACTTCCACTGGATTATGCCATTTTTGTTTATAAACTCCTGATGGGAAGTTCAGTCATCCAGAGGACTATGTTAATAACATAGTAATTCACGTCACAGCTACTTCTCATCCGGAGATTGCTAGTTACTGAAAGATAGCTGAAGTGATTACAATTCCTAAATCAGTTACTTGTTTTCCTTTTGGTTATGGAAATGTATTTTTAATAGGCCCCCTATAGAGCAAAACTCAAGATTGTTGCTGCTGTTGAACCAACCTTTATCTATAACTTGTAATATTATTGTCAGTCAGGAGTTAATATGGTTTGCAATGAGTCCTTCCTTTATCTCTTAAGTGTTTATTTAAGGCTTTTCCTTAGGGTAGGACATAATGACAATCCATAACAAGTTAATTTGATTATTATATGGTCCATAAATTAGGCTTTAAATTCATGTAGCATTGAATAGCATGAGGCTTTTTTAAGCATCATTTGGGATCCTCATGTGTTTTAACTCCCACATGCACCAGTAACTGACTAATTGTCATTCATCATTGCCACCAAAATTAGGATTCTCTAGCTGTGCTTCAGCAATGAGAAAGAATTTACTTTGCTGATTTTAGGTGGTGGATTATGTTCAAACCCATGTAATGAAAATACTTGGACAAAACCCACTATTTCTCTTTCCTAGCTCTGAATGATTTAACAGCTAAACTTGAGAATTCAGGGATGAAATTAATTCAGTTTCTATTTGGCGCCGAACATATGCAATGCATGGTGTTATTGAGTGTGGCTGCAAAACTAAACAGGAAGATTTTCAACAGTTGATTTTGCTCTTTCTGTTCATGCTGTTACCAGTTAAGTACTGAGGAATGTCATGTTGCTGCCTCTTTGTTACAGTAGAAGATGCCTGGTGATGGAGTCGGCTAGGCACAGTTTATTTATTATACTAATTGTGTGCTCATGTTAGTTTTGCCCCCTTGCTAGGTATGATGGAGCCCTGTCATGAACTTGTTATGCTGTGGTATTGTGACCAAATGCAGGACTTTATTGTGGCATCTGGATTTGATGAGGGGAACGTGGGCCACTGGATTTACCTCAAGTCAGTCACAGATATCTTTGATTTTATCTGCTCTGGCCCACTGTGCCTACCTTCTCCAGTGGGAATTCCAGTCCACTGACCACTTTGAGCTCCAGGGCAGGGTGATGTGGTGCTTCCATTGTGCCTACCAATCTAAGGCTGGGCGAGGGGCTCCAGGTTGTGGTGTAGGCTGTGCTCCCGGGCTGCCTTTGACTGACAACTGCTCCGGGGTCTCCCAGTGAGTCTCAAGGGGCTGGCATGTGGGACAAGGCATGACCTCAATTCTGTGAAATTTGACTTGTCCCTTCCCCATTTTCCTATTATTTTTATAAGGTTTTTATTTTTTATTTTCCCTTTTCTTAACATTCTTTTAAATCTAAAAAACTGAAGTTCTCCTGCAATGAAAAAGTGTCCCAGATCTGCCAACTTTAATTTTATGATGTAAGTTTATGTAAAAGGATTTCATAGATCATATAACACCATAGCCATTACAGATTTCTGGTGGTTCACTTGTTTCAACTTCAGAGCAACTCTGTTAATTCCTTGTGACCGAATGACACACGGGCTTCTGGCTTGATGGACAGAAATTGCTTTATTGCTAAAGGTCCAGGGTTTTTATCTCATTCATTTTCAACTGGGAGTGGTTAAGCAAATCAAGGCAGAACACAGCTGCAAGTCACGCATCAATAATAGGCCGACCATGCAGACATCACACACAGACCTAGGAGTTTCAAGTTACCCTGCATGCACCCCCTGCATGGTAAATTGCAAACCAAGAGCTCAACTCCATTCCCTGGACAGTAAATCAAGGCTTTAGACAAATAATACAAGGTCATCTAGACATTTCCCAGGCTTTTCTGATTTTCTTCATTTCTTGTCCTAACGCTGGCTTGCTACAATTCCTCAATTTCTACAATAATTGTCAGATTCATTTTGAGAGAGTGTAAAAGACATAACATGCATCTTCGTGTACAAAAGCAAGGATATGTCACTTCTGTCTAGGTCATATATGAGAGACCTGCTCTGAGCCTATAGGATATCTACTTTTAAACTAAAGTTCATAGAAACAGAATCATAGAATATTCTGAGCTGGAAGGTACAAGAGTCATTGAGTTTGACTCCTGGCCCTGCATAGCACGACCCAAATAACCACACCTTGTACCGGAGAGTTTGTCCGAATGCTTCTTGAACTCACACAGACTTGGTGATGTAACTACTTCCCTTAGGAGCCTGTTCCAGTGCTCAGCCACCCTTTGGGTGAAAAATGTTTTCCTGATATCCAACCCAAACCTCCCTTGACTCAATTCATGCTGTTTTCTCAAGTTCTGTCACTGGTCACAAGAATGAAGAGATGAGTGCCTGTCCCTCCTCTTCCTCTCATGAAGAAGTTGTAGACTGTGATGAGGTCTCCCTTGATCTCCTCTACTCCAGGCTGCACAGACCAAGTGATTTCAGCTGCTCCTCATACAGCTTCCCCTCCATATTCATGGTCCTCATTTGGACACTCTCTATTACCTTTATATCCAGGACTTGAGTTAAGGCCGCATCAGTGCAGAGGAGAGCAGGAAAATCCTCTCCCTTGACTTGCTATTGATGCTGTGCCTGATGCTCCCCAGGACATGGTTGGCCCTCCTGGCTGCCAGAGCACTGCTGACTCATATTCAGTTTGCCATCGACCAAGACTCCTTTCTGTGGTGCTGCTCTACAGCCTCTCCCTCCCCAGTCTGAGGTTGCAGGGCAATGGGGCAGGGAATGGGGCAATACCCAGGGTTGTCTCATTCCATTTGCAAAATTCAGCACTTTCCCTTGTTAAATTTCATGCGGTTGGTGACTGCCCATCTGTCTGATGTGTCAGGGTCTCTCTGCCTTTGAGAGAGACAGCACCTCCTCTCAATTGAGTGTCATTAACAAGCTAACTTAGTACATCTTAAAGTTCTGCATCCAGCAGCTTATGAAGAGACTGAACAGGGCCTAGAATGGAGCTCTGCGGAACTCCACTGGTGACAGGTGGCCACCCAATGTAACCCCATTTACTATAACCCTTTGTCCCTGACATGTCATCCAGCTGTTCACCCGCCACATGATGCATTTATCTGGATGTATTTTTTCCTTTAGTTTTTCCTAAGCAATGTGGTTTGCATGGTACTGCTTTTTATACTTGTTATCTCTTCTGTTTGAAATAGTATCATATTGCAGCTTGTCATAGAAGTTGCCAACTTGGAAGCACATTAAAAAAAAAAAAAAGACATTGCTTTGATTCCTTTGGCCAGACTTGATATATTGCCTAAGGTTGAATTAACACTCTTATTTTCAAATTTGATATCCCACTACTTCAACATCCAAATAGCCTTGTGGCCTTTTGATATTGTGAAAGGCAGTTCCGGTATGGAATGAGCAATGTAATATTTGAATGGAATGGTCTCTTCCTATGTAGTGGTAACTAGTGCCTGGCAAAAGCAGAGCTTTGTTTTACTGATTGTTTTTCAGAAGCATCTAGTATTTCAGAAAAGTCCAAATTACCTCTGAACTTCTTAGGGCTGCAAAATTAGTCTAGCTAATCTGCTAAGTCAACTCTTCAAGTATTTGTGAAAATATAAATTGCGAAGACTTTCCCAGGTGACGGGGGAGTTCTCCCTGGATGTCCTCTGTGAGTTTTCTTAGGTGAAGGAAATTTTGCATCTCAGTTTTTGCAAAATGTTATCCCTAATATGTTGTCTCACTTTGTCCTCATCTCAGAGCTCAGAACTCTGATCTCTCCAGGCCCTTGGTAAGGTGGTAGTAGGGACCATAAAGATCAAAATTTATGCTCTGTTTGAGCTTTCTTTTGCTTGGCAGCTACTTCCAGACCTCTTTATTTAATCACATTTTGTGAAGGTTTATAGAACTGTTTTCAGTGAGATTTATTTTTGGATGAAGGCAAGATTTTCTTTTTAGAAGTATCTTTGATGATAAATGATGGAAAGGAACTGAAAAGCTGTAATTCAGTCAAGACATTCACTTATGGCATAGGTTGTGACAGCAGCTTGATGGAATTAAGGTTCTTCTCTTCAGAAGCAGATATTTTCATGTCAAGGTCAAACTAATAAATTATTATTTTAATTTTTTTAGTAATGACAAAATTTAATTTTTTTCAAATAAATATAATGTAGAAAATAATTTGTTTCTAAATACAGATGACAAAAATAACATACTCTTAAATTCAGAATGCATGATGATTATTTCTGTTATTTTGGTTTTGTGTTAGTGGTTTTGGCAGTACATGTGAAAATGAAATGTCATGGACAAAATTAAAATCAGAGATCCTTTAAAACTTTATTTTTTAATGGCAGGATACAAACAATTATTGTGATTGAAGGAATGAATTTGCTATATCAGAGATGATCTGTCTGGAAACATCTGACTCATCTTTGGTTAAGAGAGTAGGAAAAAGCTCTGGCAAACTGCCGTTAACCATCACTGGACCATTTTGTGCTGGTTGTTCTCCCCCACTGCTCCAGGGACACTTGTGATTTCCAAATTCCTTTCTGCTCCACCACAGATAATACCTTTATTTAAAGCACATCTAGGGAAGCAATCTTAAGCAGCTTAGGGAAAATTAGATTTTACTGTCCCAATGTGTGCAGGTTGGTGATCTTCATCTGGGGAGAAGCTCTGCAGACATGGGTGTGCTGGGCTGGCAGAGTGAGAAGTGCTGCTCCTTGCCAGGGCCCATGCTCCCTCTTAGCTTGCTCTTCTGTTCCTTCCCTGTGGAGCCAGTGCTCTGGTGTGGAAAAAAATGACTATTTCCCTCACTTTAACAAGTTGCTGCCTGTAGAAGTTGTCTGCTTTGTGCATGCACTGTCAATCCTGCTATAAAATCACATTTGGCATGATTTCTCTCTTACATTTCTCTCTTACCACTGGCTTGGATCTTTTTATAAGAACTTAGTTGCTCCATCTTCTGACCTTAAATGATCAGCCATTGGGTTTGGCTTGCAAGTCCCCAGCTAAATGCTTTAAGACACAGTGAAAAAAAAGCACAGGGGCCCACCCTATAATCAGGAGTGGATTGAAGAGGAGATCCAATTCAGTCTTCTTCATGGTAGCATTATACTTAATAAAGGTTCACCAGAGACAACAGACATTGAATTCCTGAGGTGGAGTTTTGTATAAGCAAACTAGAATAAATCAACAATTAGTAAAGTAAAATATGGATTACATTTATTTTTTGCTGCTGGAATGCTAAGTTTCTTCAGCTAATCCTTTGGTTTTTCTTTCCATGTCAGCAAGTTTCTGCATTTACTCTGCCTTTGTGTTTTGTACTTCAGGTCCTAGACAATCCTGACAATGTGGCTAACTGCTTCTTAATTTTGATAGATTATGTCAATCTGTTACATATGAAAACAACTGGCTTCTTCTTGCTGACTCTCTGACCAAACAGATTTTGGATGGAGTGGTTAGCTAGCTTGTGTACAGGAAGACTATATGGTTGGTGCTGCCTGGGTATTAGATCCACTAAAGAACGGTTACATTCACAGCGGCCCCTCAGAACCTTGTGAGAAACTGAAATCCCTTCCCTTTGTTACATATGGGCAGAGGAACAGACGAGACAGTTGCTGTCAGGAACTTCCTGAAGTCATTGTCAAATTAGATGAATTTCATCAAGAACAAATATATTTTCAGTTGAGTCCAACCAACAGATGGCTAGACTGTGGATTTGACAGGGAAGACCCATCCTTGTGGCTACGTCTGGACCATCCCTTATGTGGAAAGAATAGTGCCAAAACCTAGATTTTGTTGATTCTGCACTTGTTCTGATGGTCTAACAGAGGTGGTTTTAAATTTTTGAGAGCTGCTGACCTCTCAACTTCCCCTCTGTGCCTGGGAAGATCATGGAACACATCCTCCTAGAAGCTATGCTAAGGCACATGGAAGACCAGGAGGTGATTAGAGACAGCCACCATGACTTGCTTCACCAAGGGCAAGTTCTTTCTGACCAACCCAGTGGCCTTCTATGATGGAGTGACTACCTTACTGGACAAGGGAAGGGCTACAGATGTCATTTACCTGGGCTTCTGTAAAGCCTTTGACACAGTCCCCCCAAACATCCTTCTCTCTGAATTGGAGAGAGATGGATTTGATCGGTTCATTGGATAAGGAATTAGTTGGACAGACGCATTCTGAGGGTAGTGGTCAATGACTCAGTGTCCCAATGGACATAAGTGACAAATGGTGTCCCTCAGGGGTCTATACTGGAACCAGTGTTATTTAATATCTTCATCAATGACATAGACAAAGGGATCAAGTGCACCCTCAAGTTGAGTGGTGCTGTTGACACATCTGAAGGACGGGATGTCATCCAGAGGGACCTGCACAAGCTTGACAAGTAGGCCTATGGGAATCTCAAGAGATTCTACAAGTCCAAGTGCAAGGTGCTGCATCAGGATTAGGGCAACCCCAGTATCAATACAGGCTGGAGGATGAATGGACTGTGAGCAGCCTTGCTGAGAAGGACTTGGGGGTTCCGGTGATGAACATGATCTGGCAATGTGTGCTTGAAGCCCGGAAAGCCAATGAGTAATAAAATAGGATATGGATTGCCTTTAATTTTTTCTGTTGGAATGCTAAATTTCTTCAGTTAATCATTTGGTTGCTTCAAAATCCAAAATATAATTAATCCTTGGCTGCATCAAAACCAGCATGTCCTGTGGATCAAGGGATGTGATTCTGTCCCTCTACTCCATTCTGGTGAGACCTCACCCAGAGTGCTATATCCAGCTCTGGGGTTCTCAGCACAGAAAAGACATGGACCTGTTGAAGCAGGTCCAGAGGAGAGTCACAAAAATGATCAGAGGGCTGGAACACCTCTCCTCTGAAGACAGGCTGAGAGCTGGATTTGTTCAGCCTGGAGAACAGAAGGCTCCAGGGAGATCTTATTGCAGCCCTCCAGTACTTACAGGGGGCTTGTAAGCAGATGAGGACAGACTTTTTAGCAGAGCCTGTTGTGAAGAGACAAAGGGTAATGGTTTTAGACTAAAAGATGGTAGATTGAGTCTAGATATAAGGAAAAGATTTATTACAATGAGAATGGTGAAACACCAGAACAGCTTGCCCAGAGAGGTGGTAGATGTCCCAGTCCTGGGAACGTTGAAGGTAAGGTTGGACAGGGCTCTGAACAAGTTGAAGATGTCCCTGCTAACTGTTGTGAAATTTGGACTAGATGATGTTTAAAGGCCACTTCCAACCCAAACCATTCTATGACTCTATAGTGGGGGAAAGGGTTTAGAGATTTTCTGTGTTGTATATTGTGCTGGCCAGATGTATAACCCACAAGGAGCCACACTCTGACCCTCATCCTTCCCCTTCCTCAGAACAAGGTGTAAAAGCAGTATGGGTGTTAGAGAGGAGAAACTGCAGTTCATGCAGAAAAAGCTCCTTGTGTGATAAACAGAAGGCTCTCCATGGGCAGATTATCAGGATTAAGACTGAGTCATGTTATAACTAAGTCAAACAATTTTAAAAGTCTTTGTGTCCATAAATAAGTTATTTTTTGTTGTGTGAGTTTCATAAATTCTAGCTCACTTTTAAGACTGTTTTCTGCAAGATAAGACATACAACCCATGTTGTTGATGGATCAACACATATTTTTGGTGCTGGTTGAACAAGAAACTGAGTCTTCTCTAAAGAGTTTTGGTTTACTTTACTTAAAAACAATAGATAAAAAATAGGGTTTTTAATTAAAAGCTCATGTTCAAACATACAGGAAATAATTTGTTTAAGTAGTTCATTCTACCACATGACCAATAGTAAATACATGAAAAAATCCATTTTTTTGGTGTGGTGGTATGTAGCACATACCTTATGTAGTATAGAAGAGTCAAAAGGCATAATAAATGGTATTTGATATATTACATCTTTTGCTTAAGCAAATTGATATCAATAGGCTCCACTCACCTCCTGTTTGCATGAAAATGGAGGATTTTTCTTGTTCGGGAAAACTTGAGGCAGACAGGATCAGTCAAACCATTTTCCTCCTCATTTTTAAACATCTATATCCCTTGTTTTGTGCTTACTTTTTGAAATCCCTTGGTTTCCTTCCAACTCACAGATGGGCACAAAATGGCTTGGGTTTCCATCTCCTGCTGTGTTATTCCTTAAGCGCTTACCCTCAGTGCATTCTAATTAACGAGGATATCGCTGACAGGGGCGCAGATAGCAGAACTGGAGATAAAGTAGTCCTTCACATCAAACTGGGACTGTTAATAGATGTAAATAAGTTGTTGAATATTCTTCAAACTGTTGTACTAGGGAAAGGCATGCTACCTCTCTCCTGATGGAGTTGTTATGTGTCCATCAAACTGATCTAGATGACTGATGTGATTTCAAGTGCCTTGGTAGATACAAAGTGAGTCAGAGAGTATCTACACGCAGACCACTTAAATGGCAGAAACAGTTGAGGAGGAGGAACCAGTGGCAAAGGGTTTAGTGGCAATCTGAGAATTTCTGCCCCTCAGCATCTCTAATGTGTTGGGTGCTCAAAAGAGGAATTCAGTGGTAGTGAAGATTTGACAGGGTGCTGAGTGCTGTTGTGGGGAATTAGCAAACTGTAGGACTGGGTTTACAACCTTGGATCCACCATGAGGCATAAAGTCTTGGCTGTACTTTTTCAGCCATCTGTGCTCATTTATTAACCCTTGGGGAGGCTTGTGACTCCTATAATTTGTTTTACCATCCATTATGAAAAAAATTCCAGTTCTCAGAAGGTGTAGGGGAAGACAGAATACAGAGCCTGTACTGCTGTCACTTTATGATGCTTTTTATTATGTTTCTATATAAGTTACAGGAAAGATATGTTGTGGGGTTTTTTAAAGATTTTGGAAATAGAGAATGTTGGAAGTCATGTATAGAGTGTATCTGAAGAGGTAGGAGAACTGCAAAATAATTTACCTTGGGAGGATGATGGTGTTTTTTCTCTCTCAATCCATTCATAATGTGCTTTTCCTCCTTCTAATGACTTAATATTTCCCCTTTCTCCCTCCCCTTGTCCCCTGGAGCCAGGTCTTCTTTCAGGCGCAATTTTTGTTTACAACCGGTTGCCATTAACGCACCATAAGAACAAAAATATGGGCTTTGAATGAAGTCTGCCTCACTTCTACAGTAAAGAGCTGGTTTAAAGTAGAATTTCTGAAGGGAAATCTTGGCCTGCAAGGAAGACTCCTGTTTAAACTGTCCTATTTTCTGTGTCAGGATGTTGCTCCTTTTCCCTTCTCTCCCCAAGTCACTCAGTACGGTTTTTTTTTTAGTTCTCAGCTGTCTGAGTTTCACAAGCTTGACACAGCATTAAAAGCATTTGTGCTTTGTCTACAGCAATAAACATCAGCAAAATTGACACAAATGCTCCCGTGACACATTACCATTAAATACAGCTGTACCCTTTTGGATGTGGAGGGCGAGGACAGCCATGGCTCTCATCTGAGCTGAGGATAAGCCCGTTTGCTTGTGCAGAAGAAAGATGATGGACCAGATTTTCTCAGCTGTGTTTATTCTCCCACCCACATGTATGCCCATACAAGCATCCCACCAGCTGAACGTCAGGCTAATCAAAACAACATAAAGCTGTCTGAATCCCAACCAGCTGCAACTAGGCTTGTCATGCCTCTACCATTATTATCGTTATTTCAATTTGTAAAATTAGCCTCTGCCGTTGTCCCTGCTTACAAATGCCTCTCCTGCAGCTTCTCTGCAACTCTTGTGTCCAGGGGCTGTCCTGCATGCAACGGCTCTGCGAACCCACCCCAGTGTCCCCTGCAGGCCCACCTTGGGACCCAGGGCTCTGAAAGCAGTGGGTTCCCACTGTGCCTCCTGCCACTGGGGGCTGCTCTTTGAGCTGCAAATGAGTTCAAGAACCTCCTCAGAAACAGAAAGGCTTTTGAGCTGATCAAATAACCCAAAAGGAAAACATAACCATATGCTGCTGTGTGAGCTCACTGTGACTGCATGTGTCCCTTTTTAAAAATTTCTCTTCCTTGCCCGACCATTGCCTGCCTCCAGTTAGACTGATGGAAGGGTTTTACCCAACCAGTTCCATTCCTCATAGCCCTGCAGGACTTGGCAGCGGCTGTTGTGGGACCCTTCTCCTAACTCATGGGCATCTCTCATGCAGCATCATCCCAATGGACTGCTAGTGGATTCTCCCTCTACTGGAAAAAGCATAGTGTTGTTTGATACTCCTCTCTTGACTTTTGATGGACTAACTGGATCTATGGAGTCCAGAGGTGATGGTATGACTCTTCCTCTCACTGTAAGAAACTGAGAGCACAGTTAGGGATTTTGACTGCAGAGACCAATGCTGTGCACATTTCAGAATTCATGCCAACATTTTGAAATGTGTTGATTAGTTTACAGAAGAAAACCAGAGTAAAGGAACGAAAAATAAGGCATGCTGAAATGCAAACCGGGTGGTGCCAAAATGGCTTAACTTTCCAGTACCTGAAGGGGGCCAATAAGAAAGCAGGAGTGGGAGTTTTTACAAGGGCATGTAGTGACAGGTCAAAGGGGAATGGCTTTAAACTGAAAGAGTGTAGGTTTAGATTAGATGTTAGAAAGAAATTCTTTACTGTGAGGGTTGTGAGGCACTGGAACAGGTTGCTTAGAGAGGTTGTTGGTGTCTCACCCTTTGAACTGCTGAACACCAGGTGAATGGGGCTCACCCAAACCTTTTATGATTCTT
>JAWWLV010000100.1:53994083-54005285 GCA_035041135.1 Platyrinchus mystaceus | reverse complement strand
CATCTACCCGGGGGACCCTGAAGCAGGACCGGGATTCGAACCTGCGGCCTTGGTGCTGAGAGACCAGCATCTTAACCACTAGGCCACCAGGGGTCCCCTATCCTCATATTATGTACATGAATTATAGCTAGTCCTGACTCTTGATTAATAGTCCAATATTTCTACCATCTCACCAATGAAAAATGGTTCCATCAGCAGCAAATTATCCTCAGGTTGCATAAGTTTAAAGTAATTACAGAATTTAAAGAAAAGTAACACTTTTTCTGCTAGTTAATTTCTGTAGTCCTGCATTAGCATTCATTACATGAAGGACAGGGGAGATGTCTTTCTTTTTGCCTACTTCAACTTTATCTAAGCTCCCCAATGTCTCCACTGTGCTAGTGTGACAATGCTTGCCTGCCTGTGTGATCACAGAAGGGTGGAGAGCGAGTAGTCATCAGTGTATACAAGTAAATGGAAACATCCAAGTTTATAAAAAAACGACATATAGGAGAGGAAGGTTTAAGGAAGTCACTTGGGATCACGCCAAAAGTCACTAGCAAAAGTTGGCAAATTAAACCACTGCTTCACAGATAGTATGCTATCACCTGAATCAGCAACATTGAGTCTTCTGCTTGGTCTGAACTTTTCTATTGTTCAGTTGGAGGTAACAGAGTGGGAGTAAGAAAAGCAAACTGTACTGTATTACATATATCTTAAGCAGCGTTCAAAGGGATGCAACGTTTGAAGAAGAAGGGTGGCTCTTTTTCGCAGTGTTGTCATGACTTAACAGGGCCAGTGCAGGATACCCTGCCTGGACCAGGATATCAAGTTGCAAGAGAATGGTGCCAGGTTTTGGTGAGAGTTTCTTAACCCTGTTTCAACAGAAGTGTAGTGCCCCTAATTGAGCATCTGCACTCTGTTGTATTGGGTTTGCATGGCCAGGTTTTGGTAGTGGTAGGGCTACAGGAGTGGCTTCTGTGAGAAGCAACTAGGGCCTTGCTCCATGTCTCACAAAGCCAATGCCAGCCGGCTTCAAGATGGGCCTACCTCTGGATAAAGCCAAGCTATTCAGAAATGGTGGCAACACCTCTGTGATAATATATTTAAGAAGGAATAAAGAGAAGTTGTTGCAAAGATGTAATTGTAGCCAGAGAAGAGAGAATTGATAATATGTGGAGGAACAGCTATGCAGATACCAAGGCCAGTGAATCACAGAATCAATTAGGTTGGAAAAGACCCCTGAGATCATCAAGTCCAACCTATGAGTGAACAGCACTGTGTCAACTAGACCATGGGAATAAGTGCCACGTTCAGTCTTTCCTTAAACACCTACAGGCACACTGACTCCACAACGTCTTTGTACAATCTGTTCCAATGTCTAATCACCCTTTCTGTGAAGAAATGCTTCCTAATGTCCAACCTAAACCTCCTCCAGTACACCTTGAGACTATGTCCTCTCATCCTGTCATTACTTCCCGGGGAGAAGACTCTGACCCCTACCTGGGTACAACCTCTTTTCAGGTAGAGGGTGATGAGGTCTCCCCTGAGCTTCCTCTTCTCCAGGTTAGACAAACCCAGCTCCCTCAGCTGCTCCTCAGAGGAGCATCGTTAAGTGAAGAAGGAGGGGGAGGAGGTGCTCCCGGCACTGGAGCTGAAATTCCCCTGCAGTCTGTGGTGAAGAGAGTGGTGAAGCAGCTGTACCCCTGCAGTCCATGCAGTGCAGACATCCACCTGCAGCCTGTGAAGGAGACCCATGCCAGAGCAGATGGGTGCCTGAAAGAAGAGTGTGACTCCATGGGAAGCCCACGCTAGATCAGGTTCCTGGCAGGGACCTGCTGACCCATAAAGAGAGGAGCTCACACTGGAGCAGGGTTCCTGGTAGTACTTATGAACCTGTAGGGGACCCATGCTGGAGCTGGCTGTTCTTGAAGGGACATGGAAAGGGACCCATGCTGGAGCAGTTCATGAAGAACCTTCACCTGTGGGAAGGACTCAGGCTGGAGAAGTTAATGGAGAACTGTCTCCTATGTGGGGGACCCCACACTGGAGCAAGGGCCAGAAACAACCTGTGGTGAACTGACTGTAACTCCCATTCCCTGTCTCCGTGTGCTGCTGAGGGAGGAGGAGGTAGATCACAGAAAGGAGGGAGGGGTGAGGTGAAGTGTTCTTAAGATTTGTTTTACATCTCATTATCCTGCTGTGACTTTGTTGGTAATAAATTCAATTAATATCCTGAAGTTCAGTCTGTTTTGCCTGTGATGGTAATTGGTGGGTGATCTCTCCCTGTCTTTATCTCAACTCATGAATCTATTTTCTCTTTCCTGTCCAGTTGTGGAGGAGAGTGATAAAGCAGCTTTGGTGGGTACCTGGCATCCAGCCAGTGTAAACCAACTACATCTGTGCATCCTTTACTGTGTCTGAGGCAGAGGATTTGAGAGTTGACTATAGAAGTCTGATATTTAGTCAACAATTACTTTCTCAGAAACATTACTAGCTTCTCCTTGATTTATAAGTGCTAAATTTTCTGCCAGTGGGCTGACATAGCAAGATATGACCTCCTAGGGATTATCTGCTCACAATGCCAGAAGAAGATGAAGGTTTGGGTACAGGATTCCCAAACTCACTGTTCCCAAGCCTGTGGCTCCAATAGCCTGAGCTTCCAGGCAGCATCTTTGGATCCGAGATTGGTACAGACAAGAGTATGGGTGAAGATGGGTTGGTCTTTTTATAGGAGGTACACTCAAACTGGGCAAACAGAGTCTGCATTCAAATCCTTGTTCTACTTGAACAGTAGAAGCTTGAACCAATGGTTTCATTCACTTGGGTTCATCATCTTAGATAGAAAACCAGAGTGAACTAGGTTATGTGTCCAACTCCAGGTTTATGGTTGAAAATTGCTAGCAGAGATGAAAGATGGTTTATAAACCAAATTCAGCGCTTTGGTGCTTGCTGGTATGAAGGTCATAATTTTGCAGACCTACGTCCAGCTTTAATTCAGTTTATAGATGCCTGGCCCCTTGACTGCAAAGACCAGAAGTTTAATTCTAGGGATTGACTAAAGTACTGTGTATTATGAGGACAGAAGAGAACAGAGCCTAATATGTGATCATCTGGATGCAATTATGAACGTCCAGAACAACCCCTTAGATGTGGATTATTCTGCACAATGAGAAAAGATGAAAAGCAGCCACATCCTCTGGAATGCAAAGACAGTGTTGCATGTCCTTGCATCTTCAGCTGTGTTTCATTTAGAAGAGCAGAGGAAATAGACCCTTATATTGCCAACTACTATCAATTTTCTGAGTAATGGCTATACTAGCTAGGGTTAACACAGAGACCTTGCAATACAAGAGTCAGTCTTCCAATCCTGTAAATATTCTATGTTAATTTTTCAGTATTTGGGATGCTTGACTTTCATTATGCACCTCAAAATGCATAATTTTAACTCAGGAGGCATGGATAGCAATCCTGACTTGAAAAATTTGGGGAAAACTATTCCACTACACTCCTCCTCTTCCCAGTCATTTTGTAAACAACCTGGCTAAACGCTTTGCTGAGAGCAGAAAGGCAGACTAGTTACATGCAATTGTTAATATATAGTCGAGATTAAGAAGGTTAAGGGTAATTTTCAAACAGTTCAGTCAAACTTTATAACTATCATATGTCTTTATGATGCTATCAATTAATTATGAGCAATGTGTATTCCACATCTAAAAGTAAACAGAATAATTCTTGGTGATTTCCTGTTCACTGTAGGCTGTGAAATGTCAGCATGCCAGAAACAAGCAAATATTGAGACAACATAGCACAGAGTATTTGATGTAACAAAGCCACAAGAAACACACATTTCCGTCTAGTTCCTCTTTAATATTCCAGATACAGAAATGAAAATAGCACCTCATGGCAGATTGTGTTGAATTGGAACAGAGCAGTCTGGCTTTTTATTTTCTCTACTGAGCGGGACCGCTCTGTGGGTTTTGTGCAGAACGGAGATGGATGCACTCCCAGATGCAACAGAACAAAGAGTAAATGAGATTTGGACATTCCTGGCATAAAACATGCACATCTTTAGGCTCCTGAGTTAAACACCTTGTGCCAAAGTTCAGTTCTTTACACACATTTTGCCAAGCAACTAACCGAAGTATGCCAATTTCCAAACAATGGAGAGGAAAAAATAAACAATTAAAGAGAGAAAAAGGTAGCATCCACACCTGGAGGGAAGGCAAGGATGTGTACATTGAATCATTCCTCCTAGTGTGGTCAGCAGGATGTGTATGTGGTTTTCCTTAGAGGTTGCACTACCATTCCTGCACTCATGCAGTTAGCTTTAGCACAGTGGAGTATACAAGATAGTAAGTGTACAAAGCCTCTCAAATGGTGTCAAAGCAGACTTCAAAGGAGATTTGATATTAATTTTCAGTGACTAATTTAGGAATTATTGTGTAATTGTAATAATCACCTTCTCTTTGCAAGTTGTTAATCCAAGCAAATAAAGGCTTGATCACACACAGGTTATGTTTTCATAATTGTAAGAACACGTTTAATGTGTTATAGATTTTTTTTGTCTCAATATCTTACTTGAATTCAGCTATTATGCTGTGAAGGTACCTAGCTAGTGTTGGCAGAGGTATGCATAAGGGTAACGAGAGAAGCTACTGCAGCGTATGACACAAAGATACTTACATCTGTGTCCACACGGGGACAGTGCAGTTCTACCAGACAGAGAGCCTATGAAACTGATTCATCCTAGAGAGGGTGGAATATCTTCCCTGTTTTGTCCCTTCAAACCTCACTGTAAATTCTGCAGACCTAACTCTTTCTGAATATCATCCCTTGCATCAAGTCAATCACAGAGCAGAAAAACTTTGAATGTTTTTGTAGTAGTTTATGTTTCTGCCCGGGTATTTAATTTATTAGGTTTATTTAAAGGGGCAACAAGATCACAAACTGGAGGAAAGTGCAGCAGTTTGTGCTATTAGTTATGTTAGGTTAGTTCATCTTGCCATGTCTTGCTTTTGTCTTGAAGAAACATAATTTTTATTTATCTGGGAGTTCTGCTTGTGCACGTAGGGACGATTTAAATTCAAAAGTTAAAACAGTGCTTAGAGGAAAAGAGCATGGAAACTGTGAAAAGAGAGCTCCCCACAAATATTTTGGAAGTTAAATGGGCCATGATGAGAGTTTTGTGAGACAAACTGGAAACTTGTCTATCCCTGGCTCTCACATGTTTAGCATTTTCTTTTGCATTGAGCACATTATCCACCCCTGAAACCTTTATGTTCCCCAACAGGGAGTTTCCAGTCAAAGAAAAAAAATCCATGAAAAAGCTTTTTGTTAAACTTTTAAGAACCTCTGTTGTCCTGAATAGCATGTAGTGTTCTACAGAAAGTCAATTGCAGTTGGACTGTAAGACTAGGTCTTTAAATAAAAAGAAGCCCCTATTCAAGCAAGAACTCTTGCTTTCTGTGATTGTTTGGGAAGATAATGTGTTATTGTTCTCTTCTTTTGATAGGCCTGCTCATGAAGGAAGACTGGCCATTAGTGCAATAGATACAAGGGCTAAGCTTCTGCAAAAAGTGGAAGAACAGCCCTGTAAAATAGTTACGTGGTTTCTGTTTTCCAGGAATGTGACTAAGTACTTACCTGAGTTACTTCTTTCCAACTGTTTGCTATGAGAATACCAATCCAAACAAGTCCCAAAGCTTTGCCCTCCTTTTCTTGTTTTCTTTGGTGCTTTAAGTCTTAAATGATCTGTAGCATCTAACTAGTCAGAGAAGGATGCCATCAATGTGAGAGCTACAACCAGATTTGGGAGCATTTCCATGCCGGAAACACCCTGTCAACTTTTGACCATGTGCCCTGTGTCAAAACAGAAGACTGTAGTGGGAATAAAGTATTTCAGTCCTCAGGATACAGTAGAGTAAGTCTTGTGCAGAACCAGGAGAAACTATATACCACAGACACCATGTGTCTGCTCCCTCCAGGTCAAAACACTCTGCAGTATCTTAGCCACACCACATTGCTGATTCTTTCTATGATCTATTCCAAGGTGACCCAGGAGAAACTTCTCTTCACCCCAGATCTGCTGTCAATACATCCCTGAGTGAAACTCCTTCAGTTGGTGTACAACGAAAAAAAAAAAAAGATTTTTTCACACTGCCTCTGAGTAAAGCTGTGGTGTAGTTAGAGACAGGCTGTCCTTTCTGCTTCCCCTGGATAGAGGGGAAGGCAGCAAGACCAGAGGCAGAGGCATCATTTCTTTCCTCATCACCTCTGACCTGAAAGGTAACAGTAAGCTTGGAAAGATGAGTGTAGATCATGGTCATAACAAAAGAACTGCAGGATTTTAGAGAATACATAGGGATGTAAGAAGCTCAGAGTCCCAATGGACATCAGTGACAACTGATGTCTCTTGGGGGTCCTTACTGAGACCAGTGTTATTTAATGTCTTTATGAATGACATAGACAAATGGATCAAATGCACCCTCAGAAAATTTATGGAAGCGCCAAGAGCAGTGGTGGGGTTGACACACTTGAAGGATGGGATGTCATCCAGCAGGACCTGGACAAGCTGGAGAAGTGGGAACATGTGAAGCTCATGAGAATCAACAAGATCAAGTGCAAGGTGCTGCACCTGAGTCAGGGCAAACCCCAGTATCAATACAGCTGGGAGATGAGCATATCAGCCCTGATGAGAAGGACATGGGGTTGCTAGTGGATTAGAGGCTGGACATGACCCAGCAATGTGCTCTCACACTCCAGAAAGCCACTTGTGTCCTGGGCTGCATCAAAAGCAGCATGACCAGCAGGGTGAGGGAGGTGATTCTGCCCCTCTACTCTGCTGAGACCCCACCTGCAGTGCTGCATCCAGCTCTGGAGTCTCCAGCACAGGAAAGGCATGGATCTGTAGGATTGGGTCTGGAGGAAGGCCACAAAGATGATTAGATGTATTGAACACCTCTCCAATGATTAACATCTGAGAGAGCTGGGCTTGTTCTTCCTGGAGAAGCCTCCAAGGAGACCTTATTGCATCTTCCAGTACCTGAAGGGAGTTTACAATAAAGCTGAAGAGGGACTTTTTACAAGGGCACGTGGTGACAGAAACAGGGGGAATTGCTTTAAACAGAGATTAGATTCAGTCTACATGAAAGAAAAATTCTTTTACAATGAGGCTGGTGAAACACTGGAACAGGTTTCCCAGAGAAGTTGTGAATGTTATGTCCCTAGAAACATTTAAGGTCAGGCTGGATGGGGCTCTGAGTATCCTGACTTAGTTGAAGTTATCCCTAATTGTTGGAGGGTTTGGACTACACGATCTTCAGAGGTCCCTTCCAACCCAAACCATTCTGTGATTTTATTAATTATAAACCATTCTGTCATTCTTATTGTATGATCTTGTAATGTTCAGCTGCTGGAATGCATAAGACTGGGAAACAACTTTGAGATTTGAACTGCTTAAGATGCTTTGAGCTTTTTCCTCTCTCCTGTTTGAGCAGGACTTTGTCAGCTGTTCTGAGTTAAACATGTGGCCTCTGTAACCAGTGCAGTCTATGCAAATACCCAGAGTTAGTGGGGCAGTAGCTAAGTAGACATCTGGTATGAATTACTATGATGGGAAGCTTGTGCCTTGGGAAGCTGGTGACATGGGGCAGTGATGCTGCAGAAGGTCTCTTGTGAAGCACTAGGACTCTGTCCAATGCTATGGACAGGACCCAAGAGGGCACACCTGAAGTTATTTTTGTGATTAGGGTTTTAGTGAAACTTGCCCTAACAAACAGCCTTGAGTTCAATCTTTTCATGGAAACAGGAATGTACACTTGATCCTTCAGTGTCCATATAGAGTGTCCCTGGAGATGCTATAGTGTCTAGTACATTGTATTTTCCATAGATGGATTATGATTAGTACAGCTAATTAAGCAAATAGCTAATCACAGTCACTTGCTTTGCAGATTGTCAAGTGCTTGAAGTGTTTTCCTATAGACTTAATAAGTAGGTTTGTTTCAGATGTGCTGCATCAGATCTGCATCTAAAAAAGTGCTGTTTCTGTATGTGAAATACAAAAAGTTCTGGTCCAGTCTGGCAATTTGTGCTCGATGACCAAGTAAACCCATTTTGCCCTGGTTGCTCCAAGTTTGGGATCTTACAGGTGAAGGTGCACAGCTTGATGGCACTGAAGCGAGGTTTTTAGGATCCCTGTACCAAAGTGGGGGTATTGGTCAGGAGTTTGCAAGGAAATCAGAATGCCTTCATCCCTGGATGTGGCTTCTAACAAGTGGGAGAGAGAGGTTTGCTTACAGGGAGGATCTCCAGAGGCATCATTGCTTCTGGGAGACCATGGAGGAAGGAATCTTATGCCTGAGAGAAATGGTGTTGCTAGAGGTACATTTTGCAGGGGACAGGCAGTCCCATAATGTCCCAGACCAGCTCAAATGTGCCTCATTGAATGTGGCTAAAACTAGCACACCAAGGGCCACCCTTATACTCTAATTTCTTTTCAGCAATGCACTGGAAGGAACACCAAGAGACTGTGGGAGCTATGATGAATAAACTCTGGACATATTATGAGATTGTCCACGCCCCATCACAGGCCCACATCTCTTCCATAGAGCAAATGGTTGTAAACCCCCAGACTCTAACAGAGAAAGTTAAAAATAACCACAGGAAACTCAGAGAGGAGTTCAAGGAGAGCTTTGTCCATGTCTCGCCAGTGCAAACTAGAGCCCATGCTATTCGGAACAGGTGTCTCTGGACTAGGGAGAGGGAGTACACCATACAAGGCAGCCTGTGGTTCCTTTTACATGAACATGGAGAATACATGGGAAACCCATCTCTGCATTAGCAGCATAGGTACAGGAGTTAATGGAAAAAATGAATACTAGAGGCAATTCATGGCGGATGGATGTAGCCCCAGTTTCCTCTGGGCAAGCCCCTAAATAGAGTAGGAGGGACGATGACATGTCTGATTCTCTGTAAGGGAACTCCTGGATGTATGCACAGCTAAGTCCTTACAAGTGCTTGTGTTGCATTTTATGACAAAACTGTAGTCTCTTGCATCATATGGGGCTCAGTGGTGAGAGCAAGACTAGGCAGCAGACCCTGCTCACTTCTATGAGGAAGCCTGTACTTTCCCTGCATGGAGGCAGTGGCCTCTTCTTGCTCAGAGTCCAGCACAACATAGCCATATACAGTGTCACATACCAGTCTCTACCACATATGTTGTGGCACTGCATAATATAGCAAGTTTTAACCAAGATGTTCATAAGAGAATTAGAGTATAACATGCAGAAGCCCAGAGGACTGTGAAGTTGACCCTTTCACCAGAAAGAGATTACTATGTCCAAAATGATACTTTACACACAGGACACAGGGCACCTCTCCTTCCATTGGATTTTGACTCAGCCAAATTATCTGTCTTGACCTACCCCTGCTGTACCTTCACTGTATCTATTGTGTTCCAGAAGAGAGGGGAAGAACAGCAGCTGGGTCCTGCTGCACCTGCTGAATTTGTGACCCTGAAAATGTTTTATTCACTGCCTTGAAAGCATGACTACTTGGAAAAGTGTGAAGGAGAGATATTGGGGCACTTTTGTTTTGTTGACTTAAAAATAAAAGATTGCAAGAGCAGAATCAGCAAGTTAATTCATTTATTTTTGCTCCAGTCCTATGAAAATTGTGCTGATATCTCCAGCAATGGCCATTTAATGATATTTAGCTAGTATCTGCATTTGGATGTAGGTATTTTTGTTTCACAGTGCTCAAGCACTATTGTGTTTATAAATACATGGGGGCCAGCAGCTCTTTCTTGGTTCTTTGTGTTTCTGCTCCTCTGGTGTTTTCTGGTTTTAGATGCACTTTTGAAAGGTGCATGGAAATTAAAGCTGCATGTAATTTCCCTCTTAAGTGATACTTAAGAATGTGCTTGTGTTGGCACTGCAATGACATGGACAAAATATACTCTGACATAAAGGGAGAAAATGGTGCATTCTTCTCTAAATTCAGATCAAGTAAAAAACACTTCCAACTAATTAACAGTCTTTCACATGGCTTTTCTATTGTTGTTTTGGGTCTGCAAGTGTGACTGAAATACAGAAAAAGTGGAGACATGGTTTATTTGTTTTCTTATTAAGTAAAATGTGTTATAGATAAATTTCAATCTAGGCTGTAAAAAAATTATACTTTGCATTAATATCTGTTTTGTTGTTGTGGAAAGATTTTTTTTTCTTTGAACACCAGAGTTTACTATGCTATCACATAGAAGGCAGCACATCTGTTTTTCAGGCCCTTATGTGCCACTTTGCTGGCAACTGTCATGGCTGCATGACTCTTAGCTCTTTGAGCTGAAATGCTAACCACTGTCTGTCTCAATCTGGCCTTTTGGCCAGGGATTAGCAAGGGGGGAGTTTCAAAATGAAATAACAAAGCTATTTCAAATTAAGAATCAGAGTAGAAAGCTGTCCTTAACACTATAGCTATTAAAAAACCCACAAAACTTCAAGGTTTCCATGCTTCAGAGGAGAAGCTTTGCAATATGGTAGGAGACAGGGGTTTTTTTTAATGAAGGATTTGTGTTTTTGCTGTTTTCAGGACAATATGTCTTACCCAGGCCAAGCTTATTACACTCCCTTTATACTAAAATCCTATGCCCAGAATAGGAAAGGACAAATCCCCTGGACTCTGTTTTTAATGAGCTCACATAAACCTGAGGGTAAGCGAAGCACTGTGAATAAACACAATACTAAATCCCACAACTGCAAGGCATGCTCCTGGTGTATGTTACTGTTAAAGCACTTGACAGCAGTTCCCACTGTATAAAGATTACACTTTGAGAGCTTTTTTTTTTCTTTTTTTTTTTCTTTTTCTTAAAAAAAAAAAAAAATAAAAAAAAATTAAAGCCTTATTCCTGGTAGAAAAATTATCTACTATTATGTTTCAAGTCCTTTACCCATTCTACCCTCCCACCTCTAACTTGAGTATAAATAAATGTGTGAGCAGCAAGAAAAAGAGAGGTGCAAAGTAACTTGTTCAAGGCCATGCAATAACTGTGGCAAACTGGAATAAAATTCATGATGCTGTAAGTGCAGCTCAGTGATTTGCCTGGGAGACTGTGCCACTGCTTACTGAAATGTACTGCAATGCCTTGTCCTATTTGGTGAGTAGTTTTGAAACTTGGCGAATGGGTTCCCTGAGCAGATGCAGTATTCATGAAGCACTGTTTGCTGT
>JAWWLV010000100.1:53964055-53993983 GCA_035041135.1 Platyrinchus mystaceus | reverse complement strand
AAATCCATTGCGCAGGCTTGAAAGGTAAAAAGACCTTTCCCAGATCTTCGTTCGCGAAGACTGGCCACTTTACTTACACTTCTAAGATAGTTTTTCTAGACAGAGCAAAAACAAGACAGTGGACTAGGCACATCAAAACTATATTTGTTACCAAGTTATAAATGCAGATATATACTTGTTATAATGACAGGAGTTTGCCACATGGATATTTGTGCCTCTCTTTTTATAACTTGGATAGAGCCTAGTCTCATTACAGCTTAATTGAAAACCATTGAAGTTCCATGCCTCAGCTCTTTTGATCTTGGAGTTCACCAAACTTTGCTTCCCCAAGGATAACATACATATATATATATATATATACATACATATATATGTATATATATATATATACATATATATGTATATATATATATGTATATATATATCTTTTCTTCTGTATAAAAACAGCAGAAAAAGTTATGGCCACATCTTTGCACAATTAAAATGGGCTTGACAAAGACTAGGCACTATCTACATATAAGATATTGCCAACCTTAAAAATCATGTGTCCCAGTGTCCATGTCCAATTAGTCCCAAAATTCTGTACCTTTTTCCATTTTCAGGGGGAAAGCTGAAAAGAGAAAGAGTGAGTGTTTTTCAGACAGCTAATTTTCCCATATGGTTACTATATGACCATACAATTCTTCAACCTGTCCAGTGCAGGGAGATGGGATGGAAAGGTGTCACACATTAGACATTGAGGAACATAGGAAGGGGTTTTTTAATTAGTACAAAACACATTAAATGCACCTATGCTGAAGACTAATCTCTTCTCACATACCTGCATTCTTGGGTTGGGGACCCAGGCTGCCTTTGCAGAGATTTTTTCTGATTCCCTGTCAAGCACGTTACCTGTAGAAAGCACCAATTTCTCAGAGCTGAGAATTTGCAATATAGTACATTCTCGTAACCTTGCAAATGACATTTAGAATTATCACTTACTGCTAAGAAAAGCCAGTCTTAATAACCAAATACCCTATCCTATATACCTAATGCAGGTTTTGTCTCAGCTTCTAGTTTGTGTCTTCTCCCACCAGGAGGAAGAAAGCAGGCAGAGGAGGCAGACTGACCTAGAGACATAAAAAACAAATTTTCCTGAAATTAGATTTTCTTTTACCATCTTGTAAAGTTTGGGCACTTTCCAAACTGGGCAGTTTGGGAAGCAGCTGAAATCCCAGCTTTCTCTTTTTCCTACCATTATTCACATTTCTACTGCAAGAAACTCCACCTCAGGAAAGTGTTCAACACAGATATGAGATCTTCTTTGAGAATCCTTTCCCCCCCATTCAGCTCCTTCGCCTGCCTTAAATGTCCTTCAGTTTTGGTGCATCTGTGGTGTGAAATTCAACTCCGTAGCTACCTAGCTCACAGAACACTTGAAAGACTAGTTACCAGAAAAAAACCTGCCAAGTTTTCTTCTACTCCAAAAATCTCATTTATATTTCAGAAATGCAATCTTTTAATTGATGAACAACAATGACATACAGATTTTTCTGCTATTCATACACAGACTAGATCAATGTAGGGTCTTTTAGACACAGCTGAACTGAAGAAGACCGGTGATTTTTGAAAAAATATTCTCCCACAAGACACACAGGGTTTTTCCAGGAAATCCATCTGCTGCTTGAAAACTTCATTACAGCGGAAACTGAATCCCAAAGTATACCATTTGCAAGTTCTTATCTCTAGTTTATAGTCAGCCTTAGAAAGAAAACACTGGTTAAAACTTTCTTTTTTGTACATTCTGTATTTCATTGCTGTTTTCCACCAAAGCGGAAAGCATTAAAAGGTGTCAAATTGAACTGTAAACAAATTGAACTGTAAAAAACAAATGATTTAACACCTCTACAACGAGACATCAATCATGAAAAAAATAAAATAAATTGCAAAGTATCATTGAAAGAAGGTAGAAAACCCTTTGTTCAACTTCCAAACATAAAGTTGGTATTTAAAGATTTCTCAGATTTCTAGTAAAAAGGCAACTATGTGTAAAATCACAGTATAGGAAAAGCAGACAAGAGTAGACTCACTGTATCACTCATTGAGTAAGACTGGTTAATATTCTAACACTCAGCACCCATTACATTTTCTCACTGGCCACCAGGAAAATGAGAATACATTGCACCTTACAGAATCAATAACTAAGATAAATGTTATTCTTCTATATTCTATATTCTTCTATACCTTCAAATATGAACATAATAAAATTCCTGGCATATACTTTAGGAGATATGTCTTTAGCAAAACATACATCTTTTTACCTCATACTGAGTTTGAGCCACATTTAGCAAGTTGTCCCACTTCTTTCCAAACATTATTCCCAGTTAAAGGATGCTCTGTTATTTACTTATTGCATAACCACTGACAGCTTTCATAAAACAGAACCTCAAACTGTGCCTCTCACATGTGGCGCACCTCTAAGGCTGTTTGCTATCTCCTACATCTTGTGGAGGACTGGTAGTGGGGGGGAAATATTCATAAATAGGACATTACAGAGGTGGTTTTAAAGGACACTGATTCTAAATGTTGTCAGGTTCTGGGTGTTAGGATCTCTAGTGGGTTCTAGTGTGCTGGATGACAGGCACTCACCAAAGCTATTCTATCACTGCCTTCCACATTTGAACAGGAGAGAGAAAATATAACAAAACATTCATGAGTTGAGATAAGGACAGGGAGAGGTCATGCACTGAATACCATCACAGGCAAAACAGACTCAACTTAGGGATATTAATTGATTTTAGGACTAACAAAATCAGAGCATAAGATAATGAAAAGTAAAATAAATCTTTGAAACACCGTTCCCCCCCCCCCCTTTCTTTTTCCTCACCCATCCTTCCTTTCCAGCAGCAGCACAGTGAGACAAGAATGGGGGTTATGGTCAGTTCATCACATGTTGTTTCTACCACTGCTCAGGGAGCGAACTCCTTTCCCCGCTGCAACATGGTATCCCTCCTACAGGATGCAGTCCTCCACAGACTTCTCCATTGTGAGTCCTTCAGGCACAGTCCCCTCAGCATGGGTCCCACAGAGCCACAGGTCCTACCAGAAAAACCTGCTCCAGCATGGGCTCCTCTCTCCACAGTCAGCAGGTGCCTGCCAAAAACCTGCTCCAGCATGGGTTTCCCATGTTGATATGCCTGTTTCAGGTATCTGCTATATCAGGTACCTGCACCAGTGTGGGTCTCTTCCATGGGCTGCAGGTGGATTTCTGCCTTTGTGTTGACCTCCATGGGCTGCAGAGGGACAGCCTTTTACATCATGGCCTTCACCAAGAGCTGCAGGGGAACCTCAGCTCCAGTGCCTGGAGCACCTCTTCTCCCCGCTTCTCCACTGAACTTGGTGCCCCCATAGTTGTTCTTCTCACATATTCTTACTCCTCTCTTCTCTGGCCGCAGTTACATCTGCACAGTAACTTTTTTTTCCCTTCTTAAATATGTTGTCACAGAGGCTTTAATGTCATTCCTGATTGGCTTGGCCTTGGCCAGCGATGGGTTTGTCCTACAGCCTGCTGGCATTGGCTCTGCCAGACCTGGGAGAAGCTCCTAGCAGCTACTTGTAGAAGTCACCCCTGTAAGTCCCCCCATTATCAAAACCTGGCCATGCAAACCCAACACAGGACCCCATACACTAGTGTGAAATAGCTTTGGTGCACACACCGTTCCTATAATCTGAAATAGCTGAGTTGGAAATTCTGCATATGTCCCGATTGCACTGTGGGAGGTGAAAAATACCTGAAAATTTCCCCACTTACCATCAGATTAGTCACGCTTCATGAGGGAGAGTGACTTTCACTCCATATGATCTTTCATACTCAACAGTTTACTTAATGTACCAATACCACACACATTAGCAAAATACACACCAGAAAAAGGTAATCTTTCATGCATTGCATATGATCAGAAAGCTGGAACCTCATTTCCTAAATATTCCATTTTATCTTTTAATTGACTATCAGAGGAGCTCCTTGCTGGGTTTAGGTTCTTCGCAATTTCACATTTCTCTGGTTCCGTAGTAACAAAGGGTAGAGAAGCAGACACAAGTTCATCAGTATTTATCTGACTCAAATGCTTCATCAATCTGCACACAGTTTAAGTTCTCTCCTGGAAACAAATGGATTAAAGCAGGTATAACTAACATATTCCCCCATCACCTTTCTGCTGCATCTTCACTGCAGGCCTCATTTCAGATGATTTTGAGAGCACATTTTTTCTGCCTATAAACTTCTTTAAGCAGATCTGCCAGAGCTAATTTCAAAATTAACAATTCTTCCACAATATGTAGTTCTTGTCAGGCATCTTTTCTCTAATAAACTCTCAGAGATAGCAATAGAAGCTTCCATGCTGCTCACTGCATTACACCATGAATACATTGACATTTCATCCAAGTCAGGTTTCAAAGGCTTCAAAATACATCAAAGCCTCATTGAAAGGACCTGATATATCCAGGACGGATACATAAAATCTGTATTTAATCTCTGTTTAAACCAGTAAGATAAAAGACACACAGTATTTTATAAGATTAAAACCAGAGAATTTAAAAATCAAAAAAAGAGATTTTCAGAAGAAACCAGAGAAATTTTACTAGCCATGTTCAATACTGAACAATTTGCATCAATGAAGACAGTCACTGCTTTTTTTGCCTCTACACTTCAGATTAGAAATAAATACAAGTTCTCTTTCAACACCTTGTTGTCAATATGTTCTCTTATAGCAATCTTTTGGACAACATCATCCTCTGACTATAGGGGATGTGACTAAGACCACATTCTGCTAAAGCTGTTTGAGTTCAATACATCCATGAAAAGCTTTGCACAAGTCCTTACTTCAGCAGAGGGTGCAAGTACATCACATCTTCTGCACACTTTGAAGCATATGGAATAAGGTTCGTAATAAATTCTAGTCTGTTCCATGTTCAGAGAAGAAAGCTGATATTAAAAAGAAATTTCTATCTCCTCTGCATCTAGCAACACAGTCTGTAAAACTTCAAGCAACTACTGACTAATTGAGTGCACCTTGCTCTGTGACCACTTTTTATTAAGCAGATGCACTTGATAGGAAAATTTATACAAGTTTCTTCACAAGTAGCAGGATTATTTTTTTTAATCATATGCAATCTTGGATACAGAAAGAACCTAACTTTGTCTTTAAGAATTTTAAAGGCAGAAAAGGTAGTGCTCTGAAAAAAATATACTTATGATGAAAATTAGCAAATGTTAAAAATGGCAGCTGGGCAAAGGAACAAAAAACAGGTTCAAGTCTTTGAAAAACTAAACAAAACACCACACAAAACAACAAAAATATTTTAATGGGGTTTTTCCCCTTTGGACTTTGTCATATTTTGATTGGTTACACTATACCAGTGTCTCAGTTTAATGAGACACAAGTGTTTTGCTGAGAATGAGTTATGAGGAAGACGCAAACTCCTCCATCTAAGCAATTGCAAATCTGAAATTAAGAGGGTCCAATAGAGAAAGTGTGGAAAAAGGAAAAAATAACAGCCCCTTATTAAAAGATATATGTGTATTGGCAGAACTAAGAAAAAACACAAATAAAGCAACCAAACAATAATCTTATACCCAAAAATAATCCCATACCCAAAAATAATCCCCTTCAAAACAAAAAAGTAAACAGTTTGGTTTGTGGCCTTTGGTGCAGTTCTAACCACAGTCAGCAGGGGCCACTGTTGCACCACTGGAGATGCAAAGCCTGCAGTATTCTGTGCCATTCAGCAGGGGGCACTGTTGGATCACTGGTGGTCACCACATGGGTGGCCCCCGGGTGTGCTGGAGAAGCAAAAAATGGAGGTCTTCCCTCCCCATCACTGGGAAAGGGGAAAAAGAGGGAAAGAAAAAAAAAGTTCTTCCCAACGGGAACTCCCTCTGTCTGCAGCTGGACCACATGGCTTCCCCTCTCCTTTGATATGCACGAGAACTGCTGCCAAAAAAACAACATGGGAACAGAGGAGAGGAAGAAGGTGACCTCCTTCCCACATAGTTTCTCTCCGATGACAATCCAAACAGGTTCCAGGCTGGGTAGAAAACAGGGTGCAGGTGAACCAGGACCAGGAGAGGAAAAGAAAAAAAACACCAAAACCTGCCGGGTAGTCAGGCTGAGAACAAAGCAACCTTGGAGCTCCTGCCACCCAGACCTTGTCCCAGCTCAGGCAACAACAATGTCCATGCCATTTCCCAGGAGAAGAAAAAAAGTAAAGAAAACTCCTCACCCTTCCCCTCAGACTCTTGAGGGCCATCAACTTAGAATGTGGCTCTGCTAGCCACTTCTTTTGTGTTAGTAGTCCATTGCCCAAGGCACAGCCAATCTGCCCATTCAACATCCCTTTCACACCGTAGGCAGGGAGAAGGGAAAATTCCTGCCTAGTTTCCCAGAACAAGCAAAACCATGACAATAAGAAAGTGTTGCATACATTCAGTTGTCATTCAAAATAACACAGTTTAATATTGGGAATTCATGTCAAATAAAATGGAAATACAGTTAATATATTTTTGAGACAAAAGATAAATCCTATGGGGTATAAATGCAAAGTGTTGGTAGCTTTCTAGTGAACAGAAACATCTCAACTAACACCACATATAAGCTTTGCTTTTAAAATCGTTGATTTTGACAGGGTTAGTGAGTCAACACAAGTTATTTAAGTGAGAGAGGCTGGAGAGAAAAGGTTTAAAATCTGATAGTAAGCCAGGTTACCTTTATGTGACCTCTTGAGCATTTAGGCTGTGTTTTAGCTGAAAGTGTAACACCTGCAGAGGATGCATCTCACTTATTTTTCTGGTCTTCTGTTTGCTTCAACATATCTTTCAAAATAGGTATATGAAAACAAGAAACTAGGGCAATATAGGCAGTGTCTGTTCATTGTTTTCCCTTGTAGAGAGTTTCTGTAACTCCATGCAAGCTTTAACAGGTTTTTGTGATATCTCAGTGATGTGTCTTAACAGTTTCATTTCATATAGTGAAATTTCACCCAGGTGCCAGAGACAGCTTTGGGTAGTGGAAGGTTATTTCTGGAAGATGTATTTTGGCAGAAAACTGGCATAGCATCACAACTGTGAAGGGCCTCCTCTCCTGCTAGGAAGGGCTTTTCTTGTCTGACTAGTGGCTGGCCTGTGGTGCCCATAGGACATGGTGTTCCAACAGCTTGTAAACTGTTATATCATGACAAGACCTGCATATAAGTGCAGTGTTAAAAGCAGTTTCTGAGATAAGAACAGTAAGAATACTCTTGGCTTATTAGTTTGACAAGACTGGTTGGGTGGGAGCTTGAGCACCCTTTGCTTCACCTGAATTGCATTATTTTTTTCCCCGTCTAAGATACTTACATTTCCATACATGCAAAAAAACCCAAACCCCCAACAAAAACAACAACAACAACAACAACAACAAACAAACCACAAAAAACCCAAAAAACCCCCAAAACCAGAGGTGGTCCAGGTTGCCTTCTCTGGGCAGTGTGCTCACAGTGAGATTAGGACCATGCCATCCTCCTCTGCTTAGCTACAGACATGGAACAATTGCCCACATCTTCAGCTGTGGAACCACAGGATGCTCCTGGGCATTCATGTAGAAACCTGTGCTGGATACACTTTGCATGTCCAAAATGGGAATTACAAAGGCTAGTCTCTTTTTGAACTGTTTTCTGCTGTTCTTGTATCCAGACACCTGGAGACTGGCAGTCCCAAGGAGCAACTACCTGTCAGTGGCACCAGTGTTTTGTCCCTGCCTAGCAGCAGCATGAGAAAATGCCTGAAACCACCATTACTTGGCAGTGTGCCTGCATGCAGGTTTACAGATAATGTGCAGCATGATGTACCCTGATGCTATGGTGTGGCTTTGGTGCCTTCCCTAAACCTAGAAGTGAAGCTCATGAAGCCTCTTCCTCTTGGGCTTCAGAGGGAGGCAACTCCACACTAGGTATGCTGGCACTGGTTGGCAGCAGAGAGGGGTGTCAACATCTGGACCTACACATGCAGAAGAAAAATAAATGTATCTGAGGGCCTCAACAAAACTAAAATTGAAAAGAAATTAAGAAATTAGCAGACAGGTTTGTAGCCATCCCAGGACCCTTTCATCACTGTGTTTCCCCAGCTTTCTTGCCCAACCTAAATTAGAGTGAAGATCAGAATTTCCATACTAATAGCTTGGGTGCCCCAGGTATCCCACCGTATTTACAGAGCTGCTTATTTAACCAGGTTGTCTAGTTGATCTGGATTACCTTTTTCCACTTCTTTCCTTTTTGGGAAAGGAATGGGTGTGCATGTGTTGTCTTTTCTATCTTTCTTTTTTTTTTTTTTTTTTTTTTTTTAAATTTAATTTAACCTAGCTAGTTTCACTGGATGTACTTATACTACACACCTCAAATTGGCTGCATAAACCCAGCTTGGGGATCAGAGACAAGTGGGACGAAGGAACTGTTAGTCTCTTAAACTGGTTTAATTACCACAGGCAGTGACATTAAAAGAGTCATCTTATGTTGCTGATTAACTAAAATAGATACCTACTGTTAACCCTTTTAAGTATTTATATGCAGCAGCAGAATCCAGTCTATTTCTATGCACCTGGTTTTAAAAGAAAAAATAAGCACTAAAAACAAAAGAAGGCACACAGAAATAGTGCATAGGTGTGATAACATAATAACGGTTCTGTGTGCACTCTTACCTGTTCTTTATATTTAATAAGCACCTACCCAGAGATTTTAATCTCTGAAATGCTGCTTAGATGTAATACTGTGCTTCTCTCAGGTAGACACATGAATTTTGCCGGTGTGAAAACTGAAACACAAGAGAAGATTTAATAATTTACCTGAATAAAATAATACTGTAACAAATTTTTCTGAACCAAGCAGCAACTCACATCCTTCTATAGAACCCCATTCTTGTGCCAGGACTCTCTTCAGCCACACATGGAAAATGTAGGCTGTGTTTTCCCTACAGCAACCTGGGGAGCAATGGATAGCTCCAGCACTGAGGAAAAACCATTCTGTTCAGAAGCACAGAGCACTGGATGCTGTGCCTGTGCCAGTGGGTTTGCGCTGCTCCACTGTGCATTGCCAGGGAGCTCCATAGAAACTGCACTACAGTACAATGCTCATGTTCTCACATGGTGCATGGCCAGGCCTTGTCTGTCCTCCAGGTTCATGCTGAAGCCAGATTTGCTGGCCTGTGCAGGCAGGCATGCCCATAAAAGTCTTGGTATTTGTTGCTAAGTCTGCTTTTTGGCTGTTTGTGGTATTTTCTGTGTTGTGACTGAAAGTTTTATTGCAGCATGTACAGTTCTACGTCAGCTAGCTTTAATTTACCTAACTTGCATATTAATAGCTATGAAATTGTATTCTAAGCTATAGACAACCTCCAGGGAATCTGGCAGATTACACAGTATTGAAATTTACCTAGAGGTGTGTGTGTGCTGCTAACTCTACTCACAATACCTTGAGTAGAGCAACAAGTGTGGCCAGTATATGTCCAGCTGGTGAATAAGCATTGCTTTAGTCTGAGCAGGGGTTTTGAGCTCTAGCAGTAATGCCTGGGTCATCCTAACTTCTGAAGTGCAGTTTAGGGTTTTATACAGAAGTACAGAGCATAGAATCTGGAGTATCTTCTGGTTGTGTCTACAGTAATTGTCACCTCAAAGGTAAAGTGTGCCACGGAGAGCTGTTGAAACATGCACTATGTTGTGCTGACTTGAGAAAGGGGAAATCAGAGCTGTGCCTCCCCCTAGAGCAGAGATCACAATGTTATGATGGTTGTTAAACACCTGGAAAGTTCAAGTCACTGGCTTGAACTAACTCCTAGGAAAGTTTGTCCTTGTTCTGTGTTTAGTGTTTGTGCTAGAAAAGCTGTGTGTCCTTGAGAAAAAAAACCTGTCAGCTATGGGCTTTTAGATATTACTAAAGCCTTTTTCATCTTGATAATTAAGATTTTGAATCTGATAGACAGTTCGCCTTCTTTATGGAAGGGAGTAAAGCACAGGTTTGATATGCTAATGATGGTCAGTGATACCAAGGGAATAATGGTATAACAAAATTTTTCTCATTAGCATTTTCTTTCATGACCCAGATATATGACATTGCAGCTTTTGAGAGGGACCTGAAGTTACAAATAACCAATGTCTGTGATATGTCAGGATGGAAAAGGATGATACCTTTTGTAGACAAGCAAGCATTACTTGCAAAAGCTAATAAGAGGGAACATGGTATTCCGAGAAGTACAAAAGTACGCTTAAATGATAAATTGAATTGACCTTTGTCAGAAATACGTTTTTAGTAAGAAAAGACTGATCCCACAGTTTAAAAATTATCTATAATCCTTTTCTGTGTCTTCAAATTTGAACTTCAGTTTGGTCATACCACTCCTCTGTTTTTGCCTTTTGCAAATTAAATGTCATGGACAAATAGTGCATTCTAAGCCATATCCTCCTTATTTCTTATGCAGCAGGGATTTTTTCCCCTCAATGTTTAGATTTATTACTATGATACTCTTGCTCAACACCAAATTTCTAGCATGCAGAAGGCAAGAAATATAAGTATAAAATCTGAAGTTACAGGTGTCAAAGACCATGCCTACGCAAGCATTTACAGGCTTACATGAATAACCTTCCCTCTTACATTTTCAAGCTAAGTGAATTGGTAAAAACAATAATTCAGAGTAAAAGCAAAATGCCTAAAGGTATTTGTGTGGAAAACTGGTAGAATTTACTCAGTAGGAAAGTTCTTAGCATACAATCTTTTGTGGAAAATAGGACCCATTACTTCAGAAATCGGGGGGCAGTCATCAGAAACGTGATTACATCTGCAGTTTTTATGCTAAGGGTATGCCCTCTGTCCTAAGAAAGAAACTACCAACACTGCCTGATTTATTTTCTTGATGTCTAAGGTAAATGGAAGGAGATACTTTTGAGTGATGATCTCTAGTCTATGCTGTGCACTCTTCTGTGCTTCCTATGGGATGGATCATGAGAAAGGGAACTGGGGACAGAGCAGTGGCCACAATCATGAGGGATCTTACTGAGAATGTGATCCAGAATTCTGTTTAGAGCATATGAATATGGAAGTAGGATTTAATGAAGGAAGCAAACTGTTTGGAGGGTATATAAAACATTGCAGAAGAAGAACCTCTTCTTATTAGTATGCAAGAAATTCAAGATGAGAGATGAAGATATTTATCCTAAATGGGAACTACTAATAAAATACCTAAATACATACATACATACATGTGGATAAAAAAATACTTTTTTTCTTTAATATCTGCTGGAGTTCATTGTTTCTTTAATGAGCTTTCATTTGCCATATTCATCTGATGCAATCTGTTTCCTGGTTTTGTGTGTGAAGTTGATTGTTTTAATCACTTCAAGTGGTTATACATATGCATATGCAGAATAATAGAGCAAATAAAGCACCTACTTTTTACTGTTCATAAAATTGTATTCTGACAGTATTGTATTTGCTCCATCAAGTTTAGACCTTCTATTATACTGAAGAGGGTTGTTGGAAAAGAAGCTTCACTAGAATATTCTTCCTGTTAAACAACAGGTGGAATCACAATAAAGGCTCTCACTTAAGATAACTCCATGTCTCCTTTTATGCTGCATCAGTAACTCTTTCTAGATAAATGTTTTAGGAAGAGAGGCCCATGGGCTAGAATACACTCAACATTTAAAATACATGTGCTATTGATGGGTCTAACTAAAAGTAGATGAGATTTTTCTTTGCAAATCATGGAAGAATTCCCTCTTTCATATTGCCATGGCTTCCTTTTCATGCAGTCCCATATTGTCATCAAAAACATTCTTGTCAGGAGTGGGTGCTTAAGCTATTTTGAGGGTAAATGATTTTGGGCCCAAAGTCTGTTGTGTTTGCTGAAAATTGATTTTTCTCTCTATGCTAGTCTTCTTAACCTTTTTTGTTTTCTTTTCTTTTCTTTCTGTTGGGGAATAGCAACAAAAAATGTCAGTAAGATAACACTACATCACTAGTCAACTTGGTGACTGGCAGGTCAAGATTTTCAGCAGCTGATACTTGCAAACTTTGCTAAGACTACTTTAAAAAGTCTTCATAGATTTTTTTTCCCATTTTTTTCCTTAATTGCCTGACAGAGTGAAATATCTTGTTTGTATCCTAGCAGTCCAACTTTGGATGGTGTTTCCTTATGTAAAAAGTATGCACATTCTAAATTAATAAATTAACTTTCACATGATTGTTTTTATAAGGAAAATGGGTCAGTCACAAGCTCTTTGGAAGAAAACCAATGACTGTCACATTTACCAGTGCATTAACATCAGGTTTTGGAGAACTTAATATTAAAAATTACTCTTAAGTTGATTATCAATATTTATCAGTTTTCTTGCATAAGAGTTGGCTTGAAGTGACTCTTAGACTCTTCAGTTTTAGGTCTTCACTTATTTTTGCCAGGGTTGGGGGTTTTTGTTGGTTTTCTTTTGCTTAGTTTTTTCTTTTTTCAGGTCATCTCCTTGTCTTTAAACTCCATGACTAATCACTGCAATTTGATGTATACTGCTCCTTGGACTCTTGCTCTTCTTTACAAATATTAGTGTCTCACTGAAACTGGCAGCCTGTGACTGAGTGTCCTTAATGAACAGCAAATTCCATTGAAGGCCTTTCAGTTTCCTGCAGATTGAAGCTGGTGAAGACTCATACCTCTCATCTTTCTCAGCTGGTGCAAGTTCTCAGTTGACCTCTTAGGAGACAGGTGTTTTACATAAAACTCACAAACCCTTAACCCTCAGCTCTCACAGCCTACCTGTGTGTTTGTCATCACCGGTGTCCTTCATGCCCATGCTCCCAAAGTGAGGGCAAGCTCACAGAAGGTTAAATTAGCCAAAAGAAAATTCAAACAGTCTGCTTACAGCTCAGATTTAGCACAGCTGAACAACTGTGCCTGGAAAACACTGTCATGCCCAGGCATAGTTGTTGTGAGATCTGGGTAGCATCACCTGCGGTTGATACAGAGAGCCATTGCTCTCCACATAAGCATGTCCTCAAGTATGATGTCTGGATGCCCTGAGGGTCAGGTTCTTGCCACAGCCCAGTGAAATCTGGGACTGCTGTTGCTACATTACTGATGCAAAGCTAGGCAAATTAGACAAAAATGCCTTTCCCAAAGTTTTGAGCTATGGTCATCTGGATTTCAGTGTGGTGTCTCATGGTTTGTCATTGTTTCTCCAGTATATCAACATGCTACATCTAAAAAAAAAGCAAACCCCAAAATGCCTAGATTTTTCAAGTTATTTTATGAGGTAATGGTGAAATCAAAAACCAGCGAAGATGTACCTCCTTGTCAGACTGACTGGAGAGCCCAGCTGCCATGTTCACCACTAAGGTACTCTGGCTGTCACTGTGGGTATGACTGAACAAGACTGAGGGCATAGCTTTTTTAAAAAATTTGCTTTAATTAATTGCTTGGGCTTTTCAGCTGAGACCAAGGCCATGTCAGTTTTTGTATCCACTTGCATATGTGCTTTGAGGCTTTTCTCCTAAACTCGAGCCGCCTTCTGGTGAGTTATACCATGTCACCCATGTGAGTTGTTTGAATGCATACCCATGGAAGGGCTCACACCTCTTGTGTTTGCCACTTCCTGGTTTAGGGTTTGCCACAGTCACAAAGGCACTGGCAGTATTGCTGGATTTAAAGGATTAGCATTTGGGTTGTGTAGCACCATGCACTGTGAAATACCTGCTTTTACCTTACAGCCCCATGCAAATGGTCTGGTCAGAGAAGCCAGAGGAGCTTGGGGTGCAACTTACAGTCATCGACTTGTATCAAATATGAAGGAGTTAGCTAGAAAGCATGGGCAGATGCATATAAATGGATAAAGAAATTTTGGAATGGTTCCTTGCTAAGGAAATCTTGCTCTGAGGTCATAGCAGAAGAGGAACTGTGTCATTCCCACATGCAGTTGCTTCTACTTTAAGTGAGGAGAGTAATTCTTTGTAAGTAATTCTTTCTCTTTTTTAGTATTTTATGCATTTTGAAATACATGACATTTCCACATTCATTCTTTTTCAGATCAATCTTTGTGAAGGAATTTCAGTTGAATGCAGATGAAGAAAATATAGCCTGGTACCATCATACAAAAACCCTAGAGCCACATGTTGACTGTTGCTAGAGTTAGTTCATTTGCCTTTCTAGAGAGAGAGAGAGACAGAAAAATTACTATCTATTTCAGTTTTCAGTATTGTTCTTCAATTTCAAGGAAAGGGAAAAAACCCACTGCCATCTTTTTTTTTTTTTTTGTATTCTTGCCCTCGTTACATTAAGTTCAGATTCTTTGTTTTAAACAAGAAACAAACAGTCAGAATTAAGCTCTTATTGCATCAAAGACCTGGTTAGTTGACAATTTATTTATTAGTAAGCAGTATTTATTTTAATTATGAACCAAGTCCTAACTGTCTATGCTACACTACTAATTAATTACTCTTCTGGTTTATAGTTGCAGTAAATTTCACAAAGGAATTTTAATTATAAAGATGTTTGAACAGGGAGTAGGTTTGATTACTTGTTATTTGAGATAACTAGCACTGCAATGCAGTCTGATGATATTTATTAGTCTATTCTTTGAGAGAGATGGTGTCACTGAAAATTTGGGGGTTCAACTCCTCGGGTGCAAAATTGAGATAATTGTAGTCCTTCAGGCTCAAGACCATGAATTGATAATGGCAACAATATGAACAGCTCCTGTAGGAGAGTGGTGTGAGTGGCTGTGTGTCATAAGGGGATGGCTCCTGGCACATCTCTGGGAGGATGGCTGTGACAGAAATCCATCTGCTGCTGCACTTGTCCAGGGCTCCAGCCTTTCTGCCCCTATGTGCCAGGGCTGGCCATGGCTATGGGGACCGCACCACACTCCCCACCATGGGCTGGACCAGGGCAACATGGCAGTGTGGGCACAGGCCGGTGTTGTTTCCTTCTTCTTCTTCATGTTGTGCGCTAAGCTCGATAAAATCTCTTCTCTATGGGGCTTTTGAGCGTTGTTGCCATCTTCTAATGCTTCTGTCAAAGTATCTCAGACAGATATTTTGGAGGTTTTGACAGACAGTTTAGAAAGAAAACATTCTCCTGAGAGAGCCTTTCCCCTTTAACTTTTAAAGCTAGAGGAAACCACATTCAGTTGACCAGATCTAGTCATAGAAGAAAATACTTACGTTAATAAAATAATTACATATACATCTAGTTGCAAATTCAGATGATGACACATTTGCAAGTTTCTCACTTCTTGGCAGTCACTGTCTTTGTCTGTAAAAGAGGATAGAACAGAGCTAAGAGTTTGTTTCCTACATATGGTTAGAGGAAGAAGAGCTGAACTCTAACAGAAAACTGTAGGAGATGGCCCTGGAGGGGAGGAAGATTACAGAAAATGGAAAAAAGTATTCCTGGAAGAGAAACTTGATGGACCTAGCTTCATTTACAGTGGATGTGTTTTTAAAGACTTTATAATGGATGGGTTTTAATGTTTACTACTTATTTCAAAAGACTTATACCACTTTCACTGTGTTTTAACATGTTTGAGCATGTTTGCTCCCTCACAGTTAGCCCCCCGTTCTCTGACTGGTTAAAATTTGCCGCAGTGCAGCCAAGATTGTGATTGGTTCCCATTTATGTCATATTCCCTCCTATTATATCCCCACTGGCTAAATCTTTTGTCAATCCTATGCCACTTCCCTTTTTCCAGAATCTTACCTACTCCCCCTATATTTATTATATCTAATAAATCAGATGTGCCAGGATCTGCCATCCTGCCTTTGAACCCTGCAGGTCTCATGTCTTTATTCCCGGACCGTGTTAGAAAACTACACAGCTCTGTCTTCTAGTGTAAAATAGGTAGGACGATGAGAACCAGAGGAAATTCTCAAAGATGAGAGGAGAGGCTTTGCATAACTTATCTAGAGGAAAAAAAAAGGATGGTTTCAAAGAAACACGTGGGGTAAATTTACTTTTTATTTTTCTTCCTTCTGGAACTAGAAATTCTCAAATTTTTTGAGGAACTTCTGATGTCAGTTTCTCCTCAAGGCACTCCAAGACACTTTAGAGCAATGGTTCATAAAATGGTGCAAGAAAGTACTGTATTGGACCAATCCACTTTTCTTTGTAATCTCCTACAAGCTGTTCGTTGGGTTTTTTTGTGGGTGTTTTTTTCTTTGTTTGTTTGTTTGGTTTTTTTTTTAATTTCCTTTGAGGTTGTCTTCCTAGGTGACCTTACTGGAGTAAGTTTTTATGGTTTTCTGGGCTGGAGGCAGACACATCATTTCACAACAAATAATGAGTTTTGCCAGCTGCAAAGCAGATCCCTTGAGGATGTGTAAATGATGACCCTTCCCAGTACACCTCAGGACAACTTGTTTAGGTGGTGGTTTGGGGCTTTTTTTTTTTTAATATATTTTTCTTCCTTTGACACTTCTGCTTTTACCCTTGTTGACAGAGACATTTTTACTCTGAGCTGATTTCGGAAAGTACTGGCCTGCCCTCAAGCCCCAGCCATTACTAAAATATGAGTTTGGTGTCACATGGAGAGGAAAACCATATTGTATGGCTGTCTGGACTAGAGATAATATAGAGAAAATGCATATATGCATAGGAAAGAGGATAAGCATGAGGAGGAAGAAAATGTGGAGTTTAGCTTTCCTCCACAAGAAGTCTCCCAGCCCGAGAGACCAGAAAGTATGTGGTTGATCTCCTCTGTTGTCCAAAGGCCTGGATGGGTATAACGTCGGTTGCTGGATGAAAGCCTTTGTCTTGGTTTTAATATTGATTACCTTTACAGTAGTTACAAATCCAGCAAAATCTATTGGTGTCTGGCACAGAACGCTCTCCTCTGTGCTTGACGCTGAGTGTAAAGTGCTGCCCCAGCCCCACTACCTCTTTCAGTGCATTTACTTCATCAGCAGCACCATTAGGAAAACACATCACAGGTGATATTGACAGGCCTCTGTGTTACCCATCGCATGGGGTGCCTATAAGCCATGTTGTCTTCACATGCAGATCCCTTCTGCTAGGCTGAGGACTTACTTTTCAAGGCACATTGGCCTTCAGCACTAAGTGCCTATTCCAAGCATTTGTTACAGCTTTGCTTGGAAAGAAAACTTTTGCCATCTTTGAGTTATTAACTAAATCTGTAGTGCATCTTGGTACAGTCTATGCAACTAATATTTTGTCTCAGATTAACTCTTAATTTCCTGATTATAGTTCTGTCCTATATATTTTAAAGATGCAGTTCTGCTATTTTCAGGAACTGCTTAAAGGTATTAGTGGAATTAAATATCCTTAGCAGAACAGACAAGTCAGAGAGCATTATATTGGCATGTGCTGACTGTTTTGGTCATACTATGCCAGCTCTCATCAAATCCTCTTCCCACTTGGATAGATCCATTATTAGCTGTATTCCTTAGAATCTGTTCTCTCATCGGAGCTCAGCTTGCTTATTGTTCAAACCATAGTTGTGGTCCCCTTAAAATCAGGTTTTCTCAAAGTAAGGTGCACTTGGTTATTTATCTCATATTAAGAAGTAGCACAATTCAGATGACAGCTTAGAATAAGTACAAGAATCCATAAAATGTACTACAGTTTCTCTGCACAGCATCCCTGTCTGCCTTATGGCAATGGATACAATTGTCTACAGCTGTAGCTGTGCATCACTTCAGCTCCACAGATTTCTTAAGTACGTGGGCAGATGTTGACATCTTTACTTTCTCTGACTAACGTAAAGGATGTCTGAATCAGAAACTTTCTGGGCTGACAGATAGATTCTGCTCTGTACCAGACTTTGTAACTAGCCTGTATGACAGTCCATTCCCGTTTGCCTCAGTTTTGTTAAAGAAATGGATGAGCACCTGTAATAACTGAGAATATGGGACAGCACTGTCTGCTTGCTTGTGGTGATGATTGCAGTTAGAATAATTCTGGATAATGTTTTTACACTAGTCATGGCTATCTTTTAGAAAAAATTGTCATTGTTGTAGGTTTTTTGTTGGTTTTTTTAAAGCATGTACTTTGCCAGTGCTTTGCAATGTGCTCTACAGTTTAACAAAGCCTGACCTGTCTTGGCTGTATAGTGCTGATCATTACAGCTGTGATCAGCAAGGACAGTGAACAATAGAACATTCTGTCAGTCATCGCTGCATGTGGGTCAAAATGCTTGTTTTGTGGTTTTTTTGTTTCTCATGCAGTCTGAGTTCATTCATGCTTGATTGCCCTCTTTAGTTTTGAACTGTAGCCTTGAAAATCAACAATAAAAATTAGAAACACTCAAGAAAATCACCAATGAAATGCAAATCATCAATAAACTAATTTTTTTTTTTAAAGCAGATCTGTAGGAAGCCAAATGTGCCTGCATGACCTTAGGCAACTATCATCTCATCTTGCTTGAGTAGCTGTCACCTGTATTTTTTTCACTCCAGACAGGCATTAGAATGCAAGCTGAAATGGTTCAGAGGTAATTTCCATCCCACACGAACTTACACCTTCTTTTATGAAACATTCTGTCTTCTCAGTGTTGAAATACAAGGGTGAGGGGAGCTGTGGCCTCTGGCCTGCTGGGTGGGCAGAGGCTGTGGAACTGCCAGGGACTGCGCTCTATGGCCTACTGAGCCCCGCTGCTTGGAATCAGGGTGGGAACAATTCAGGTTACTGTTTTCACATAGGATTCAAGTTCATGTCTATTTACCAAAGGAATGAAGATTCGTCTGATAACCGCATGTAAGCAGCTAGTCCTCTGCATTTCTGCGAGCTGCTGCTGCAGCCATCTCTGCCTGAAGAACCTTGGGGAAAATGTGCAGGCAGCTGATCTTGGCAGTGTGTGTGTGTGTGTGCACGTGTAAGTGAGCATGTGTGTTCCCTCCCGGGGATCCTCACTTCCCAGCATTATCAACTGCCTCTGCTCTCTCCATCCTCTTGAGCCCCGCTTGTGGGTGAGACCCCTCTCTGATGTCGTGGAGGTTAGATCACCCTGGTGTGATATGGTGATATGTAGAGAGGAGAACTCAGTTTTCAAAGGGCGATTTAGGTGATTGAATCCAGTCAGAGATGTTAGAATAATGCTTTTGAGCTGATTTAGGCTACTTTTAGGAACTGAGCTCTGTCAAAGCTTGCCTGAATATTTTTGCACAGTGCTGCTTTTTGCTGCATGGACTTACTTTGGATTAATAAACACAAGGTCATTTTGTCAGTGATATGTCTGTCCCCACAGGACTATGGCTGTGTGAGGAAGACGAGTATGAACAAATTCAGATATTTGAGAACATGCTTCAAGTCTGCGATATGGGGACATGTAGCATGAGGGCACTGGGTATTGCTGTCCATGGGAGGTTTTTGTGGGTACCAGCTCTCCAGCATGGGCTGGGGAGACGCAGTGCAATGTCCCCATGCTGTACATAATAAGCGTGTTTTGGTGGGACAAGAGGTTTTTACTGTTTCTGTTTTTAAGCACTGATGGCCACTTTTACCTGCATGTCCAGGCTTACTCCTTCGCTGAATAACTTTTCCCTTTCAAAAAATTGTTAATGCTTGTCGCTTTAGTTTTCCACAGGAGTATTGTACGGATGAAAGTGGGCACTGGAATGGAGGTGTGTCCACTGTGTGCTAGCTGTAGGAATAGTGAGAGTTCTGAGTGTATTTGTGAACTTCAAAATATTGGAAAAAAACTCCGGAGTTGTACCTACATTTCAAAGTAAATTCTTCTGATAGTATTAGGCTGACTTATGACTAAGCAGAGCTGAAAGGGCTTACACCTTTTCCTGGCAGGAGAGCTTTTGGACTGTAAGTTTAATTGGACCAGCCTCGTGATAAAGCTGAACACTCGTCTCTAGCCCTTGGTCAACTCAGCCAGCAAAATAGAAAGGGTTGAGGTTAGAGACAGTCTCTCTGACAGCACCATTCTTAAAAGGCTTATGCTGCCTGTAAAACAGCACTGTCTCCTTTCCTTGTTAATCTTGCTTTGCCAGAGCAGTAGTGAAATCTCAACTGGTGTTACACAGGGCAGAAAGAGACCCACAAGCTGCTTTGTGCTTCTTGTAGTTGTATTTCACCATTCTTAATGACCCAGAATTGTACACATGCAGCATTAATAACTTATTCCTGTTTGCCTTAGAACCCAGCATCCTAGTACCACCCCTCTGTGACTAGAATCAAAGAGTAGGGACTGATGGGGAGAGCAGAGGGATGGAGAGGGAGAGCTGTAGGCAACCCCCATTGCTTTGCACCAACTTCCAGCCAAGTCACACAGCCAGCAAACAGGTCTGCTCCTGCTTGTTAGAAGGTCACTCTCAGTGAAACAACCTAATGGCTAGGCTAATGACTTTTCTGGTGGAGAAAGTTGATACCTTAACAGTAGAGTTGTTACACTGCCCAAGAAAGTAGTCTGTCCTCTTGCTTATTGTGTTAAGTAGAACCACACAAGGGCCTGGGCCCAATAACTGAGGAAGGTTGGGGGCTGTGCTCTGCATTGCTCAGGGCCCAGAACAGTCCTGCTTTAAGCAGTGAGTAGTACAAATTTAGATGAGAGAAGGGTGGCAATGAGTACGGAGCAAAAACCTGGCTGAAGTAAGGCTCTGCTGTTCAGCAGTACTGCAGCCTCTGGAAAATGCTGTCTTTTTTTTTAAATCTTTTTGTAAGTTTGTAACACTGAGACAATTGACTTATCACCTGCCTTCCTCCTCTGCTCCAGTAAGGTACAGCTACCTTTATTTCCAAAGATGATCAAATTGTTGCTATATCATATCATGAATATTTCTAATAAAACCGTGATTCATTTCAGCTTGTATTTGCAATCTTCTGTTGCAGACGCCAAAAGAATATTTTCTACTTTTTGAGCTGTACAACTTAGTCTAATAAAGGATACCATCACTACTGCAATTCTTCACTGAGGGCCTCCCTCACCTGAATTTCACTGGGATTGAGCCTTGTTCTCTCTTCTTTTGGGTCACAACTAAAGTAAGGCCTTTGTTTAAGTAATGTCCATTTAAATGAAAAAAAGAAACTGAGTCAAGCACAACCTGCTGCAAAGCACTTACCTCTCTCAGCAGTTTGAAATGATGAGTCTGCAGCCCTCTCAGTTCTTGTTCTCTCTCCTTGGTAGCAATGCGTTGGCAGCCTGAATAATTACTATAGCCTCAAATGTTGTATTAGAAAAATCCATTGCAGCTGAAGTCTTATGCATTAAGCTACTTGTCACCCTGCTGTGGTTTGCAAGTTGGGAATTTCTGAGAGCTGAATAGTAAAATATAAAGGAGATGAGCTGATAGTTTTGTGTGATTGTGTGTGTGTGTATAAACACATTTAATCACAAAGAGGGAAGAAAAAGTGACAGAGAAGATAGCTTTTCATTCTCCACTGTGTAGCCATAATATGTATAATGTGTCACACACACTGTCTGGCACTTAAGAATAGCAAAGATGACAGTTGTTTTTAGGACCTTACCTGCAAAAAGAGCCCAGCACTCTGCTCAGACCCCTGTTCCAGCCTGTGGGCTTACAGCTGCCTGTATCTCAGAAGACTTCAGCCAGTAGCTAAAATGTCACAAATAATGGGATCAACCTACAGGGTGCTGTTTCCTGAGGTGTGTGTGATTGCATCTGCTCAGACAGTTGAGCATGATGCCAGCCCTGGTTTGGATATTACACTGGCATCTGAGCCAGAAAGCTGCTCCATGGACCTGTTTTCTGATGGACTGTGCTGCATTTTTGTGACTGGAGCTGGCTTATGTTTGTCTTTCCAGCAAACAGTATGGATGTATTCAGATCTGTCTGCACTTATTGGTGTACATGGACATACATATGGCTGTGACTGAGCCTTTTGCCTATAAGCCTTCCTCCATCAGATGAAAAAATTTTCTTTATTACATGGAGTTCTGCTTTGTTCTTTTTTTAGTTTAAGATAAAATCTGTTGTTGGAGTAGGCTAGCTGAGAGTCCCTCTACTTGTAGAGCCAGTTTATCTGCTTGAGCCCCTCTTCATGTGCTGTGCAAGTCTCTAAAAGAAATTAAAGTATAATTAACACAAGGCTTCCTAAGTAAGTGAAACTGGAGTAATGCATACTTCTGTCCAAATGGTACAGGGTTTATGAAGAGATTCTTGTAAAATCCATGTTTCTGAGTTTGGTTTCAGTGAATCTACCAAGCTCTTTCCAATTCCTGTTTCACAACTTTCTTCCTTCTTCCGTATCTCAGCAGCCCAGCTCCAGGAGGTCTGACTGCACACGATCTGCCACATAGGCTGCCTTCAGCAGTGGGAGCTGCTAAATAACCTACATAAGGCTTGTCACAGGTCGCTTATGTTAAACTTCAGGGATATATTAAAATAAGAATCAATGGATTTAAAGTTGTAGGGTGATGTAGTGTGTGGCCTATCTGTGGTGGTGAGAGTCGTATGTTGGATGGATCCTCTTTGGTGGAGAAAGACTGGAAGGCAATGAGGAGTGCAACTACTCCACGTCCTTAGGAAAACCTTCCCAGGTAGCTTCTGAAGCATTTGCTCCAATATCTAGCTGCCTGCCTGCCCTGTCTTTATATCCAGACAGAAAAAAAAGTCTCCTCTCTGTTGCTTTTCTCAGTTTCTCAGAGCTGAGTGAACTCCAAGGCTGTAATTTACAACTTGTGACATTTCCTTTGCCACTGAAATTCAGCTGTCTCTAAGTTCATTTCACGTGCATAACCAGATTGTGAAGGTGGAATTATAATGCTGCTTTCTTTTGATTTTGTATTTGTAAACTTTTGTTGTATTCATTGATGTTAGATTCTCTAGCATTATGTTTTTTATTTTCTGAAATTACACTTTGACGCTGCATTGTTTGTATTTGACTATCATCTGCCCCAGACCTTCAGTGCAATGCATGTAAGGCATTGTTCAGACAAGTGATGCTAGCAAAGTATGAGCATATCTTGCCAGTGTAAACTGGTCATCAGTCTGTCATGGTTTTCAACTATCTCCTGCGTGAAAAGTACTGTACCTTTAGAGGGAGAATGCACCATCCCAGTACCTTGTTGCAGTTTTGTAGCTGAGGATGGATAAGCTCACAATTGAAGGAACCACATTGTTTTCTACATCCACTACTTTGTGTGTATGGAGTGCCCAGAACACTGAATGGGAACCACCTCATGGAGAATTAGTAAGGACAACTCATGAATAAATATATTTAGAGTGGCAATGAAGGATGAATTTAAACTGAGATGTAGTGGAAAAGCCCAACATGAAAGCAAATATCTGAATAGTCCAGGGGAAATTTTGCTGGAATAAGAGAATTTTTACAGATAAAAGAATTGAATGGGTTGCAAGAAGTCAGTTCTTCAGTTACATCCTCTTATTTTAAAATCTTCAGCTCTTGTGGTTTCTTTTCCTCTTGTTGGTGTGTTACTGAGGGACCAATTTTATCTACTCAATACAATTGCCTATAAAGGATGTGATTTTAAATCTTTACAATTAATTGCTCTTATCAGAGTTTACATCCTTCCATGGTTAGTGTAGGACCCTTCAGCTGCTTAAATACAGCAGACTGATATTGAGGAAGTAGATTTACTCAATGATAAAATAATGGCAGATTTCAGAGCAGATCAAAAAACAGGACACTTCCTGTTACCAATATTGGAGCATGTTTTCATGCAAAGCACAGGAGACAGTGGTTCTGTAGTGGAGACATACATCACCTTAACTTGACCACAGATCCTGGGGAGGTCTGGAAATTGTGTGTCTGCAATATCTTTGAACATAAGTAAAACAGTGATGAGGAATAGTATATGTCTTTCATAGCAAGGGCCCTTGGGGTCATTTGCTCTTACCTAATGACTTTTAGAAATGTCTGAACACCTTTTTAAGCACAGTCTAGAATGGGGGAAAAATAAGAAAAACAAGGAAATAAAAAAAAAGGAAGAGTTGAGAGATTGATATAGGAGTGACAGGCTGGCATGATAAGGTTTTCTGTCTGGGTGTTCTCTAGCTTGCAGACAGAAAAGCTGCATGTGTTGACCTAAAGACTGTCTTGCCCTGTCTTTGCCTTTGCCATTGTTTCTGTCTGCAACTTTCCCTTTCCCTCATTTCTTTTTGTGTGTTTGTTTCTTGTGAGAGAAATCAAATGGATCGTATTACTCTCTGTCTCTAGGTAACTCTTAATTGGCCTAATTGCTACTGGAGGGCCAGACATAGAAAGTTTGAAAACAGTTGACAAGAAAAGAGGGTGAAGAAAAATGCTCTTCTGAGGCTGAAGTGTCTTGTGGGGAGAACCTACTGGATAAAACAGATGAGATAACAATATGACCTGTGTGTTTTGCTTCTGGTATGGTTGTGGTTTTCTTTTGACTGCTCATAAGACATGCCTATTTGGGGCTTTTCCCCTGAGGGAACATAAGAGCAGAGAAGAGAAACCCGAATTCTGAGAAAGCCATAGTCACCCACACACTGCAAGGGTGATCTGGATGCATCCTCAAAGTATTTTTTCCTGGTTTAGACAATGAAAATGTCTTCCTTGCAGGAGATGCATAGGTGTTTTTTTTCCCTGACCAACACACTTAATAAAACTTACTTTTCAACATTTCTTTAGGCAATCATATCTTAGAATATTGCAGCATCTAGATTTCACATCACCTAAGCCTAGGTTTATTTATGGTCCTACCTGGAGAGAGAAAAACCCATGATAGCTTCCCCAGTACAAACTTCATTTCTCTGAGAATGAAATTTTAAAGTTGACATGCCCTTGAAACTTAAGTTAGCAGAGATGGTGGAGCATAGGTTGTGTTGGAAGAGAGAAGTGAATCAGCCAGCACTGTTAGCACAATGCTTACAAGCTTAGCAGTGACCTGAAATGAACACATCCACCCTGAGAGTTAACTAGGTTTAGGTATTAATCAGGGATGTGTCTTGCTTGTAAGAGAGTAGTAGGTCAAAATTATAATAAACACTAAATTTTTCTGAATGCTTCAGACAAATGTTTTCTAGCACTTCACCTCACTCTTTCAAACATGATCATGTTAAAATCAATACAAAATACTTAGAGAATACAAGTAGTGGAAAAATTTTCTTAGAACTGTATATAGATATCAATTTAGAACTTTCCAGGATAAAAAGAAAAGAAAGGAAGTTACTAAAAATGAAAATGATTGAAAGTTGTGGGCATTTGATGAATTCATAGCTGTTACTTTATTCCATTACACGGTAGGCAGTATATATAAAGAAAAAAACCCAATCTGGATGTAATGATATCTCTGTTTAGCCATTATGAAAATGGAGATTACAAGCAATATTAGCAATTTGCTAAAGGCATGTGGTGAGAAAATTAAGCCTTAGCTCTTTCTTATATTCTTCATTTTGTTGTCATTCCTTGGCTACTGCAATTTGTAGTTACTGGTGGAGTATAAATTTGCTTCAATCTATTAGTTTTCTGTTTAAATAATACAGTCATGACACATCTATATGGAAGCTTGTAAGTAGACCAGCCAATATTTGTTAAATATATCAGACATGAAGGTAAAAAAATGCACCATACTTTTTAATGTCTTGTTTGTGTGGTTGAATCCAGGAAGGCAGATGACCAGGAGAGAAAACTGTTTACTCCTACTAGAGAAAGAGAAAGTACAGGATTTTATTTAGTACACAGAGCATTTTATGTTATAAGTATCAGATGTCTGTGTTATAATCAGCTGTTCTTCCCCATGCAATACCTACATAAGAACAAAACATTCAATCTCTAAGTTCCCAGAAAGGTGAAGTTTATATGAGGTTATTTCATATTTTATTAGGGTGCAGATTCTTCTTTTTATCCTAAGGAGAAAAAAGATCTCTTTTAATAAGAATGTGCTTTTTGAAAAGCTGTCTGTTTTTTGTCAAGATATCGTAGATAAGGCTATAATTGTTGCAGGAGAAATAATACTGTGCTCTGGAGGTTCATCTGAATGATAGGTGTGGCTAGAAATGAGACTATAGCACCCTGGGAACTCTTAGGCACAGGAGAAAGCTATAACAAGGCACTCACACATGCTTCAGTGTGTAATTATTCTGTCTGAATGCAGCTAAAGGATTTAATTAGTATATAGGAGGCAGCATAACAGTGGAGTCTGCCTGATGACTATTGATTTTTAATAAGCCAAGAATAATGAATTGTCTTCAGGAAAATATTATCATAAATTTATTTCCTGTGAAGAATTAAGGAATTAAGAGAGTGTGACCCTAGGTCTTTCATTTTAACTTGTTTTAATTCCCTTGAGCAAGAGTCCCTTTTGACTTTTTCTATTTATGGCTTTTTTCCCCTTTCTTTTTTGTCTCTTTAGAATTTCATAATAAAGACCACATAATATTTTCTCAGACATTCCTCTGTTAGCCTTTTTAATGTCAGTTGTGTCTGCGGAGCTTTTCTGCTGTGGGTGTAAAAGTGTATGTAAGATGCACTTTCTGGGAAAATGTCTCCTCCTTTCCCAGGAAGCTAGAGCATGGTTCTGGTTTTGTACTGGTTCAGCCTCATCCCAAGGGTGTGTGAATACTGGAAGAGAGAAGAAACTGGTCTGCATTGACTCTTAATGCCCACAGTAGTGGGAATTGGTAGTCCCTTGGGAGTGCTACAGTTTGGGTATCATGGGAAGCACTGGCTCCTTTGAAGGCAGTAAAAGTTTTGTCCCTGAAATTTGGTTTCTTGTAGAAATGCAGTCATGTTCTACAACATAGGAACTCAGGGAAGGCTCTGACATTCCCCATATCAGCTCTCAACAGCAACAAGACAAGGCTGTGTGAATGACTTGCACTAAGATAAAAATAGAAATTAGGTAGGCAGTAGGTGTCTGAAATATTTCAGGAAAAATCCCTATCTATTTAGTTGGAGAGCAATTGCCAGTGGAAAAAATCTTTGGGAAGGTGAAATGAGAATGAGATGAGATTGGTCAGGGTTTTCTGTAGGGGAAGGGAAATTCATTCAAACACCAAGGGAAAAAGAAAACAAATAATGGGGTTTGCAGATGGTAGAGAAGAAGTAGTGGCATTCCTGCTTGGAGTGGAGTACACTCCACTTGGTTGGAGATGCTGTGTGACAAAATGCCTGGGGCTGTGGTGGGAGTTTTTAAGGACTGGTTGAACAAGCACCTGCCAGGAGTGTCATTAGCCTATTTCCCTAGGCAAGCAGAAAGATGAGATGACCTCTTGCAATCCCTCTCAGCCTGTAACTGTGTCATCCTGGATGGGAAAGTGGAGGGTGGGAGGGAATCCTGTGTTTTGTGATGTTGGGGAGTGCAGGAATGACTCACAGTCACCTCCCTCCTGATGCAGGATTCAGTGTTCCATCACACAGTGTAGGAACTGGCAGTCCCATCCTGCAGCTATAGGTCCACCAAGGCTTCCTTAAAGCCTGTGGGAACCCCTGAGTTCTCTGCTGTTGTGGAAATGCAGCCTCAGGTACATCCTTCATATTGCTGGCAAGGAATATGGGCTTTGAGACTGAGTGTAGAAATTCTGTAAATACAAGATGTCCAGGAGCAGAGAGGGGGGGAAAGGAACTATAGGGGGGACAAGAAGCTTGTAGCTATTGTACACCATTGCTGTTGTTTTGAGTGCTTCAGCTGAACAGATCTGGTGAAGGGGCTGTGCTGGTGAATAGGCTCTCAGCAGTGATGGAACTGGGAAGATACTAGTGCTTAATTACTGCCCTGCAGAGACTTAGTCCAGCTTCTCCATGTCTCCTTATGGGGTTTTATTGTTTTGGTCCTTATGAAAACACGAGGAACAACATCCTTTAAAAATATTTTTATTTTCAGGCAAGTAAAGTGAGCTTATCAGTGTGCAAAAAAGACAGGTTGACACTCTCTGTGCTTTGTGAAGAATTTTGCCATTTGCTATTGTTTGATATTTGTGGGTTGTTATGTCAAACACAGCCATCTCTGAAGAAACAACTCACAGACCCCCCACTGTAGAAACTTCCTCTTCTGAGCTATTCAGAGACTGGTATTTAGGTAAACCTGTGGAACAGAGGATCAATTTGTGAAATAATTCACTGACACAATCCACCTGAAAGACAGCAAGTACCAATTAATTTTTCATGGCTGTCTTGATGCACCTGTTTTATTTTGTTAACTGCCTGTTAACCTGAAAATCATTTTTGGCTGATATTTTTGGCAGAAAGGAAGTCTGTGTAGTGACACTTCGTTTGTGGCTCCTCTTTAGACCTACCCAGCTCCTGCTCACAGTAACAGCAGGGTGTCCACTACCTATAAATCCAGAAAGTTTTAGTTCTAGTAAGCGCTATTTTACTATTCTTTTTTCTTCAGGAAACAGTACAAATTAATCTAACTGACTACATGAGGTAATAATTTCTCATGAGGCTTCCTGTCAGACCAGCCAGGTAGCTGTATGTTGTCTGTGGCTTTCAGCATTGCCTCTCTTTCTTTTACTTGCTTTCTTATGCAGTAGTTTGACATGATGTAAACTCTTGAAAGAGTCAGCCTGTAGAAACTGATCTCATCCCTTCGGGAACAGTTTTACTTTCCCTCCTGCTGCTTCCAAGGGCTCCAGGTGTGTGTGTCAGTGTGAGATTGAATACTGACTAAAATTAATTTTCTTGTTAAAGGAGGGCATTATTTGTACTTGGCATACACATTTTTAATCCAAACAAGCAAAATGGAATCAATGGTGACAGGAAAATGGCTTGTTTTCATGCAGTGGATTTGTAAAATCACCAGCTCTGGATGGGAATAGGGACTTTTGTGGTCTGCATATAGGAATGCATGATTGTGCTCTTCTGGACTCGACAAATTGCTGTTACTAACAGCTACAGACAGTACAATTGTATTTCAGCCCACTCTAAAAACCTTTCATTTGCAGCTGGTTCCCAGAAAAATACCTGAATCCTTAGCTTGATTTGTGGATTTTTTAACTTTGTAGTCTGGCTCAAGTCTAAAGTTGTCAGTGATTTGGGAAGTTTAAATGCCCCTGGTGTGAAAAGGAGGTTGTTCTCCCTAAATGGATGGGGTAATGGTTGGAGGTCTCTCTGCTCTCACAATGTCTTTTTGACCTCATGGATGGAAGAGAGCTTGAAGGTAGTTACTTTATATCACAGAACAGTTATAATTAGATTTGCCAACTAATCTTGAATGAAATGTTAGATTAATTCTTGCTGCTGCATTTTCTTTATCAACTATCCTAAATGGACTTTGTTTGAATTTGCTCCAGAGAAAGCCTGAACAAAAGAAATTAAATTATGCTTGATTTGGTTTACAAACCCTTAGCTGACCCTGATTCACTCGACATTTCTTTGCAGTCCTTTGAGGATTCTTTAGACCTTCAATCATGTAATGGAGTTGACATGAGCTTGGGGCCCTGTTTTCTGAAGTGAGGAGTATTTTCATCCAAGTCCAGCAGAGCACTTGCCTACCTATTCTATTCTAAGATTACAAATACTTTCACTGCCTTCGCTGGGACAATTGCCAGGCAATAAGCTGCAGGCATGCAAGTCTTTGTGTGGTTTGGAGACTATAGCTTTGTGCAGCTTGATGAATATTTTAAGTTTGGATTGAATTTAGCAGTGTTTGGGATTTTTTTGACTGTTTTCGTAATATTTCCTTGAAGCGGGTGTCATGGGTTGGCCATGGGCCATTTTTTTTCACTTCCCTCCCTCCTCCCCAGTTGCTATAAATTGAGAGAAGATTCATGCAGACAAAAGAGATCTGATATGGGGGAAATACTATTCGGAACTATTACTAGTAAAATAAAAAAACTAAGGAACTACACATATATATATATATATATATAAATATACACCAATTCTAACTAGGCAAAAGTATTATGTATTTACAGAAGTACCCCTCCCCCCTTCAAATCAGTTCAGGAGGAGAAAAGTCTCTTTTTCACTTCCAGAGCTACAGGTCTTCCAAAACAATTCTGCAGCATTTGAAAGTTTTCCTTTTGTTATCT
>JAWWLV010000100.1:53932288-53944108 GCA_035041135.1 Platyrinchus mystaceus | reverse complement strand
ACGTGCCCTGCCCAGCACAGCTGTGTTCTCAGCAGCATGGCCTCAATGCTCGTGACTGCTGCCTGTTCAAGGACAGAGGTATTGGTCACATAATCCATCCAGTGGATGTTTAGGATTGTACAGAGGCAGCGTTGATGAAAGCGTTCTAAGAGTCACAAGTGGTGGTGGTAAATGACCCATGATTCAGACCCATATAAAGGAGTAGACAGTACAATGGCCTTGTAAACGCTGATCTTTGTACCTTTCTTCAGGTGTTTGTTTAGCCAAACTCTTCTATGGAGTTTACCAAAAGCTCTGTATGCCTTTGCTAACCTGTTGTCTATTTCTTTGTCAATCTTATCAGCCCAGCAATTTAATTACCTGGGAAGCATCATCTCCTTTTTCCCTATTCCAGGATCATAATTTACATGATGAACAAATGTCATATTAATCTTTTCATATGGACCCATAGTGTTCATCAAATTTCTCGTTTTCTTAAACCAGTCTGTCTCATTATGTTTTTAAATATATTAATTTTCATGAGAGATGAAAAATGAGGCTTTCACCTCTGTGTCCTATTATTGGCATGGATTCATGTTACTGACCTGTCACAAAATCCTGATAGGGATAATGCATTCTAATTTCATTTTGAGGTAAGCTAGTAAATTGTGGCATATCTAAGTGATATTTCATGGTAGGTTTGCAGATTCCTGTCCCTACTTATAGTTTGATTAGTAACTGATAATTAATTGCACAATAGTTTCCTTCTAAAATGCACCACCTTTCTGGAAGTGAAAGCAAAGGTTAATGTTAATGAGAAATTCTATAGGAATGTTTGCATTAAACTAGGACAAAATTATGGCTGCAGCCACAGTTTCTCAGATTTGTTTGAATTTTTGGATAATGTTTTTTCATGCTATGCTTCCTTCAACAGCATTTTGGATAAGTAATCCGCCTTTTTTTTCTGTAATGATCTAACTCCATGTTGTCCTTAGAAATATGCATTTCCCTCTTTTTGGGCAAATGTACCTCTGCATTAGTGACTTGAGTGGCACATGCCTAATTCAAGGAAGGAGATGCCATTATGGCAGTAGCCACCTGCCTGTTGTGACTTGGGTAGCTGAACTGGTCCTCCATATGAGCAGGAATGAGCACCTTTTGGCAACTAATGCGAAATCCGAGTTTTCTGAAGACTTAGATCTATAGTCAGGTTTTGGCATGCACTCAGATATCCTAAGTGGGTGACTTCTCTTGTTGTCTTTGCCTGCAAGATGCAGAGGAAATCAAAGAGAAGCAGCAGAATGGAGGGTTTTGTTCTATCTCCAGCCCTCTGTGGCAAATAATTTCTGCAGGCAGCTCTTCTCTGTTACACGTCATAGGAAAACAGTTCTGGGTGACCTATATGTGGCCATCAGGGAGGAGAAGGTGACATAATATGACACTCTTAGTATCTGTTAAAGGGTACCTCAGAAGGAGCCCAAGGATTGTTACTATCTTTAAAGATGGTGATTGATCTAGTCACACAGTCCTCTGCAAAGTGGATATTTCTGTATTTCTTTAGAGTAAAGGCTTATCTGACAGAAACCATCCAGTGGCTCATGTCGATTAGCTTGTGTCAGGAGGAACAGTCTACTGAGGCCCCTCATCTCTAGTATCTCTCTTAATAGAAAATTTTTTTAACAATATTCACATATATTTCTAGGGGTTTTTAAATATTGCATTTATTTTTTTGTTTGTTTGTTTGTCTTCAGGTCAATTTTCTTATGAATTCTTAAACTCGGTTTGTTTTTATGGGTGTTTAGGGTTTGGTCTTCCAATAAGTGTATTACCCATGACAATGAGCTGGGAAAAGCTCAGTGACTTTCTCTGTAGCATACACTATTCTTAACATAAAGTTCCTTTTTCACATATTGCCTAGTACTGCCTAATCTTACTTCCTTGCAGCCATGCACACACTCAGCCTACTTGTAGAAAACAGGTATTTGAGAGGAGTGGACTATGTAAAGATCTGTGTGCAAGTTCAAAAGACAAATATTTCTCCTGTTACCCTCAAAACAGGTGATGTTGTGAAAGACTTCAGACGTTTATCTCTACTTCACTGTGCACAATTTGAACCATGTGTACAGTTTGAACCATGGTAATGCAATAAGTGCAGCACAGGTGAAAAAAAATGTATCATAGTATTTTTTATGCTGGTTTATCTTGGTTCTTCATTGAATGCCCCTTTTTTGTCTTTCAAGCAATACATTACCATAAATCAGTGGTCCACCTGTCAAACCAAGTCCAGAAGTGTGGAGTAATTACTTCTGCCACATAACTAGGGTGAGCTATGAACGGAAATATCATCACTGTCAGTGTACAAAGCATGCTGTCCTTGGCTGTTGATGTGCACTGCTCAGCTACAGACCAGCTGATTAAACAAGAGCTGGGGGTGTCACTGTGGTCTTGTACATGGGTTGGTGGAGGCTTGTAACCAATATGCAACAAACGATATAAATTCTAGTATTTAAAGGGCTTAGAGGTGCTGCAAAGATGAAGAAAAGATTTTCTCCTTCAGATATTTGACATTTCTAAAGATCCCCAAAGCAGGTAGACATTTTTTGATTTTCTGAAGCATTTCAGGATGCTCGAATGCTCTTAGGCCTGTGACAAACATGGCAGTGATAAGTTGGGACTGGGTATTGCCTAACAATAGAGATGGCTTTAGGATTGAGAAAGTGTTTGTTTGCTTCTTTGTATAAGGAAAGGTGAAAAATTGTTGTATTTTCTTTGTGAATACTTTAGAGACTGAATTGTGGTTAAGCCTCCTTCATATAATTTTCATCCATCAACAGCTGTGATATATGTGAGCAGTGCCATCTGACATATCAAAGTTTGCTGATCTACGTGGAAATAATTGAACACAATAGACCAGTTAGGATGCATACCTGTTCTGTGAAATCTTCTGGTTAAAGAAACCCATAATTTTTTTAAGTTCTTTGGGTCTGATGCCTTAGAGTTTTGATTTTTTTTAAAATTTTGTAGATTTTAGAAGTAGTTATATAGTGAATGTAGATTTTAAAGTAGCATCACATTATCCCTTACCCTTTAACACAGCAATTACCACATAGGAAACCCTGTTACCCTTTCCCAGATCAATTCCCCTAAATTCCATTAGCCTGTTTAGTCTAATTTTCAAGGTAGAATGGTAGAAAACACCCTAAAATCTGAACAAGAAGATATAGCCATAGACACAATGACCTTCAGGCCCAGAGCTCTGGAAGGCCTCCAAGAGCAGCACATGCTCTGAGGAAGATGAAGAAGAGGGGGTCCCAAAACTCCCCCAGACTCAATTCCTGAAATGTGTGTCAGGGGGCAGAACCTGGGTGGTGGCCGGGCAGGGATTGGGTGAAAATTATTGTAAAAATTGTAAACACCTTGTTCGTGAGTGCGCGGTGGTGGTGGTATTCCTGGAAATTTGGGGGCTCATTAAAGCCTTTTGTATCCTTCTCTTACCTCCTGCCTAATTTGGCCTGGAGTCTTTTTCCTCCACAGCTTTTTAGGCAACAGGTCTTTATATGGCTTTTCTATATGACTTCTCCTGATGACCTCCTTGAATTTTGTAACACCTTAATTGAAATGGCTCTCATGTTAATCTTTCTATATGATGACTATTTTAACAAATTTTGTTTTGAAATGTTTATTTTTTGTATTTTGAAAATGTTTGGGAAAAAAAATCTATTTATTTGTACAAAATTTTCTACAGTTATAGTAGAATGCTGTATTTCTTGAAATAGAGGCAATTATTTATCACAAAACTAACATTTTCTTTCTTGGAAATATTTTACAGGCCTATTTTTACCCCTGAATGTTATCACACAGGTTTTGTGCCAACCAGATGATTCTACCTAAAAATATCTTAGCTTCTCAAGTAGTTGTTTATCTCTTTTGCAAATGCTAATACACGAACAAAAAAAAATTTCCTTAGACAAGAGTTTCAATCTCTGAAAAAGCAGTCAGAGCTCCAGAAGGAGAGTTGATTTTCTTTTTTTCTGAAGCTCTGTGTGAGTTTGTGAAAGGACAATCTTCACAGATTCTTAACTATTCTTTCACTAGAGGGTGTTTCCTAAGAGCTGAAAGGAAAATACAAGCCATAAAGCCACTTATGTGGTCCCTTATATTCATGATGCACTAATCTTGCCAGTCCTGAAAATCCATGCACATTTAATTTGTTCCTTTGTAAAAATACCTATTTGTTGGACCCATGTTTACCTTCAGGAATAGAGCTTTTGGCAGTCTGAATGCTAGATTTTAAAATTACTTAAGGTACTGCTTACTTTGAAATACACTGGTTTTGTTTTATATTCATCCAGTTGCTTTGGCTTTGTTTTATGGCAAATTTGGTCTTCCTGGAGCTCAAAAGATATTTGTGACATCTGCGGAGGCTGAGCAAAAGCAAGGACAGAGCAGGTAGTCAGCATCCTCTCTCCCTTTCCTTCTCAGGCACTCCTTCCTTCTAGAACAAAAAGGGGTTTAAAATGTGGCTACCTCTCAAGGCAAGCTTGCAAGGACCAGCCTCTTTGTGCCCTCTGCATTGTTGCATCTCAACCGTGCCTTCCCCAAAGACATTCTGTAATTCCCCTCAGAGATGATAGGAGTTGCAGAAGACATGCAAAAGTAAGGCTCTGGCATGGAAATGGTTCAAAAATAACAGCTTTTATTGGAGTACAGTAATTCCTGGCACCTTGTCAGGAAATGTTACCGTTGAAAATCTTCCTCCTAAAGTCACTTCTTCCATCAAAGTAACTTCTTCCACAGCAGGTATGGCAAAGTGACATACAGACACGTTTTTTTTCCAGAGAAAACCCAGCAATCTTTCACAGGTGCCTGGACTCAGCCCTGTCTCTTTTCCCTTGCCTCTTTTGCTGCTGGTAAGTCTGGCATGTTAATCCTCTCAAGTCCTGTGCTGAATACTTTCACGGCTGGAGTAAGTCAGCTTCTTTGCCTAGTGGAATGGTCAGACTCAGGGAATTAGTGCTGCGAGCTGCCCCATCACTCTTTATATATACAGTGGGTAAAAAAAAAATAATCCAGAGGCAGGTTTAGTTCAGGGAATGTGAAGAGTCTTTACCTGTAATTCATTCCTCACTCGGATGAAGAGGAGGAAGCCTCCTCTTCAATATGGTCACCCCAGCATTGGGACTGAGTTTGTTTCAGAGATACCTTGTGGTCTGGGGTCCTGGTACTCTGCCATGGTTTTTCCCTACTGTTAAAAGGGACCAATAATCCTCTCTTATCAAACCACAAGAGGGCGTTTAGAGGACTAAACAAGTATTGTGTGTGCAGGGTTGGAGGTTGCATACATAGGGGTGTGCAGGTAGCTGGTAGCATCTATCGTGTAAACTAGAAGAAGAGAAAGGAAGAAAAGAAATATTTATTATCCAGATGAAAGATAACAAAAAATAAAGAGGTCTTGGGAAAGATAAGGAAGTTAAATATCACATGGCCATCTGACCCTGGCAAGGCATTGAGGTTTGCAGCCAGCCAGTCCTTGTGGCACCATGTATCCACACTATCTGTTGTAGGTAGCAAGAGCCATCAAGGTAGCTCTAGTTGAAACCATGAGATAAAAACCTCCAACATGGTGCTGGGTTATCCAGGGGCTCAGAAAAGTGAGTGGTTTTGCACTGGGGAATTAATGAGACAGAGATAACCAGAGCCAGCCTGAAGACCTGGTTTTGGATTATGGGACTAGAAAGGCTTCCAGCCTTGGAAGATGGCACCACCCTTCTCTCCTGGGCAGAAAGGTTTTACTTTGAGGCAGGCAGGGTTGCTGATGGTACAGTGAAATGCCTCCTCCACTGCCTCCCAGACATCCAACGAATGCTTTGAAACTTTACATTGGAGCCCTTATGCCATGCTTTAGGCTGACTTGCTGGTGTGTGTTGAGCCTTCAGTGCCTTTCTTGTCAAGTTAGGCTGGATAAGGCATAAGTTAACTCCCTGAGACTTTACTAGAGTTAGTTTTACTATTTCCAAAGAACTTAATTCATATGCCAACAAAGAGGCTGGAGTTGTGCTCTCAATTTGCACACAGAAGCCTTGTGTGCAGTGCCTGGAGCATCTAAGCATCTGTGTCTGGGCCAAAATCTGACCTAGTGTGAACAGCACATATGTAGCATGACTTGTGGTTGTATGTTATGCACATAGGCTTGACTTCATATGGGAGTAAATAGCAATTCATAAGGAAATCTTTGTTTAAAGAACCTTCCCCATCTTGCTGATGAGGCCAGGAGGTTGCACTGTTACCACTGGCACTGGGACAAGGATTTTGTCTCTGGGTCTTTGTTCTGCTCTGGAGAGCCCTTGAAGCTGGTTGCTCAAGGCATGTCCACTAGCTCTGAGGCCAGCCAGAATTTCCTTGGCTATGCAACATGCCGATTACTTGTCAGCTTCCCACGCAGAGCTTACGTGGTACAGAGGACTTTGTCTGAGCCTTCTACGTCAAATGGGAATTAAATTTCAATGCAAACACAGGTTGCACAGTTCAGCCCTTAAGCCTACAACAAAGTCTGTAGTTTAATCTGGTACTGCTGTAGACAAGCTATCCTTGTTAAATACTTTAAATTTAGCTCGTAGAGCCCTTGAGAGATTATTTTTGAGACACATTGTTTTTACTTCTCTCTAGTAATCGTGTTATCTATTAATTCTGCTGCTCAAGAGCACATGCCTGGACCTTGTACTTCCTTGCTAATTTGTCTCTGTGCTATATGAAGCAGAGAACCAAAGAAATTAGAAAATTGACTATTTTTATTAGTGGTCTTTATTAGTGCTTTGAGCAGTAGATCAGATCTGCACTGTGAGGCTGAAACCTGGCTGACCTTTTCTTTGCTCTGAGTTTACAAACATAAAGAGGAAGTTTGTTTACTGCAGATATGCAATTTGCTGGGGAAACGCAAATGTCAGCTGTCCAGCAGCCTGCACTCCCCTCACTGCTGCTGCTCAGAAGTACTGTGCTGTTGGGTGGAAGGTGTCTCCCTCTGCTCTTTGTCCCCTGCTGTAGTTCCCTTATGCAGAAATGCTTCTTGCAGGAGCAGTACAACACTGCTTTTCTTTTTGTTTGTTTGTTTTATTTGTTTGGGGGTTTTTAACTTTCTGCCCTAGCAGGGAACCGAGCAGCCAAAATGTGAAGGCAGATGAAGATGTTATACACATTCTTCAATCCTGCTGGTCTGGGAGACAGCACTATGTGCCAGGGCAGTGCAAGCAAGGGCAGGGAGAGCTTGGACATTAGTTAATAATGAGAATTCAGCTATGAACTGACAGACTGTCATGTAATAGATATACAAGTGCTGTGGTCATGCTGCCGCTGCTCCAGCTTTTGTGGTATGCCTTGTCCTTAGAAAATATACCATGTAGTTTTATATATTCACTTACAATTTGGGAAATATAATACTGTCCCTGTTCAAGCCGCCTTGTTGAAACTAAGTTTGAATTCCCAGTTTGACCTTCCCAGCCCCAGTGAGAAAATATTCTGGATTACTGCACACCTTGGAAAACAGTAGTGCAGCAGTAAAACCATCTCAAACTCCTCTGTAAGGCCTTTATTCCAGATCTATTTTTAGCAGTACAATGAAAGCAAAAATATGCAGGGGAAAAGGGAAGAGTGGGACAGAGTGTATGAGGGGAAAGTGCTACTATGGGAAATATTCCTGTGGATATGTTCACTTAGCACCTGTTCTCTGAGTTCTCTGGCGGGCTGTGGAAACAAAACAATCTGATTTTTAGACAAGTTGCTCAGGTATATACAGGGATATGCTGTGGTATTAGCGCACCGAGGGATGAGGATCTCTGTGGACCTCAGCAGGATGTAAAGTAGATTTCTGAGCAGGGCACTGTTGGGAGGGTGAGAACTGGTGTCAGGAAGGCTTCAGTCTATTTTCTGCTTGTTGTGGGGAAGTTTTCTTGGTACAAGTGAGACCAATAAAAAGCCTGTCCAACTGCTAATTCTAATATTGGATAATAATTCTATTACTGGATAGTAATACTTTGAATTATCTTTTTATTATAACTAAGGAAGTATCTCTTTCGCAAGTGATGAAGATGAAAAGCATTTTCTGTTTGCAGTCAAAAAGCTTTCTTTTCTTTATGTAGCTTCATGTAAAATGTTTTTCCAAGAGTGCTTCATGCAAAATTAAGAAGTGGCATTAAGCAAATGAGTTTGCAAAAAGAGAAAAATTATATTCCACAACTCCTTATGCAAAAACTTTGAGTTTATCTCTTTCCTTCCAGTTATTTTATTTCCATACTATTCAACTCCCTGTATAAGATTGTAACACTTTCAATAGAACACTTTCCATGGACCAGCCTTGATGACTGCAGAGTATTTTGGTGAGCAGTGAGTTATGTAAGTGCAAATAGATGCTGTTTTGTCTGACGACAGAAGTATTCCTTTACGCTAGAATATCTGTCCAGCAAAATATAGGGCTTCAGTGGACTTAATATTCATTTTCCATCATGGAGAAGGTAATCAAATGGGGTGATGAAATGGGACTCCAAAAGAAGATTTTGAAAATATGAGCAAGAAAAAAGTTAGTAGATGAGTTTCAAAGTAGAAAAAAATAAGGCCACAAATCTAGGGAAAAATGATCTTAACCATCTCTATATGATGCTGAACTTGGAAAGAGGACTTGGAGTCACTGTTGAGGGCTTTCTGCAATTAATTTTCAATACACAACAGCAGCAGCTAACAAGCCTAACAAAATGCTGGTCAGCATTAGAGGGGTGATGAGAACAAAGAGGAAGGCACTCTTTTACTTGGTGTGTGCACATCTTTAATGCTGTGTGCAATTGCAGTCTCCACAGCATGCAAAGAACTTAAAAGATGGCAGCAATCAAGATCAGTTGGTCAGAGATGATTTTTAAATCTGACAGAAAACGTGCCTCTGTGTGACTAGTGAACTTCTGAACTTGATCTTGCAGGAGACTGTAGAAGCAGATGGCATCAGCAAATTCAGATATATATTAGACAACTTCATGGGTAATATGGCTGGAAACAGTTAACTTAAAAGTCTAAAGGACACAAAAAGAGCCATGTATCCTCTAACAACCCTGACACAGCACTTGAGGGTGCTGGAGAAGATGAAGAAAAACAGAGCCAGGAGAGCAGCGGGATTGTGTGACTGGTGTCCCCTATCGTGCTTCTGGAGACAGAGCATGGGATACATCCGTCTGACCTCTCAGTTCATACCCAGCTCTTTGGCAGGACTGAGTCCAATTCCATACAATAACTGCAGCTAGTGCTCACAAAAGGGCAGTAAGGGAAAAAGAACTAGGACCTCATGCAGATGGCAAACACAGACTGGCTCCAAACTAGCTTTGCCCTTTGAAAGCAACTAATTGTCACTTAGCACTGCCAGAGTACTGACTGTGCTTTGCTCCAGCAACGGGCTGAGGAGGGAAGAGAAGTGTGACTAATGCAATGTCTGGATGTCTTATTGATATCTAAATTAAATGACAGATAGTTGAGCTAGGCTGAAAGTTGTCCTTGTGTGCAAGGAAGATGAACTGGGTTTAAGTAGGTCCTAGGTTTACTAAATGAAGGTAAATGAGATCTAAAACATTGTCTGCTCTTTTCACAGGAAAAAAGGCAGTCACAAGGATTAGACTACTACATACTGAATTTTTATATTTTTATTAGGAATCTTCTGAATGTTCTCTTTTGTTTTAAACAAAACTATTTCTCTTCAAACAGAAAGTATTTGCTCCTATTGCTGAAAGTTAGATTTGATGCTTCAATTTTTTAGTGGAAATGTTTATGTTTATTTTTTTTCTCTCTTCTGAGAGCCTGTTTTTGTGTGGAAAATTTTAAGCAAAGGCTTTGGCAGAAGTTTTTGGTTTTGACTATTGAGGTTATGCTCTGTTTTGAAGTGGTTGTTTCCCCTTTGACATGCAAAAGCTGAGAACATCTGTCACCAGCACAGATCTGTTGTGTCACCAAGAAACCTCTGGGGAGCTCATAGTGCTGGGCACCTATAGGAAGGCTTCCCCTCCTGCCTGCCCAAGGGCTTGGGGCTGAGGGCTGATATGCTGAAAGAACTCCTTGTGTACAGATGCACTTCCATCCTTCAATGCAGTATCTTAATGAAGTAGTCTTCAAGTAGCAGTTTTCAACCAAATGTTGTTTTGTATATTGAATGAAATGAGGGAAAATTAAAAACAAAGTAAAACAAAACAAGCCTTCACAAAAATGCCCCAGAAAACTTAATGACAACTCTGCTTATTCTGTAATCTACTGTAGCTGCCTAGGTAGCCCAAGAACTCATCAGTGGATTTGACTTCAATGTATCCCTTTTGGGGAATGACTGAGCAGGAAAAGCAAGAAGCTGTTCCATCTTTGGCAATTGTGTCACCTGAAAAACTTTTCCTATCAAAAACTGTATTGAATGGACACACACAGTTTGACTCATAGGAGTTATTTATCAACAGAAGGTGGGGTTTGTTTTTGTTTTTCAGGTTTTTGGTGATGGTGGTGGTGGTGGGGTTTTTTTTGCATTGATCTTGTTGGTACTCATTCATCCAATATGATAATTTCATATTGGAACTCACTGCTATGTCATCTACATCTACTGTTCTGTTCAAGGGCAGACAAAATCTAAGTTAGAAGATGTGCAGAAGTTTGTGAGTGATTGACCAGCTTCCAGTTGAGACAGCCCTGCCTTTTGATATGAATGGGAGTGCTAACTTTTCTTCTAATCCTAAACTGTACCTCCAGTTTAAAAGGTGCAGACTAACCTGTCATTTCAGCAAAATTATATGTTAAAAGAAATAGTATCTTGTTTATTTACATACCTTTTTTTTTTCTTCTTAATTATGGTGAGACTGGAACAGGTTCCCTTCCAGTTTCTGCATTTGCTCCTTAGAGGAAGGAGTATCTGCAGCACCTCTCCTGCTGTAATAGCACTTGTAACATCACATTAACAGCTGCCTGTCACTTCAACAAGCCCTAGATCCTGCAAACTTGACAAGATAGTGTTTGTTGAAGTAGACAATTGTCGTGGGTTTGCCAGTCAGCCCCCCTTGGGGCTGAAAATAGTCTTGCTAGGTGGATTTCCAGAGCGAAACCCCCAATCAAAAGTTTTGGTAATGCCTCTGCCAATTACATTTTTAAGAAAACAGAAAAGAAAGGCTGTGATGCAGAAGTAATAAGAGCCACGAGGTGGCTAGAGAAGAAGGAGCCATGTAGGAGAGGCAGCAAGGCCCCAGGTGGGGCCAGGCCTCCCTCCTGCAGGTTGTGGCATTGAAGCCCTTCTGGTCAAGACATGTAACAGAGTGGGGGGAAAAAGCTCTAATAAACGACTACCTGCTGCAGAAGAATTCCAAGCAGAAAGATAGCAGAGCCTTCAAGGTCAGAGCTGGCAGTCAGAGAAGAGAATAGCTCGAAGGGGGGTGAGTTCTTTCTTCCTCCCCCTGGCTCTCTCCCTTCAGCAGGGAAAAAGAGTGAAAAACTGAAATCCCTGCTGTCTGTGGAAGATTAAACAGTGAAGAGACTCCCCTGCAGCTCATGAAGGAGTCTACACTGAAACAAGTAGATGCACGAGGGAACTGCAACTCCTGTGGAAGGCCTTGTCTTATCAGAGACCTGTGGCCTATAGAAAGAAAAAACCTACGCTGGAGCAAGTCAGCTCGGGTAGGACTTGTGATCCCAGTATGGCATCCATGCTGATGCAACTGAATTTGGGACCTCACAGTAAAACAGGAATGGACTCAAAAGTCATTATTTTCTATGACACTGTGAGAAGACCATGGCAAAGCCAGTGTCCCCTGTGCAAATCCATGGAGGACCCCCACAAGGCCTGGGTCT
>JAWWLV010000100.1:53914313-53929299 GCA_035041135.1 Platyrinchus mystaceus | reverse complement strand
AAGGCCAACAAGGCTGATATCCTGGTGGGAGTCTGTTACAGACCACCCAACCAGGATGATGAGGGTGATGAATTATTTTACAGGCAGCTGGCACATGTCTCAAAATTGCCAGCCCTTGTTCTTGTGGGCGACTTTAACCTGCTGGATGTCTGCTGGGAACTCCACACAGAGGAGAAGAGGCAGTCTAGGAGATTCCTAGAGTGTATAGAGGATAATTTCCTGCTCCAGCTGGTAAATGAGCCTACCAGAAGTGGGGCCCTGCTAGATCTCCTGTTCACAAACAGAGAGGGGCTGGTGGGAGATGTGGTGGTAAGAGGACAGCTGGGGCACAGTCACCATGAAATAGAGTTTTTCAATATTCAGGGACACAAAGAGGTCCCTCAATAAAACTTCTACCCTGGACTTCTGGAGGGCAGATTTCAGCCTACTCAGAAAACTGGTTCAGAGGGTACCTTGGGAAACAGCCCTTGAAAATAAAGGGGTCCAGGAGGGGTGGACATGCTTCAAGAAGAAAGTCTGACATGCACAGGAGCAGGCTGTCCCAGTCTGCTGAAAGGCAAGCTGGTGGGGAAGATGACCAGTCTGGCTGAACAGGAGATTTTGAAGGAAATTGGGGTAAATAAGAGAGCTTATTGATAATGGAAAAAAGGGCTGGCTACTCAGGAAGAGTTTAGAAATATAGTTAGGTCATATAGAAAAAAAATTAGAGAGACAAAAGCATAATTTGAACTCAATCTAGCCACTTCTGTTGGGGATAACAAGAAGTGCTTCACAAATACATCAATAGCGAAAGAAGGGGCAAGGAAAACCTCCATTCTTTGTTGGACGTGAGTGGGAACATAGTTATCAAAGATATGGAAAAGGCTGAGGTACTTAACACCCTCTTTGCCTCAGTTTTCAACAGTAAGATAGGTTGTCCTGAGGACAGCTGGCTACTGGAGCTGGTAGACAGAGACAGAAATCAAGGAGGCTGGTGAAGGGACTCGAGCACAAGTGCTATGAGGAGAGACTGAGGGAGCTGGGGTTGTTTAGCCTGGAGAAGAGGAGGCCCAGGGGAGAGCTCATCACTCTCTACAACTACCTGAAAGGAAGTTGTAGCCAGGTGGGGGTTGGTCTTTTCTCCCAGGCAGCTATCAGTAAGACAAGAGGGCATGGTCTTATGCTCTGCCAGGGGAGGTCTAGATTGTATGTTAGGAAGAAATGTTTTACAGAGAGGGTAATCAGGCATTGGAATGGGCTGCCCAGGGAGGTGGTGGATTCTCCATCCCTGGAGGTTTTTAAGATGAGACTGGATGTGGCACTTAGTACCATGATGTTTCATGAAATAAAAATAGGACCAGAAAGGGTACCTCACCAAATGGAATTATTTCTAGCATGTTCCATATCCTAGGTTATAACGAAGCTATGAACTATTCTGTGTTTTCATCTGTGATCTAGGTGCAAATACTCATATGTAGTAAATAGCAGTGGTTTTATGTAATGAAGACTGGCAGAGTTTTAATCAATGATGAGGACATTGAAGCTGGAGGGAGGAATCAGACTGCCTCAGTATAAGAGGCCTATTTACACTTTGCTAATACAAACTTCCCTGTTCAGAAACAGGCAATGAAGGCAGTCCTTTCAATAGGAAATCCAAAGTGGTGAGTCTGGAAAGGCTATAGGGGCCAGGCTGTTACTCTCCATGCCCTCTGATCACAGTCGTGGGATAAGAGAGGCTGATGCTGTCATCAGGAGTGCAATGAATACAAGGAGGGAAGGAAGAAAGGACACTACTACTTCAATATGGCATGCAACTCCAGAATCCACCTAAAATGCAGAATGAATTTAAGGACAATGATGACAACAGCTACAAAAACCATTGGAAGGCTGAAGGGGCAGTGTGTCAGTGACCAACTTAAAATAACTCAGTCTAGTTAGCAAAAGAGGGTTGAGATGTAGTTTATATAAATTTTACAGGTATCTTCAAGTAATTCTTATTAGCCTCTATGTGGCATGCTTTTTTTCATGGAAAACAAATTTCAATAGGGTAAATGAAGAAGATGAGGAAGTTTCATTCCTTTAAAACAGTACTGTTCATTTTTACAGGAGGTAAGCTTCAGCTAGGAAAGTTATACATTAATCAGATGTCTGTTGTTGGGTTCAGTAGAGGGTAATTGAATGAAATTTTGCAGTTACTGATTTCTAAATGAGCAATCTAGATCTTTGAGTGTGATTTACTGGTCTTCTGTTTTATAATAAAAAATGGAAGGAAAAACATGGACAACACTCTTGCATTTTATATTCTTGATTGAGGCTGAAACGTGCTGTAGATAGCAGGCTCTGTGAATACAACTGCTAGCTTGGCTCTCTTTCAAATACTACAAATATATGTCTACCTAAAGCTCATGTAGGTACCAACCCAAATTTCCTATTCCTTCAAGACACATAAAGAGTTAACCTCTGATTGACTGTTAACCAAATTGCAATAAAGTCAAGTGAAAAACAAGTCCTGAAATGGAAGACACTTCAGCCTGTTGCTTGCGGGCTTATGTTGAAGAATAAGCAGAGATGTCTTGGGTAATTTTCTCATTTCTTTTGCCAGTGGAAATCTTCTTCCTCATGCATTTGTTGCTGCCATGCTTTAGAGGGTGCTCTGCATGCTGAGACTGTGTCCTGCTTCCTCTCTCTACTGCACCAGCTGCTTGGGGTCAGGTCATCAGCCCCAGGGTCAATGGAGACAAAAAGACCTTATCTAGTGCCTCAGAACTGACGGGAGGAAGGCAGTCACCAGCAATGTTGTGTGTCCACATTATCCCAGGAACTGGCTTCCCAACTGCATTGCCAGATAACCTGGTAATCTGCCTAGGAGAGGTAGAATGAATTGTGAAGATGCCACTTGGTCAATGTAGGGTGAATGCCAAGCTGGTGTTACCTGCTGGGTTGGGAATCCAGAGGGTGAGTGAGAAGTGAGGCTGTAAGAGGACTAGCAGAAGTGAAGCAACGGGTGCTTAGAGGAACCCAGTACAGACCCCTTCAGTATGGCACTTGAGGCCAAGCCTGCTGAGAGGGATGAAATACAAAGACAGTATATATTAACTTGGGCTTGGTGCAATGATAATGTGGTTACATTACTCTTTTCACGCTGGGATCATGAGCAGAGCTGGCCTACATCTGCCACAGTTTGTGTTGCAAACATTCCCAATCCAAACCCAAGCACAGGTGCACGTGCTTGGCCATCTTCATGATAAGAAATCAGCAGCTGGGCACTGCTCAAAATGCATCACTTCCCATGTCCTGAGCCAGCATGTCCATGGCAATGTCCTTTCAACCCATATTTTATGGATAAAGGGTTTTATGCCCAAATGACTGGGAGCTATGGGCAACACTGTATAGGAAAATAAACTGTAGCAAACCTTCAAAATATTCTGTAATCAGGGATTGATCAAGATTATAGCCTAGCTGATGCATTGCTCGTCTCTGTGCTATTGTACGTGTTCTGTATTCAGCAAGGATGGGCACCCACATTAAAGGCTATTCTGGGTTAAATCTGAAGCCCTATCCTGCAGAAAGCATTTGGTAAGTGGATTTCTTGCACATTCTCAGAAGGACTATAAGATCTGCAGGCTTTTGGCAAAAGTCCCCAAAGTTAATGCACAGGTCATGTTTTATGTCAGGATTGACAGCTGACATTGCACAACAAAACTTGGTTTCTTCATGATTTTCTCTCATTCCACAGACAGCTAATTTTGTGGTAGAAAGGTCTGGAATAGCATACTGAAACCTGTTCTGCCTGTCAGCTGAGCTGCTCTGTTAGTCTTTGATTGCTATATATCAGAGAATATAATAACAGCCACTCCCACGTAAAATTAACTCTGTGTATTGTCTGTCAGAATAGTATTTAAACACAATAACATAATCTGCTGTGAGGAACAAGGATTTCTATGGTCTGGTTCTGCATCTTCCCTTTTGACATCTGATTTCAGTGTACACGTGCTGGTGCAAATAAGATAAAATCTTTAGTGTAGAATGATTTGAAATGATGCAGGTTGTTCTTATATTTTTGCTCTTTGATTGAGATTTGTCTTTAGATGTGGGCTGGGCTCCATTGCAAAGAGAAGGCTGTGTCTGCACATGTTTTTTATAACTAGGATGTTTTGTGATACAGGAAGTCTTAAAATAGCTGAGCAATATGATATCCTCCCACATGCTTTTCGGAAGCTGATACGTATGTAGTGGGATCACACATTTCTTGTATACAATTTATTAGCAAAGCAGGGAAACTGAAAATAATCTCTCCTCAAGTACACACCCACCCACACAAAAAAAACCCAAAACCCAAAAACCAACAAAACCCCCCTACCCCAAAACCCCCTACAACAGCAACAACAAAAACTAAAACAATACAAAAACCATAACAGAAACCCCACTCTGAAAAATAGGGAAGTTCCATGGAAAAAAAGTCTGTTCTGAAAAAAAAACGAAAACCTCACCCCAACTGATTTTCTTTTCCCCACTGGAAGTATTAAACCAGGATTTCCTAGCTCCATTTCTCCTGGATGGTGAGGGTAGCCAGATTTCTCGGATGTGGGCAGGTTTCCATAGCTGATACCTAGTAACACACCATGCAGCCCATCCTGCCAAATAGTGCAAGCTGCCACCTTTTATTTCCATGCTAAGGCAATTTACTCTGGTTTATGGCATGAAAATTTTCTTCATCAAATGTGTGAATGAAAATTGTTACTTTTCTCCTCATTTATGGGGAGATATATTATTTTCTAGAGAGCTGTCTGTAAGCTGGTGAACTGGACAACTCTAACAGATACATCTGTTTCTCCTTCACAACCGTGATTCTCAAAACCACTTCCCTACATTTGGTCTCAACACGAAAGTGGAAAATACTCTTCAAGGCAGGGGTTTTGTGTTCTTGTTCTAAAGCACTTTTTGTAAAACCTTGCTTTTTGTAAAACCTTGCTTACAAAAGAAGTAATGTTCTGGTTTGGTATACTGGGTGTAAAATGTTTGGATAAACAGAGATATTCTTTTTTCATGCTATTCCTGCTGCCCACGAAGCACAACTCACTTTATCCCCACATGTGGACAATTTCAGACTACCAGGATATTTTAGTTATGACATATGAATATATTTAATGATTGATTGTTTCACAGGCATTGAGTAACTGACTCAAAATTCAGTTACTGCTAGAAATGAGCAAACAAAGGCAACAAAGGACAAATGAAGTCTTTTTGCTATTAGCAGTAGCTACCTTTGGATTGCATATAGTAAAAAGTCTGCTCTTTCTGATGACTTCTTCTGGCAGTATGTGTCCTCAGAACTTGATGTGAATATGGTGCTCAGGGTGTAAGAATACGTCTGTGAATCACTGGCCTGTGGCAGGCCTTTGGCAGCCAAGACACAAGAACAGGCTGTGGGAACAGGAAGGTAAAGGGGAACAAGACTAGTTGCAACAGAGCTAGAGGGCCAGGCATGCTGCCAGCTGCCCAGTGAAGGAGAGATAGAGGTTATGAAGACTATGATAGGAGGAAGTAACAACCCCTGAAAAGAGTAGCGACCCCCGAAGTGCTCCTGGCACAGACGCACTCCATTCCATCAGCATGCTGCAAAAGTGCAGACGTGACAATTCGGAAACCCCTCCTTCTGGCATGTGATGGCCACACGCCTTGGAATGAGACTGCAAACTCCCCAGATAAAATGCCCGAGCCTGTGTGCCGGGACAAGGCACTCAGGACACTGAGGACCACGTTGCCTCCGATGGGATGCCCGCTAAGAGTTTTGTCTGCTGAACCTGATCATGACAGAACTCAGAGCTGGACTCCTTGCCTTCCAAACATTTCTTCTGGGGTTGGTATGTACCTTCCAATTTTTGCACTGCTTTAGCTGGACATATCTATAACTAATAGTAGAAGTTACTTAATAAACTAATATTTTCTTTGAACCTACCTGTGGGTGTGCCACTTTTCTTTACCCTGGAATCCTTGAACCCTAGAACATACAATTATACTTAAAAATCAAATTTTTTCAAACTTGTCAGAAGAAAAGACTGGACAGGTGTCTTAAAAAAAGCAGAGGGAGGAGTAATGGAAAAAGTCACAGTTTGCTGTCTTTGCTTATACAGCAGGGCCTGTATAAATACTTAATTGAAGTTCCCCTTCTGTGTTTTTGGGTAAAGAAAAAGTTGCAGGCAGCATAAGGGGAAGAGTATTTGCCTTTGTCCTGACATTTCTGGAAGACACTCTGGACATATAACAATAGCGCAGTGTTAGAGTAATCATAGTACCTGCACCAGAGACTACACTATAGGTTTGCAAAAAAGTTTTGAGGGGCAGAACACCATATGCCCCCTCACATACGCTGTGAAGAATCAGCTGTACATAGAATTACACTGACTTCAAAGTCAAAAGTTGCCAGTAGTCCATAAGAACAAGTAAAATATCAATGTCCTTCTTCCCTAATAATTTCATAATATTGTCATCACACATGAGGAATGAGATTTCCTTTCAGTTTAGTGTGGCTTTTGCTGGACAACTTCTAAGTTCTAAGCAGTTAAAAATCCTCCATGAAAGAGCAATTTGTCTGATAGGGAGTGTGTGGTCAGTGTGCCATCATGAACTACTTGCTTGTGTTGACTGCCAGCAAGGCAAATAACCCGGTATGCAATTTATCAAAGCAAAGACATAAACTTGAAATGGAAATTTTATTACCTGAAGGAATGAGGGGGATAAAAGACTCTCAAGAAAAATGTGTGATGTAAAATTGAAAGACACTTTACTGCTAAGAGTCAGTAGGGGCTTTGGGAAATAATACAGAAAACATAAAAACTGAAAAGAGCATTATTTTTATCTGAGGGTCTGATGGGCAATTTCAAATAAGGTTTCATTTTCTTTGGAAATTTATGGTACATTTAAAGAATAATTGGAGACAGCTACACAAAAGCTTGAGTCTGTCTGTGATTAAGCAACAGCTGGGCCAAAGGAATGGCTTTTTCTAGAAGTCTGAAGGTAAACACAAAAGGCCTCTGAGAAGCCATTAGCAACCCGAGTACCACAAACCTGGAGTGGAGAATTGTGGCAGGCTTTGTTTATCTTTGTTGCAAGTAATGGAAGAATGCTTTATAGACTATTTCTTAGCACTTTGCATGTAAAATAAAACGTGAACAGGAATATTAACAGGAGTGGGACCTGGGTTATAGCAGTCATTCATCCTTAGCACTTATTTCGTGCTTCACCAGAAATAACACAGGAATAAAAATCCTTTTATGCTCTCCACCTGCTGAAGGGCAGGAGCTTGCCAGGTTACTACCCTTTTGAGGAGCAACTGAGGGCACGATGTTGGCCTGTGTCTTTGGTGTAACCTGTTCTTACTACTTTGTTTTCTGAGAAATGGTATTTCCTTGCTGTATTTGCTGCAGAGTAAGTGCAGGAAATTCACAACACACTTATTTTTCAAAGACCAAATGATTAGCATGACTGTTAAGAAAAGGATTTTCTTACTCTATTTAGTGATGCGAGGTGGTGACATCACTACAATATCATATCAATATGATATCAAGGCCATATTAATATAATAGCAATATCATCCTAGTTCTTGCGTACTGTTGTTCTTAATCTCAATATACTGCCTGGCCACCTTCTGCTTTGATTGTGCACAGCATATTTCTTTGTGAATGACTTTCCCCAAAGGAGTTCGCTCCAGTCTGGTTTCTTTCTTGAAAAGCTGGAGACTGATTACTTTATCCTCTGGTTGAGACATTCTCCAACAAATGCTAGTCTCGTAAGCATGCAAGAGAGAGACACGAAGGGCAGGGAGACTGCAACCCCTGGGGAAGGGGTGCAGCAATTACTTCCAGTTCCAGTCTTTCCCCCTGGCTATGCCTGGCTCAGGTGCAGGGTTCACCCCTAGGCACAGCCGCTGTCCTGATCTCAAGCCGTTCACCTGCGTGCCCTTTCAGGGTGTTCCTCCAGGCAGTGCTCACATTCTGCACAGATACAGCAGAACTGGCCTCTATGTTTTCATAGCAACACATGCTACCCCAGAGAGTTTTGAAAACTCTTTGCCAGCTGATGGTTGCAGATTAGCGGAGCTGTTTTGGCAACCACTGGAGGTGGGGAGAAAATGGCCGGGTAGTTTCCAGGGCTTGCAAGGCTCCTGGCCCTGAGAAGGGTGTGAGCTCTGGCTCTGCTGCCTCCTCTACCACAGAGAGTTATTGCAAAGGTTTGAAATCGGTGTCATAAAAAAGTTTCAGGCTTGGGAAAAAGTTTTGAGGTCAGACCTGAAAGGAGGGATAATACCCTTTTCCCAAGACTGTCTCTTTCCCACAAGTGCCTGTAGATAACTCTATGATGCTGACACTGATAAGATAATTAAGGTGTTAAAGGCAGGCAGCATTTGAGGATAAACCTGTCAGCTGCTCTGTGAAGTGACTTTGGTTGAAAGCTGTGTCATGGTGGGATGAGCTGTACAAACTATGCTCCAGAGCCAGCAAAAAACCCACCTTTTTGGCATAGAGAAGTGTCAGAGTGATTCACAGGATCACAAGTAGGTTGTGGCCTGAGAATCACTTTTTTAAGCAAAAATCTCAAAATGTGAGCTTGCTTCTTTGGAAAATCAGTGTGGATTGGTTTTTACCTCTTCAACACAGCTCTTGATTTGATCTGTTAATACCTGTGCGATTACGGGAAGAACTGTACTCTGGTTGGGGCTGCAAGAGCACTGGGCAGGGTGATCACCCCTTCCCTCAGTCTGTCAGTGCTGCCCAGTCAACCTTCCCACCATGGGGCACTGCCTGTACCCACTGCTGCCCTCCCCAGACTTGCTGAGGGTGCACTGCATCCCAGTGTCCAGGTCACAGGCATACTTTACTATTGCTAATCTTGACATTTGTTCTTTTATGTATTTTTTTCTTTTAAAAACACCTAAATCACCTAAATATTTAAAAATACAAACAAAGCTCATTAAAAAAAAAAAAAAAGGCTTAAAGTTGAAGGCTATATCAAACTTTTATAGCTTCCCTGCAAGATCATTTTTAAGTACTCAGAGTTTTAAGTACTCAGAGGCTTTCATTAAAAGTTTAAGATAATAACATATCTCAAACATGGTGGCTACTTCTTTATCTGTAGTACCTAGTGCTACTAATCATGGGATAAAATTATTATTATCACTATCAGAGTACAACCTAAAGACAACCAGGGGAGGTGAAGCCCCAGAGTAAAATGCAGAATTACAGAGACATGCTGTTGGTTATTGCTGGTGATGTTCAAATGCAGAATGAAAGACAAAATGTGAAATGGTATTTTTGACAAAAATATAAACCAAGCATAATAAAACAAACCCAAGCAAAATATAAAAAATGTTAATATTGGTTATCATTGAATCATGACTTGGAAGGGACCCACAGGGATCATCGAGTCCAACTCCTGGCCCTGCACAGGACATCCTGAAGAGTCATATCATGTGCCTGAGAGCATTGTCCAAACGCTTCTTGAACTTAGGCTTGGTGCTGTGACCACTTCCTTACGTGAGTTTTTGCTCAACAAAATACCAGATGTTGTATAAATATTACATTGAACTTCAGATAACTGGAAGGGCAAATTTTTCAGGAGTATTTGAGGTAGAGAGACTGGAGATGATGACAAAAAAGACCCTTTGTACTTCTGTTACACCAACTTTACTTGAGTCATTTCTAGTCACGGTTTGGATGTGAGAAATACTTCTTGTACCACCATTCCTGTGCCATCAGCTCAGGCTTCAGTTCAACAAAGCGCATGCCTGGCTTAATTTCTGAGTTTCTGATATGTGAGGCATCTGAGTGCTGGCTGGGACATGCTTCAGCCCTGGGCTTGCCTTAGTCCTGTAATCAGTGCTGTTATTCTTGGCCACACAGAGGGGAAAATCCCTTGTCTCTGTTTGGATTGTGGGAGAGGAAACTGAGCAAATGAAACCTTCCTGTTCAAGGGGCACAGGAGACCTCCCATGCTCCTCACCCTCCATCCCAGAGCAACCAGACAGCCCAGAGCTTCAGGGTAACATGTTGTGCTATCAAAACATGAGCAACTACTTGTCATTTATCTTGCCAACATATTTTCAAGCTTCAGCCACAGTTAGTGTTCCACACTGTCTAGCTTTTAATCTGCTTTGTTTGTGCTCTCACAGGTGAGTGACAGAGGCTCTCTACAAGCAAAAGAAACACTGATTGCTTCGGTCTCTTCTGCTGAGCAGTTACCATTTAGCTTTGATTGCTTTTCCTTTTTTAAAAACACTGTTTCTTTTGCAGTTTTTTTTTGTTTGCATTGCACATTGGTCAGTCTAGTCTTCTCCAGATATATCCTTCCATCCCTCCTTCTGTCTCTTCAGCCTCTAGATTTCACTGTCAATACAAAGCCATATAAATTGACTTATCAAAATACACCCTCCCAACTTTTGGTAAAACAGAGAATGATCCAAGAGGTTTTTCCAAACTTTACAAGTAAGACTTAGCATGCTCAGCCTGTCATTTCTACATGTGATTGCACAGATTTTCTGCTTTATCATGTGGCCAAGTAAGAACATTTAAAGTTTCTAATGAAATGCCTCTAATAAAAACAGAGACCCTTTCTGGAAGTTTGAAATAGAATCATACCTACTGTAACATGTTTGGTATTGCTTTATCTGAAGAGGGAAGTGTTTGAGCAGTGATTAGGGCTATTCTTAGTGACAGCTCTTACTCAAGCTTGCAGTCAGTCAGGTAGAGCTGGGTAAGCACCACTAAAAAGTTCCAGCAGATAACACAGAAATCAGTCATGACTGTTAGTGTTTCCAGTAGCATTATTGTTTTCATTACTTCATGGCAAAATGAAACAAGGCTGAGTGACAGTTTTCATTTCCTGGTAGTGCGCGGGAAAAGCTTATTTGGAAACAAACATATTTTGCTAATCGCTGGCTAAGAAAACTTGACGTCTATTCCTACACATCACGTGATTTCTCCAGCAGGTTTCCTACATGTGTTGCAGCCAGACCTGTTACTGCACATATTGTTGTAAACAGATGGTGGTGGTCTGGCTTTGTTTCTCTTTCCTTTTTATTTTTCCCTTGTTTCCCCCCACCCCCTCATCCCCCCCCGTTCTTTGCTCTAGTGTATATGTGAGAAATAAAAAAGGTGGTTTTATTACAAGCAGGAGTTTGCTCATGTCAAGACGCCTAGAAGCTGTATTGTTTGGGGGGGTTAGAGAATCATTTGTTGGTCTGCTTGTAGCTACTTGCTGCTGTTTCTGTTTGCTGCTGTTTGCTGCTGTTTCTGTTTACAGCTACTTGTTGACCTGTTGCAGTTGCCTATAGAAATACAGAGGCGAGCTGGGAAGCCTGTAAAGACAATGAGACTGGGCAGAGTTCATTGTCAGGGAACACGCGGCCGGGACAGGGAAACAACGTGATAGGTCAGTTAAGACAATCGATGGACTGGCAAAAGGGAAGTGTGAACCAGCCCTGGGAGACCCAATCGAACCCAAGAAGAGGGGCCATATCACCTTATAGGGGAGAAAAGCAGCAGAGCTCACCATAGGAGGAGCGAGGGAGTGGTTATGTAAATCAAGAAATCTTAAAAGGACTCGTCCCTCCCGTTCTTGGGATGCTCGGACTCGGCCATGAGGCCAGTGCATCCAGTGTGCTGTTAATAAAGTTCTTTGTTTCACTTAGTATGGCCATCTTCTAAATTTTGATTAGAGATATTTCTCACAAATATCTTGCCTGTCTGTAGAATAGTAAACTGGAGCATGGACAGAAGGGGGTATGTATGTATTTCAACATCGTCCATTTTATTCTGACACTTCTTTTTGGATCCCCAGGGAAATTTGCTGTGTGACGACACCTGTCTGCACCTGAGAGATGATGTATTCTCCAGCACTGACCTGGAAGCACTAGGCAGTCTGAAAAAGAATTCCTCCTCACTGCCTTCCATGACTAAAACTTTCATTTTCATAGCATTGCATCAGAACATGTTTTACTCACAACTGGAAGATATCACTATGTGGATGAAAGCAATCAGTTTTCCTTTCCCTCTGGGGACTGGGCTAAAATACCAAAACTGATGAAGAGCTACATATAGAAAATAAGGAAAATTTTTCTTTTTGCAACAGCCTGTTCACCCAGTTTTTAATACATAAACCTGTTTTAGATAGGAGGTTTTATTTCAGATGCACATAATTGTACCAATAACATATGGCAATTTCTTAGTCTACTAGAAATGTCACAATTGTTTCTTTTCTTTAAATAAGTTTGTAGAACAGACTGTTTTCCTCTGTCAACATGTTCCTAATTGACTATTTTATTAGCTTATGTTATTGTTACTCTGTGCTTGATTGCTTTATAAGAAGCACATTTTCTTTATGACTACTTTAAAGATTAAATTACTATGTTTTATTTTTCTAATTTATATTTTAACATATATTTTACTATTATAATTATTTATTGGATATAAATATATGATATATTATAATAAGCAGTAGAAATTATATATTTCTTACATTTATCATTTCTAAAAAAAATACATTAGACTGCATTAGACTTGCAAGATGTGAGTACAAGTGGTCATCCATGAGCAGCACGAACAAAGGCTGTCAACACTGAGCTTTTACACAGAGTAAGAGCGAGACAGCTGATAGACCATCACCTCTGTGGCATTTACTTAACAACGTGCTTGAGAATAATCCATTGACTTTAGCTGCTATTGCTTTGGTGAAGAATGGGTCAGACTGGCTTTTTCCATCCTGACTATGAGAAATGTTTGTAAAAAAGTATTCTGGAATTCCACTCCTCGGGCCCAGATCTGAGGCAAGGTCCCAGCTACTGTCTGATGGGTGGGTTTGGGCAGGTCAGTGGTACAGCACGGAAGAGGATGTCAAAGGCAGGTCTGAAGATGATCATGTAGGTTTCCCTGCATGCTGGAGCTGATAGGAGACAGCACTGGCAGGTACTTGGGGTTGGGCCAGGCAGCAGTGCTAAACATTTCTAAATAAAATGCAATTTTTTATCTGGAGCGTGTCCATCATGAGATGTACTTGTGAATGAGTAAAAGTGCTCTCTGCACTTTCGACTAGGTCATCAAGCAGTTTCTGATGTGACAAGGACAGCAGTATTTAAAAGCTCTTGCTGTTGAGTTATCATGCAATGTGTCCTGGTAGCTGGGTACTCCCATTTCAGCCAGGACACTCTAAGAATTTGAGGGTTTGTGGGATGCTTGTGTGTGTGTGTAAATGCCCTTCTCTAATTCTAACCATTCCCTCTTCCCCATTTTCCACCCACCAAAGTTATTTGTGGCAGCTGTTAGCACAGAAAGGAACCTGAGCTGAAAGAACTGTATGTATATTGCATATATATATGCAGACCTCTCTTCTGCATACTCAGGGTTTTGGAGGTCCTGCATCCCCAAAATGCTTGTGGGGTTTCTATAATGTAAAATGAAGCGTGGTTAAACTCTGACACAGGCTGAATATTGCTACATGGTTAAACTCTGTCACATTGCTGAATATTACATGGTCCATTTACTGGTGCTACATGTATGGGTCAGTCTGCCACGTCTGACTTTGAGCTACTTTGTGCCTGGTTGTTCCCTCTGTGCGCAGTGGTTATCCCCTAACAACTAGCATCCCAAGTTGTCATATGTTCTGAAAACACATTTCTATGAAAACATAGAAAAAGCTGTGTCCTTTCATGGATAATGAAAAATTTATACATAGACTACAGGAACCTCTAGACTGGCAATTGCATCAGCAGATGCTGACCCTTCCAAAGGGGCCTGCAGATCAGAGCTCCATTCTTCAGGATGGGGATATGCCTTGCATTGTAGCTATTTGTGATACCTGGGAATGGGAGCAAAACTGAGAAAAGTGAGCATATGATGTATGCAGGATTCCTTTGTTCTTTTTCTTTTTTCTTCTGAAAAAATAAATATAGAGGCTGAAAAAATATGCATTTCCTTTTAAGAATAGAAGCACAAAACTTGCTGGCCAGTGTGAGTGTGTGTAAGAGTGTGCAAGAAATCATCATTGCTTTTGTCTTCCTTGGTAGTAAGCTATTCCATGAATTTTGACATAAGTTAGGTATAGCTAGAGCCATGTCCTAAAGTGGCTCATCGAAGCTGACCATGGAATGTGGTGCTGTCAGATGCCCAGTGCCTCTACTGCCTCCTTGCTTAACAGAGGACAACTCCTTCCTTAGCCATTCCTTGAAGGATATCGTCACAGTTTCCTAATGATGCCTGTGCCCTTTCCTCATCCGTCTGGGAGCTAAAGCTTGTATAAGCAGCTGTGCATTGCCCTCTGCAGACATCTGTGCTAGGAAATCATAGAGAGGTTGGAAAGGACCTCTGAGATCATCAAGTCCAACCCTTGATCCACTACCATTGCGGTTACTAGACCATGACATTAAGTGCCACATCCAGTCTCAAATACCTCCAGGGACAGAGAATCCACCACTTCCCTGTGCAGCCCATTCCAATGCCTGATTACCCTCTCTGTAAAATATTTCTTCCTAATATCTAACCTAAACCTCCCCTGGCAGAGCTTGAGACCATGACCTCTTGTCTTATTGATAGCTGCCTGGGAGAAGAGACCAACCCCCACCTGGCTCCAACCTCCTTTCAGGGAGTTTTAGGGAGTGATGAGGTCTCCCCTGAGCCTCTTCTTCTCCAGACTGAACAACCCCAGCTCCCTCAGCCTCTCCTTATAGGACTTGTGCTCGAGTCCCTTCACCAGTCTGGTTGCTCTTCTCTGGACCTGGTCCAGCACCTCAATATCCTTCCTGAACTGACGGGCCCAGAACTGGACACAGTACTCCAGGTGTGGCCTCAGCAGCACTGAGTACAAGGGAAGAATCACTTCCCTGGTCCTGCTGGCCACACCATTCCTGATCCAGGCCAGGATGCCATTGGCCTTCTTGGCCTCCTGGGCACACTGCTGGCTCATGTTCAGCTTCCTGTCAATCCAAACTCCCAGGTCCCTTTCTGCCTGGCTGCTCTCC